>JALXJV020000006.1:30254288-30846167 GCA_024633595.2 Lepomis macrochirus | reverse complement strand
TTATATATATATATAAATAAATTTCATTGGTATCTTCAACACCAGCACAATACTTATCCTGATGACACTTTTGTTGAAGAACAAAAACTTTGAATCACCTTTTGTACATCATTGTGTTTTTTTTTGTTTTTTGGTTGGCATCTTAAAACTTTATGTGGGGATGTAAATTTATCAGTCTCAGTGGACCTTGCTCAGTGTTTCTGAGATTTGGCATGTTACTGAACTTCAGTCATCTACTGCAGCAGGACCCACCATGGAGGATCAAATTAATTTAGGAGTTTGAAAAGGAAACAAGTGTCACAAGAGCCATGATTGTACCAGTGCGTCAAAGAAACAGTTTTTCATAATTTGGCTCTTTAGCAAACTATTCAGCTATGTATTGTTTGTTAACAAGTGTCCACTGCATTAATTTCCCAACAAATATAACAATTATTCAGAAACTGATACTCATTAGTAGTTTAATGCCAATGGAAAACCTAAATATACTGTATATTAAAAATATGTGAGAGAGAATGAGAGAAGTAAATGTTTCTGTATGAGCTTTAGTGAGTCATTCTAACTTTTCCAGATCTCTGGCAGAGCATTGTGCAGGTTGAGTTGTGCCAGTAGCAATAGTGGGAAATAGACTAATGTGGAAACTAAAGCCACACACCACAAGATGGACGACAATGGAACTCCGCAAAGCTCACACATCCAGATTCAGGGCAAAGCCATGTCTCTCGACACCCAGCTTAAACACAGAGCCATGCTACCCATATGAAATTACTTCTATGGATGTAGTAATGTGCTATATGTCAATAAGGATTTTTCCCCCAGTCTGCTTCCTAATAATGAATACAATATTACGCTGTCATAGACATCTAATATACAGTCAGCTTATATACAAGCCACATTCTTGTAGTTGTGCTACTTTCCACCAAAAAATATCAAAAATGAATTATGGTCACTCACCACATTCCTATATCCAATTAGGCAACTCACAACTCAAAAGTCCTCACACAGAGACTTAGGTCATACCGTCCTGTGGTCTAACATAAACTTCTCCCTCCGTCATATCTTCATCATGGGAGAACACAGACTCCTGTTTCATTGCGTTTGCATTTACATTCATTGTGAGACAGATGGAAAAATTGTACTAGGCTTTTTTCCCCTCTTGGATCTCAATGGAAAGTCAAACTGTCTGCGAATTTCTGCTTGTAATTATTAGGTTTCACGAAGCTTAGACGCAATTGTCTATTGCAGGTTGACCACTCAAACACCAAGTTAAGTCCCTCTCACAGACATTTTTTTAAATGCAATCCTTATGACAACACGTCAACGGTTAATGCAACACATCTTGTGGTGTGGTGTTTCCAAAGGGAAAGTCTATGTGCGATGGCAGTATATGTTGTTTTACACCTTGGCAGTCACTGTTCCAATGAGAATTTAAATCTTCTGTTTATTTTTATATCAGGCTTGGCAGTTCGTTTGCTCAGGAGAAGACAGATTCAGTTTCTCTTTTGTATTTGTATGTAAGTTATTTAATTTGGCAAGCATAAGGTGTCTGCCCTAAATGGGTTCTAATCCAGTTGTGCTGTACATTGTGTTTAAAAGTATCTGCCAGGATTATAGTGGCGGCCTCTCAGGGAGCACAACCTGAATCTATTGCTTAGGTTGAGGTTTTAAAAACAAATGAGAATTAGATTACATCAGCATAAATTAAACTGTTCTCCATGCAGAGGTAGAAACAGAAGTTTATATTTGTGAGACTAGATTATGATTAGAATCCCCCAAACTGGCAGAATAAAACTGGGTGTGGAATGTAAAAGAGCAGCATTTGGTTCTCCCTTATTACCACCACTTCAGTTCAGGTTCCCAGTGACTAACTTATCAGACTGTATTGTACTGGGAAGCTTGTGTGGGCGTTAAAAAGTGTTACATCGGAATAAATTATAGCACAATGTGATATAAGTTAAAAATAAAGTTATTGATGTCTCTGTCCCCATGTGTTCTAGAAAACAAACTCATTTTAGAAAGTGTCCGCTATTAAAACATCATGTGCACAAATCCCTGACTGAACCAAGAGCAGGCTAAATACCACTTTGGCTTGAACTTAGTTGAACTAATGTTTTTTGAAAGTTAAAAGAAATAAAACATTCTACTAAATTGTATTTTAGTTTCTTTGTGAATGCAGACTGTGTACCCTCAGCTATACTGTAGATCATGTATATACAAGGGGCGACGAGGGACAGTATACTGATTACAGACTTTAATCTAGTATTGGTATGTTTGCTGTCACAAAGATACTGATGTGGGGATTTGTTGATTCTCACACGTACAGTTAAATGTATTCTAAGTCATTTAAACATTTCTTAAACTAAAAATTTGAAAAGGCTTAGATTATATGATTAGACGTACCTGGACTATTTAAAATTTGTGGGCTCTATACGGACTTACACACACACCACAACATTTCCAATTATATCAGACACAGTGCATTAAACATAATGAACATCACATTCCATCCACAACAAAGTCTGAAAATATCCCATGGAAAAAATGCACAGTTATGTAAAACACCAAGATATAGCACCTCATTTTTACTCTGCCAAACAGCTGGTGTCCAGGAATGAAATGTTTTGCTGGAAATACCAACTCCGACTTTTAAACTTTTTCAATGACCCATACTGCTCTGTGATTCCCAGTAAGAGGATGGCATGATTCCAGGAGCAGGGTCCAGAGCTTTACAGTGTCCCTGCATACCGAGCGTCTTTCCTCTGTCAGGCACAGGTAAATATGACCTCTGTGCTGAAAGCAGGAAACCTCTGTTCAATTATACAGTTTATGAGCACTGAGTCCATTCTGTACCTGAGGACTTCTGGTTACAAACATGTCTTCAGTTTCATAAAGTGGTCCTTCTGCTTTTATAACACTGCTCAAGTCAAGTGCCTTTAGATCCCGAGAGCACCACTTTTTTCATAATTTACAGTTTATCAGCCTCTATGCCTGTTTGATCAGGGAAACAGAACTTGGATGCAAAATGAGCCTGCCTGCTTCAAACCCTTCATAGAGAAGGAACACACAGATTTAGACAATTAAATTATTTTTTTTGGTCTTCAAACCAGAAAAAACACAGGCCTTCCACCTAATTAATGTGGTTGTATTAAATACTTTATCCTAACAAAAGCTGTTTCCGCACAGATGTTACTGTGCATATGAGCTATTAGCTGCAACATCTACACACTCATAAGGCAAAGCAGATTGCAGATGAACTATTTTCGTCACAATGACAAAACACACTATTTTTTATCTGTTTTTAGGATTAAAACAATCCCCATTGTATTTCTCACAGCAACAGACACTCTGAACAACTGTGCTTTGCTTACTCATTTACCAGTAGAGCAAGCCCAGCACCTTTCAGCTATTTGAAATTATTATTTTCATCAACTCACAGAATCTCCCATTTTGAAAAAGCATGCCGATATTCTCCTGATAATATAAAATCAGAATGAATACATAGCAAATATACAAATGATTATTCAAAGAGTGCACCGCCTCCAGCAAGATTCTGATTGTGTAATGTCTTTGTGATATCCTTGAATCTTCAAGTTTTTAATATGATCCAGTACTTCTGTTGTGGCAAATTGCATCTAAATTGCTTTATGTCATAATAAATCAAGGCACATGCCTGTATTGAACAACAATATGTCACTTGTTCCATGTGGTAGAAATATGCCACTGGTTTCAGGCGGCTGGCACTAATCAGACCTTGTATGTTTGATTACCAGCTTAATCAAACACAATCACGAGAAAAGCTGGAATGCAATCAATCCCTAGCAGTTAGGACTAAAGCCATTTGTCAGATATAAACAAACAAAAAACAGACAGAAGGAGTCAAAGCACTAAAGAGACACACATTTAAAAAAGTGTAACAAATCCTTCAGTTTTCGAAGATCACGTGAGAGTTTTGATTCCCAGAAATAGTCCTTATTCTGTCAGAAATTCGAAGACAACGCATTTTCTTTGGAATTTTGAGCTTTCAAGTAACTGACCCAGAGTTTTGACCCTCAAGTGCAGGCAAACACAATTTAAGAGTCTTTGTTTTTATTTTTGGCAGTACACTGGAAGGGATACAGACTTCTGCAGAAGGTTCAATAGCATTCCACTACTTTTACGATAAGCCAAAGTCTGTTAGTGCTAAGCCTGGGAGAGAAAACCTCAGGCTTGCCAAAAAGCTGTGTAAGCAATGATGGGAGCTGCACTAATTGAAGAAAGAGCTCTGGACTTAGCACTGGGCTAGGTGCTAGCCAGTCTGTCCATGCAGCTTTTCAGATAGGAAGACCACACAACCAAATCCACACCATCTCTATTTTTGTTACACTATAATCTCAACAAAGGATTGATGAAACTTGCTCAGATGACCTTAGAAGAAAGAAAGAAAAATACCCCCAAAAAAATGGTCCATTATTTTTGTGTGTTTGTACCGATGGAGGACAGAATGGGTGAATTTAAATGGGATGGTGACAAAGACTTGTTTAATATCTGAATTATCTATGGAATATATATAAACCTGCCTCATCATGATCATCAAGTGCCTGTGTGGTACCCTACAAATTCCAATTGCCCAAATGAAAACCAAATGAACACAAAAGGCACTTCATATTCATTGGTGGGGACAGAGCTGACCAAAGGAATATTTAAATGTACAGTGTCTGCCAAACTAACTCGTTCAATCAGTTCAGTGAATGATTGTTGAAAGTGAAAGTTTTGAATGTGTCTTCCCCTTGCTTACTGACTTTTGACTTATGAGAGCAAAATATACAGTCTTTGGCTATTGTACATTATCAGTGTTTTGCTTTTTTGTCTCTACTAATGTCATAAAACATTTGTATCAGACTGTGATAAAGCATATGGGGCAAAAGTTATCTCTTTCTCCTGTCATATATATTTTTGACGAGAAGCTGTTTGCAATGTTTCCTGTGTTTTTCTTTATTTTACGTCTATTGGACTGCAAAGATCTGCTTAACTGCTACCACATGTTAAGCCTTTGTACTGCTGTCATTGACTTAATGTGAGTGTGTTGTTTTCCAGACTCTGTGTGTGGTGAATGTGTATGAGAAAGAGGAAAAGAGACAAATACACAGCAACAAAGAGAGAGAAATGTAAATGCGTGTCGGGTTAATCAGCTTGGGTCATTTTCCAAATAGGAGCAACTAAACTAAACCTTAAATCACTGATGACTCCCTCTTCAAAACATCTCAATTATATTATCCATTACCTTTATAAATCAAGCTGTAATTCAACAACAGGGTAACCTAGGTCATTTTAACAAGAAACCTTTATCCAATGTTTTTTAAAAAACTATAACATTATAATAGTATAAAGTTCAGAAGCTCTCCTTGACACTGACATGAATCACGGTCTGATGAGGGCTAGGAGGGATTTTTTCCATCAGAGGACTCCGTAAATCTGCCCCAATGACCGGCAGGTGAAAAAATAGAGCAAATGAGAGGCTCTGGGAAGGGAAACATAGCTGGAGAGGAGAGTTGGATGAATAAAAACCCGGAGGAAAATGACTTAAAGGGGAGAGAATAAACTGTGGAATTGTCTACTCATGGTTGAGCTATGCACCAACTCCACAAAGGGGCAAACACATGCAGTGCGTGCGTCTACAAAATACACAAGAATCATTGATTAGAACCTCAATCACTCTTACTCCCGCTTGCTCAATCACTTCCTATTTCTGTCTACCTCTATCAGCTGCTTTGCTTGCCTCTATCCGTTTCTTCACAGTCTTACTTGCCCTCTCTCCTCCGTCTTCTGCTTCACTTTGCTTCAGATAGAGGAAGTGGTTTGTATGCAGACTGTGGCTGGCTGGAACACTCTGCTGTGCACTAGGGAAGCCGAAATTTGAGTCCCTGTGCATTAAATGTTCCACTAGAGCAACAATTTCTGCGAGGGGAAATCATGCGGTGGGCCAGTGTTAAAGGATCTGAAGGGGCTTCAGTCAGGGTAGGAAGGAGAGAGAGAGAGAGAGTGGGAGAGAGGGAGAGCGAGAGAAATGGGGTAATAATGGGGGAAACTGCTTGTGACTCTTAATAAGAGCCTCTGGTGGTTGAGTTGGTGTTGGTGCACATACCTTTGTTGCATATAATCACTTTCTTTCTCTGCCATCAGACTTATCTTTCTCCCTCTGCTGTCAGCTGGACACCAAAGAAGAAAAAGAAATACAAAAATGAGTTCCAGAGCCAAAGAACAATGTCTGCGCAGTATCTCTGGACACAGAAACACAGTCCCACCTGTGGACAGCCTTAAATCCAGGACATATTTTGTTGTGTTTAATTTGAATTTGTTGCAAGGCTCAGTGTTATAAAATAGTGGTTAAGGGTTTATTGTGGAAGTTGTGTGCTGTGGATTACTCCACTCCATTACTAGTTTACCAACGGACTTACAGATTTGTAGTCAGGTCTTAACTCAGCTCATAAAGGCAGCTCTAAGAACAACTGAGGAGAGTATTCATTGACTCTGGATTATAAGAACAAACAGCAGCGTATGTAAGCATACATATCTCCTAATTGATAGATAAAGAACCCTAATTTGTCAAATTATATTTATAATTTGTTTTTTGTTTTGTTTGTTTGTTAGTTTATGACATTTAATGTGGGAAATGTAGCCATTAAGGTCAACCGGAACATTAGCTACTATATGATAGTACAGTTAAGTTTCTGACATGCTGGATCAGATGTTTCAACCCTGTATGTCAGACTCCTGTCAAGCATAAAAATTGTTTTTACATTGCCGTTTTTAAATTGGCTATGCAAGCAGCCATTAGTCTGCAAGATTAGTCATCCGACTTTTCTGTAAGAGGTATGTGAGCTTGATTCAGAGGCACAGTGGTTGGTTAAATCAGATTCATCTGTTTTGTCCTCTACATAATACCTTACAGAATAATGCTGCCACACATTTTACTTAGAATGAATCATAAGGGACCCCACTGTGCACTGATGTGCATCAACTCGATTAATAAAACAATGAAGGGAATCCATGTACAACTATATTAGAAAATGTGACGCCTGCTGGCAGAGATTCAACTTTCAAGAAATCTAACTGCACATCTTATTGCTGCCAATAGTTATCTGAAGGGCTGGAATTACCGGGTTTATCTGCTTTGGAGAGCAAGCTGGTCTATTACAACCTGCATACTAGCAAGAGAAGAATTAAAATATTAATTTCTCAAGCTTTTAAAGATCAGGGCAGATCTGTTTTACAAGCTTACAAAGACACATGACCAGTGGTACAGCCCTTGGATTAATCTATATTAGTACTACTTTTTTGTATACATTTTCATACATGAGTAGAAGCTACACATTGTGATGGGGTGATGGCCATAAAATTTGAAAATACAGTAAATAATTAAGTGAAGTAAATTATGGTTCAACTCAAGTGGTGATTACATTATTGGAACAGTTTTACATTTCACAGTTCTGCCTTTACTATTTACTGTGCAAGTAAGTTATGGCACATTAATGTTTAGCAATTATCAAAATCCTTGTTGATAATGCCTTGATTCCCATAAACCATCATGTAAACAAAGTCAGCAATGTTTTTACAACCATTATACACAAACAATCACAGGCTTTCAGCTGTTCCTTGTTTGTCTGGGAAAGGTTGCCAAACTAGCTTCAAAGATCAGTTAGAATTACAAATAATTCTAAATCTGTGAACATGGATTGGCCTGCATTGAGCCAAATTTAATTTTTTCTGTGTCTTGAGGGTTGGTGTCCCTGTTCATCTGCAGTGGGACGAAGAAGAATTCAGCAGCCTGCTGCACCAGCTGTGTCTAAGTTTAAACTTAACCTAGTTATACAATATTACTAAGTGGTGATTTCTGGATTAATAACTTAAAGGTGGTTGCACCACGGAGATAAATTACAACATAACAGCTGATAGTTACATATGCCCAGGGTAGGTGTAAATCAAAAAATGTCACAGAATTATACTCACTAATTGTCACTAACTGTAGTTCTGACCCACAAATTCATATTTTGTTAATTGTATGCTATTTTGCAATAGAGTAATCCAGTAGAAACCTAATTTATTGATGTATTTCAACATTGATGTAGCCTACTGCAATGTGCAACAATGCAAAGTGGCTCATGGCAAGCAAAGCTAATGTGCACAGTAACCATGCAGATGGAACTCTATCTTTGATTGTAGACTGGACAATTGCCTTTGACTTGACATCTAAACTAGTTAGGTTATGCCCTGTCATGGTGCAACTAATTTTAGTATCTGATTTAAGTAGTAGTTGCTAAGTCTCAAGTGTCAACTTTAAGCATTAAGTTAGGAGAAAGCTTACACAGCAACTTTTTACCTAAGTACTAATACAACTACTAAAAAATATTTAAATTCCTACTTTAATATATGTACATTAGTGTTGGCCACTGTGATTGATAAATTATTATGTGGAATTATAGATTGTTGGTAATGGTTCATCAATGTATAAGCAGCATTTTAGTGTTGTAGCTGGTTAATGATTTACTTTCAACTTTTCTCTAATGTGGGATTGTGAATTATTAGATAATTTGCCATATTTGGGACTTTAACAGTTAATTTAATGAAAACGTGAGAAGTTTAGAGGGGAAATCTCTAATTGTTGGAACAGATAACAACTCATAGACACCATACTTGGCCAAAACGGTTGGGAGCCACTGTTTAATTCTTTAACAATGGGCTGTATTTTATAACCTCTTTTTTAAAGTACCAGTAATTATAGCTATCAGATAGCAGTAAAAGTACAATATCACCCTCTAGAGGAAAAACATTATAATATTTTCCAACTTAGCCATGCTTTGTGCTTATTGTTGTTTTTATGTTTGAGACTTGCCTCAAAGATTAACAACTCATAAGGTAAGAGCTAAGATACAGAAGACTCTAAAAACCCACAGTACTGACACTTAAAGGGATAGTTCAGGATTTTTCAAGTGTGGCTGAATGAGGTATGTTATAAAGATATCTTTATGACATACCTCATCTTTATCTTTATTTATTAAGATTTCTAGCCAAAGCTGTTCTGCCGAAAGGTGGCTCTGCCTCCCTCCTTTATACCAGAAGCCCCTTCTACAAGACAAACCAAAGTTAATTGGAGATCAATTACACACCATGATGTTACTTCAACAGTCCAAAACATTTTTGGTTACATCAATAAACAATATATCAGCTATAAAACCAGAAATGAAAAGTTACATGCTGAACAAAGCTTCTTAAAACAGCAACTTAAGGTACTCCAGTACACCCCTCTATATGGGCTCACACTTGGACCATTCCAGGTCTTCCCCCCCCTATAAATTACTCCACACTCCATACCTTCTGGTTTGCCACTTGACCCAGATCCGTGCTTGAGGATGAGAACAGGTGAATGAAACAAACAAACATTTGGATGACCTTAAGTAAATCCAATAAGCTAAAATAAATGACTTGAAATAAACTGTGTATGTATTGTATTTATGTAATCATGATGACTTCAACTCTTTCAACAAGTACTTAAATTAACTGACATGAAATGACAAGCCATGTGTCCATTGATGCTAGCCCATATGCCATATAAAGTCAGACACCCCCACCAGGATGTGCACTTGGTACTTCAGATATGACAGATATGACGTCAGGCTACGCCGTCGATTTGACGCAGCAGTATAAATTGCTCTTAATGCTGCACCCACCCCAGGACAGCACAAGCTCAGCCAACTCATAGGATAGTTACTGTTATACATTAAAAAGACAACCTTGTTTTAAACAGCCAATAGCTACAACCATAGCCACAGCATTACCCATAGCTAACGTTATATCATAGCTAACATGAAACCCAAAGTGTGTCACTATCATAGACTGGTCACGATCAGCCACAGCAGCAGCCGCCATAGTTAAACTTTACTAATTAGGCATTATAACATTAGCTGTGATAAGTTTACTGAAGTAAAGTAGATGCGTAACATTATTATTGCACAAATAAAAAGGAATTGTGTTTTTACAGTGCTTGTCTAGAATTTTATAATCTATCGGGTATTGTAAATAAGTTTACTGAAGCACGCTGTTTTAACTCAAAAGACTAAATGGGTTTTCTTACTGCTCATTATTTTATCAGTACACATCCCTCAGTATCCATAAATTACAAAGCTTATTTATCTCTCAGCTAATCTAGTAAAATTAAAGTTCTCATGTTACAAAAACAGAGAATTATTATCTCAGAAATTTCCAAAGACAGAAACCACTTTATTGCCACTTTATTGATCCTTATCAGAGCCCTTATTAAACTCTATTTATGTTCCATAAAGTGGTGAATTTGATTTATGGTGTAGAATAGATGCCCATGGTAAGTGTAAGTAATTCATTTGTAAATTCACAACTGGAGACTATTCAAATACAATAACAATTTCTTAGCCAACTTGGAGGTAATAACATGATTTCATCACAAGATGGCAGCAAACTGTTAAATATTCCCCCTGTTTACATAGCCGAGGTCAGAATAGTGAACAACAAGGAAATTAAATTACTAATGCAAAGCAGACTTGCCATAATACACTGGAACAGAAATGAATCTTGGATTTAAAGCATGCAGCAAAGCCAGACAGTGACCACTGTTGTTTGTTATTCTGTTTATCAAAATGAATGTTGTTGACATCAATGCATATTGAGTTTCTACCCCCCAACCCACCCCCAACTATATTTTCTTTGAATAGGAGCATGTAGACATCTGGTGGAACATGTGATTCATGGTGGCTCCTCCTGGTCTGCAGGTCCCTGTATTTGACACCTCCACCCATGTCTGTTCCTCCCACATGACGTAAATTGAAATGTATTACTTTCAACATCCTGGAGAATTCAACTTCAGGTGTTTAGTGTGCTATGGCACAACATACAAGTTATACACTAGAATCTTATATTACCTGAAATGACAAACTTCTTGAGTCTGTAATGAAAATGCTTTTAAGAAACAAGTGATTCTTGGATTAGCATTACAGTTTTTGCAACTGACAAACACAGTAATCTTTCATAACATGTTCTTAAAATGAAGTACAACCTGTCATATTTCTATTTAAGCTTTGGCAAGAAATACTGCATGCTCAGTGGGCACAACTAAGTACTATCATAGCCCAATTGTAGTGACATTATTGTATTCCAGATATTTTTTTCATATAGAATTTGAAGACCATCCCCCTCAACGGCATGCACACAGACACAGGAAATACTATTGTGTTCAGACAGGAAATGCTGAGAGTGGGGCCTCAGATGACACTCTGAATGACTGAGATTGAGGAGCGAAGTGGCCACTGAATGATAATATAGGTGAGTGTGATAAAGCCACAGGAAGACAGAAAACCATGATAACCTGTCTGCAATGGAAAATTTATAGCATGTCACTCAGAATGATGTCCTTCTGTCCTTGTCTGTCTTAGTGACCTTTACTCCAGCATTTGCAGACACTTCCAGTACACACAAACACACACACACACACACACACACACACACACACACACATAATTACGTACATTTGGATGCACAAAACAAAGGCAGTATTGTGGGTTGTGGCTACTAGAGAAGAGTCTCACACTGCTATGGGAAGTTAATCCATGGTAACTGAGTAGGAATCTTGGCCTGTCTCTATCATCCCTCTATTTACACAATTAGTATGACAAAGACGTGTTACTCTGTGAGTGTGGGCGGGTGCCTGTGTGCTACTATACTTTTGTCCTTAAAAGGAAAGCATAAGAAAAATATTCCAAAATGAGGGTATCGTACCAATATCTGATTTCTTTGAGTGGTTCATCCGTAATTAAGACATATAACAGCATTTAAATTACAGATTGAAATGTCAAGTGTTTGGACCTAAGTGTCTGTTAACATGTCTCTATGTTGTCTTCTCATATAGAAATAACTAGATTCAGTGTAGTCTGGACTTCAAAAATGTTCTTGTTTCCTCCCATCAATTCCTGTGTCACTCACACACGCAGACACGCACGCATTTATACACACCAGATGACGTACAGCTAGCTCCATGCCTGAGTAGCAGACTGCGACACAGCATTCCAACTCCCTCCCTCCCTTCCTCTCTGTGTTTCTGTAGTCCTCTCCTGTCCCAGGCTGCGCTGCTCCCTCCTCCTCCTGCAGCCCTGCCTGACCGCTCATCAATAAGCTGTATTAGCCCATCACTAATCATATTGCAAGAGACAGAGGGAGAGAGTAGGGCAGCCAGACTTTCTGTGCATCATCTGTGTGTGTGTGTGCAGTTGGTGAGGGAGGAGGGAGGGGTGTATCCTAGCGAGGAGCTTCTCCCTGTTGTAGTAACCAACCGCACGGCGACTGCCAGCCATTACTTCACTGCAGCAGCAATCAGCCCCTCCGTACTTAGTGAGCTAGACACACTAACCTGTCTGTCCCCTCCTCTTTTCTCTCTCTCTGCATGTTCAGCAGAGCTGCCCTCCTCTCCTCCTCATCACTCTGCCACTCCTGCGGCGTTGCTCTCTGCTTGAAGGGGACACTGGCCTGCTCCTCACCTACTGATTCTGCATGACTGTCACAAAGGTAAGACCGCTTTGGATGGGGAACAACTTTCAGCATGTCACCAGTGATTTGGGCTCGGTGTTAGATCAGACTGGGAAGGTCATTTAAGGTCTTATTCTTGTGTGAGGGTGAGGGTTTTTGAGTAGTGTCTGAGTTGCCAGATAGTGCAAGGTTATTAGGATGTTGCTGCCTGAGGATGTGTGTTAATGTGTGTTTGTGTTGTATGACTCTGTGTTCCCATTAGATGCAGTCTGGTTATGTATAAAACCAAAATGTGATTACAGTCTGTGATCTGCAGCATAATACAGACAGGCAGCAATTCGCTCTGGGTATGAGGAAGCTATTTAAACTTTATTTAGAGAAAACTTGGCATTCAAAAAAAAAAGAAGACTTGAAGAACTGTTTCTTTTAGGTGCTATAATTTTGTATAAGACTATACCTTTCAAACTCTGTTATCATACTGAATGGGCAGGATTGTTGAGAGATGTAGTGTTGGTGATTATGTTTGGCTGGATTCGTTATTTAATGTGTTTTGTTAATTTATTCAGTAAGAATATGAGAACTGGTAAGCAGATCCATGCTGATTTGATGTTTTTTTTATGTTTGCTATCACCTTCAGGGAGTAAAGAAAGCCTAAAGCCCCATTATGGCTTTGACAAATAATAATAAATAATACCAATTGACAGAAAGATTACTGTTACAATATGGAAATTTTGGATTATGGCAGTTTTTTAAGTACTTCCAAACACATACACATCGTGAGTATTCAGTATTTTTTTGACAGTATTGTGTGCTTCAGTCGTATTGTGGCTGCTCCTTAATGTATTTTACCTCATTTGTATATCACTTTGGACAAAGTACCAAATGAATACATGTCAATGCAACTTTAAAAAAAATGTTCAAACTGTCACATTATGGGGACAGCCCCTAGTAGGGGACAGAAAACAGGTTCCCATAAGGCCAAACCATTACATTTAGGGTTGAGACCCGGTTAATTTTAGGGTTAGGTTAATGTTAAGTGTTGGGGTTAAGATTATTGTCATTATTCTGTGTATAGATATAAATCAATTCTGTCCTCTCAAGTGACAGAAGCAAGTGTGTGTGTATTAGCAGTCTCAAGCTGATCTTAAAGTAGGTGTGTCAGTCCACTTGGGTGACTGTTTATGTGCACACAAGTGTGTACAAGCAGCCAGTTGAATCCTCTTAATCAATTAACAGAGGAAGAGAGAGCCAGAAAGCCAGACAAAGAGAGAGAGCAACAGAGAAACAGGAGGACACACACACAGAGGAAATTAGCACACCTGCCCATGTAGAGAATTAACCTGGACCAAAATAGATGACCTTCTGTAGACACAGGACAATGGCCTATTTACTCACACTTATGGTAACACACCTGCAAGTTCCACACTAAAGTTCTGTTAAAACAATCTGGTGTAGTTTGTGTTTCCAGCGTACAATATCTAACACAAAACCACACAAATTCACAGACGATTGCTCTCAAAGTAGAATTTTTCTGCCTGTGTGTGAGAGAGATTGTGTGGGAGGCATGTGTGCTGCTGCGTAGGTGGACATTCTCCACTATGAGAACTGAAAGAGGAAAAGGTCAGGTGCTCAAGTGCTGGCATTAAGCCAAAGCCTTAATCTGACTGTAGATAAGTCCACAATTATTGAAGAGAATTTTAATGAATAAACCCATGTATCCATTTTGATTCCTACCTGAAATTATGGAAATGAGTTAAGGAGGAAGGATTGAAAAAGAGAAAGACAAAAAAGATCTGCTTTGACATCTCCTTTAAAAAAAAGGTATGAAAGCACATTACCCAGTGGTATCTAAAAGATGGTGGGTGTGTGGGAGAAGCAGAGAGAGAGTCTGGGGAGCTGTTTCCGTGGCTATGCCTGCCAACAGCAGGGAAGTCACCTTGGGAGTGATACAGGACAAGAGCCTCTATGCTGACGGGGCTAAACAGCCTGCTTCCCCCAGCACATAGATGCACACTGACAATATTCTGGAAAGAGTCCCTGCAATTCCTATTTAGTATCAGACCAAACTTTGTATGGTCTGGCCTGACCTCTTTACATTACAGTTTAGATTTACAATGGGGATATAGACATTTACATGTATAGCATAAATAATAATAATGCCATCTCATAAAATTTTCCATTATAAGCAAGTAGGGTTTATGTTGTGTTGGTCTATTAGAACGAGCACTTCAGTTAAACAATACTTAACTATATATACATTAATCAGTGCATTTACAGGAGTATTGCCGCTGAAATGATCTCCTCAGACTCATTAGCACTCCTGCATACCTAAAACATGCTGCATCAACAACTCATTAATGGAACAATATGAGATGTTTGTTGTGTTTGTTTAATCTGTTGTGTTCCTGAATTTGTGTGATGCTCTCGTGAAACATATTTGATGTCTTTTTTGCTGTAATTCTTTCAATTCCTTCCACCATGATAATCTCTATTTACATATTCAAGATACTGTAGTTTGTTAATGTGGATTGGTTATTGTTCCTAAACAAGTCCATCCAGGATTATTTTTCTGAAGCAGACATACTGATGTACTGACATTACTAGCTAGATGGATTATTGCAGGGGTGATGAATGTTAACCTAATGAACACATGTAGATGAAAGAAGTTGCCAGTCCTAGTTGTCTGAGACAACTAGGACTGGCAGTTGTCTGAGATGGGTCAAGGGTGCTGCAAGATATAGTATATATCTTGCAGCATTTGAAATGTTATTTCAAGTGCACTTATTGTTATTAAAAGTGCACTTATTGTGCACTTTTAATAACATTTCAAAATAAGTTTTAAAAATTTAACAAAAAGAACATTAACTAAGTTTTGTGTTACATTTTAAACATATCCAATTAGAAGAATAAAAGAAAAAAATATTACAATCACCATATTAAAAAAGTTTAATGTGCAGTGTTGCTGCAGCCAATAATTTGGTTGTCATAGTAACACAAGACACTTTCAGGCTCAAGGAGGTTTTTTCAGGAGCTAACACAACACACTTTCAGGCTCAAGTAGGTTTTTCAGGAGCTCAGCAGTCAGAGCAAGTGATGGAAGGATTTGACACAGCAAACAAAGCTCAAAGAAATGCTGATACATCTTAGCCCTCAACACAGTCTGAAAGGACTGAGACTGAGCCTAGCAACAAAACTAAAGTCAGACTGAACACTTCTCGGTTTAATAGACACTTATTGGCTGCTTGTGAAAGACTGATATCCATCATTGTCCGCATTCACTGTATTATGTGTTTCCAACATCATATCTGTGATCTGGTTTAGTGTCTGTACATACTGGGTATACATGCATTGTTATACTGGGAGTGACCCACAGTGCCATGACAAAAAAGCCCTGGTCTAAAAAGTTAGGGATCCACTGGTCTAAGATATTGTCACTCCTAATATGTCATTCAGATGTACAGTGGATAATATTCTGTATGTGTGTGTGTCTACTATATAACATAAAGGAATCCTGTCCATCAGAAACAGATGTAATGGGAAATGTCAAATACATTTTTTCATAATGTATTTTTGATAAACAGATCAACAAACTGAGAGAGAAACTACTATTCACTCCTCTAACAAAATGCTGACAGTAAAATGGGTCATTGCATGTTTAAATCCATGACCTTTGCTTTCAAACATGGCCTTACTGTGAGACAGGACCATAAGCTCTTAAGCTTTTTAAGACCGACACTTTAGTCTATGGGGAATAATTTCTATGGGCCGGAAGGTTTAACCCATATACTGCTAGCAAATATCTTAGTACACAAATTGAACATCATAATATGATTTGTAAAATACCTGGGGGTAATACATTTTTCGCTTTGCTAGATTATGTTTTCCTCTATGTTTATGAGAAGAATTAACCTCTCTGTGTGTAACTATGCCAAATGCTGAAGAGTAGCTAAGGAGTTTGATGATGCACTTCTTACTAGACTTTTAATGAATCAAAGTATTGCAAGGTACAAATAATGTTTTTAGAAATATCTATTCTTTTGTCCAGCATTTTTGCCTTTGTTTGAAAGTACATCACAGAAAGACAGAAAGTAGTCCAGTAACTCCACAAAACGACTGGCTCCCAGCAAAACTCAGACTCCAGCACAAACTCCACGTAAGGACAAAAAACAACAACAAAGTTTTATGTGCTGAAGCCCATCAGGCATCAAAGAATCCAACAGACATAAGGTGAAAACACAGTAAACTTTAGAAAGGATTGAGTCACAGAGAGACCTCCGCTTGTTTTGGAAGCGACAAAACAGAGTTGGCTTTCATCCTATTAGACAGGTAAACTAACATTAATCCAAAGCATGTGAAATATATTGTGATGTTGTGCTTTAGTTGGCTCAAATTAGATAACATTAGCTCACCAGCTAAAGCAGTTACGATTGTTATCCAGGGGCAATATACTGTAGTTGTATGGTTTGTCCAACTGTTATATTTAGTGTGGCAAAAATCTCATTGATAATATTCAGTCTAGCTCATTTTCGTTATCACCCAATACATTTGGCTATGCTGACATTGCTCAGCCTTCGGTGAATGATAAACAAATAACGTTAGTTACTGAAAAGCAGACAGTCGAGCTCACGCCAATGTATCATGCAGTCAATGAAGCGTTATTGTGTAACAAGCATGGATTATTTCAACCTCAAGCTAATAAAAATATTACTGTAATGTTGGAGTGGCAGTTAACCTGAGCTTCCAGCATGTTGTGTACAGCTGTCTCACGGTGAATCTGTCTCGGTGTGTTGGACGTTCTTGTTGCAATCTAAAAACCTCACCACTAGTGGCCGCTGAAAACAATATATAGTAACATTAACCTGTTTTTCTCTGTTCATGTCACGGTCTGGGTGCGGGGTTTGTGTGTGGTGTGGCAGGCTGGTGGACCCAAATGCAGGACATGCAGAGCAGAGCAAGTAAAGTTCAAAAGGGGGATTTATTGGCAAACAAAAGGCGAGCACACTTCTGGCAGAGTGGCTGATACAGAGTCCAAAACAAGGTATCCAAAAGAAATAAACAATCCAAACAAAACCGGTAATCCAAAAAAACTCAAAAAGCAAACAAACGAACCAAAGACAGGGCAGGACAAGGCATGAGACGAGACGGAGAAACAACGGCAAAAACTCTGGAACACACTGTGACTTACTATGCAAACTAGTGGTGTCAACAATAATCGATTCAGCGATGCATCGCAATGCGGGAAATGCACGATTCAGCATCGATGCGGCAAAGTGCCAAAATCGATTATGTCACAGTTTATTTTCTGGCCGGGAGCATAATACTTCCGGGGGCGTAATCCTTCCGGGGGAATACACAGTAATGACAACAATAAAGATGGCTGAGGCGGAGGGAGATGACCGCGATAGACAGGTAATCAAAAACGCACCCAAAGCTGGAAAGCGGACATCTGGGCACATTTCGGGTTTTATGAAGTTAATGGGAAACTAGATAAGACGTACGCGGTGTGTAAAACCTGCCACACTAAAATCAAACATGTTGGCAATACAACTAACTTCACGAACCATGTTGATCGTTGGCATCCTGAGTTGGCTTCAACAACACCACAAAAAGTCGACACATCCCAGCCAAGAATTGACGAGTCGCTATTGTCAACGTTGCCACACAACTCCGAGAGAGCAAAGAGGATCACACGATCGGTGGCATGTTTCATAGCGAAGGATTTACGACCCTATTCTGTGGTAGAAAATGCGGGGTTTCGCCACATGCTTAAAACACTTGAGCCCCGGTATAAGCTACCGACAAGAGCTACCTTCACTGATTCTGCGCTTCCTGCATTGTACAAAGAAACCAAAGCAAAAGTAATGGAATCAATGAGTAAAGCCAGTCGTGTCGCCATTACAAGTGACGCCTGGACTTCAGTCGCAACAGAGTCCTTTGTAACCATAACGGCACATTATATTAGCGAGGATTGGCAGATTGTATCACATGTGCTGCAGACTAGAGCAGTTTATGAGAGCCACACTGGTGCTAATATGGCGAGGCTACTCTTGGATGTTGTGGAGGAATGGCAGCTAACTGATAAAAGTGTTGTGCTGGTGACGGACAATGCCGCGAATATGGTAAAGTAGTGATTTATGTTTTCTTTTTCAGGTTTGAAAATGCCATATATCCATTATCCAAAACCATTATCCATACCCTGTACCAGTCAATTTTATTTTATTTAATGACATTTATGTCAAAGATACAGGAGGAGAGTTATAATACACACATGGCCAATAAAATCATCTGTTCAATATCTGACTGCTTGTATTGCCTCATGACTGTAGAAAATTTTGCCTTGTTGTTTGCAGTAGAATTTTGATGCATCGCAATGCATCGTAGAATCGAATTGAATCGAATCGATACCTGGTGAATCGTAATCGAATCGAATTGTGAGGGCAGTGCCAATGCACACCCCTAATGCAAACTGAGCACACTGAACAATGACCGGACAAGGACTAAACAGAAACACCAGGTATATATATACACACACACACACGGGACTAACGAGCTGGGCGGGAACAACACAGGTGAGTGGGATCAAGGTAACGAGGCAGGCAGAGAGACAGAACGGAAAACAGAGAGGCGGACAGAGACAACAGGGGGCAACAGAGAGGCAGGCAGGCAGAGACAACAAAGGTGAACAGACGGAACACTAAACAGGCAGTCATGGGGCAAGACACAGAAGTACACAGGCCAGGAGAAAACACTAAAGATATGAACAAGGTACAGATACTACACAAGACAGATACTAAGTAACTAATACATGAAACTGTGACAGAACTGAAATCAGGAAAATACCAAAACACAGACTAACAGATACAGGAATAAACTCATAACTAAACAGAACAGATGACAAGACTAACATGCAGCTACAAAACCAAAACCCTCAGAACCAAAACCCAAAAACACAGCACACAGGACAGGATCGTGACAGTTCAGACCTTTTTTATACAGTATATGGTTCAAAATTGCATTTTGTTAATACTGCTTTTTGCAGTTTTGATAGATTTTGAAAGGATTTTTTATGTAGGCAACATTAACATTTATGTCCATTAATTCCCATTGAAAATAATCTTGTAGATGCAGGACTTGCTTAGTTTATCTATTAGAGGGAGTTTGTCTTGTTTTATTTTTGTCAGTTACGTTTTCATTGTGTGAAACATAGCCCTACATACAGCATGAGACAGCATGCTGCTGTCAGTGGAGTAGCAAAAAACTGCCACCACAGAGTGCTAATCAGGGCATAATTGTCACTATATCTGGAAACTGTTATCATTTGCTTTGTGATTGCGTGTTTGTCTGTGTGTGCATGAGTGTGTGAATGTGGGTAGGAGGGCACAAAATGTGAGTTGGCAAACACGTTATGTGCAGGTGGGTGGATAACTTCCATCAGTATTACTAAATCGGTATAGAGTATTAGAAATCTGGTGATATCAGCAAAAGAACAAATCTGTTTATCTGCTGTCTTTTGACCTAAAACCTCATGTGGATGTGTCTACATCCTCAAGGCTGCTCAACTTCATTTCAAAGTAGCAAACTGAAACCCCGTAGCTCACAGCTGCTGCCTTACATAACATACAAGTAGGAAGAACAAACCCATACAGTAAAACTACCCAGCCTTCAGTTTGTTCAATAAAAGATCACTTCAGTGTCCTCCAACAACAGAGGGGGCAACAGAGTCTAGCTCTGTAGCTCTAGCATTGATTGTTGCCCTGAGTTACCTTCTTGTCACTTTTAGTTTGCTCTCAGTTCACAGGGCTCAAGGGAGAGGCATAATGGCCACAGTGGGATTTCTCTGTGCTAGAATCTGACCTCTCCAGAAGGCTGAGGTCACCCAGCTCTTCGTCTGCCAAACGACCTCCAGCCAGAGACATCAGGAAATAAAGTACAGAGAGATTTCTGTTATATATTCAAAGCAATTCCTGAGCATTTATCACACTGATCAACTGTGCCATAAAGCATAACGGCAAGTTGCTGCCATTGACAAAGTTGCTCAGACCACTTGGACTGTTCTTTTGAATAGCCCTTCAATTAGAAAGCTGTGATTTGCATGGCAACACCCTAAAATGGTCCAGTTGTTTTTGGTTGGATACCTCAGAAAGAGCAGTGCACCAGGGCTAGGGAGGGGGCTGGGGAGAAGGACAGAGGGACGCTGACGGAGGAGAAAAGACCTAAATGAGGAGGGGGAGGACTGGCATTGGGAGCAGTAGCTACCCTTTGTTCCTTTAAACACCAGCAAAAATGCTCCCCAGCTAATATTAAGAAAGCCTGTGTGGTGATAAATGATTGTCTCTCTAACCTATAACTCTAACCTTAACCATCAGCACTGCACCCCTAACCTCACCCTAATCCTATTTTACCCTCAACCTGAAAGCCTCCCTCAAATAAGATTTCCCAAATAGTTTTATCCAATTAGGACACACTCCTGAATAATGTATTTAAAGGTCATGCTCAGAGATTGTTCCTTGATCTGTACCCTGAAAACCTGTCTTTTTTTTAGAAAAAGCCAATTAACTAATAATCACTTTTTATCAAAATTTCACATACTCATATCTGAAATGTGCTATTTTACGCATTTGAAGATTTGGTGAGTGCTGTAAACACGCTCACTTTGGCAGAATGTCTTGATTCTTTAGGTCTAAAACTCAGCCCTCACAAAGAAAAAAAGTACAAGTACACAGACACTTCTTTCTCTCTAGCAAACACTTTATATTTAACTATACTGACGTGAATTCTATGTAATTCAAAGTAGCATTCCAGCTGTTATGTGTGTTTGCAATTACATATCTGAAAACACCCCATTTATGAAGGAGGCCCATAGTGATCTGATGTCAGGCCCTCATATGTGGTTGGAAAGACGTCTGAAAGCCATTTTCAGAGTGTTTATGGTACAGCTTATGCTGTTAACTGTAAGGCTGTAAAGACTCTCATTGCATAAAACGATTCAAGATATGTTTCAAGATATAAAAGCTCTGATAAATCTCAGTGACTTTTCCTGTTTCATCATTGTATGCTTTTATAAGGATTTTAATTGTCCAATCAAAATAGAATGTGAAAGTTTTCTATAGAAAGGCTGTGCACATTTACACACACAAATGCAAACATATCACACTCAACTATCTAAAGTCTTTACTTGGGGCACCTCGCCCACCATAAATCTAAACTGAGTCTGGTGTAGACCACTGGCCATTTGTCAAGCTTAATGTTTACCCGCACACACACCAACACACAGACAGACACATTAAACTGAGAGCTAAATTACCAACCTAGCAACCCAAAACCTGCTATTCTTGGAGTAGAAAAATACACAAGATCTTAGCAGATTAAGAATACTAAATCCCGAATTAAGCTTTTTTGTTTTGTATATTCACCTTAAATGGAGCAGATAAAAGAATTACCATGGAGAGAGAAAGTTGTGTGTGTGAAAGGGGTGGGGGCAGACAAAAAGTGTGAGAAAAAAGGAAAAAGGAGATAGTTGTGAGAAAAAAGCATTCACCACAGGAAGACATTCAGATCTCATGAGCTCATTGCCTGTCAGAAAGCCTCCTTACCCTGCTCACTGTGTGTGTCTCTGTGTGTGCGACAGTCTGTAAAAACTGTACTTTTCAAATCTGCGTGAAAGGCCTGTAGTGTATTTCCAAAAGAGTTGGGAAACTCTTCTTTCCTCGTGTCACTGAATGAATCATTCCTCCACTGCAAATGGATTTGCACAATCCAGACTCTCATAGTAGGTGGCTTTCTCGCCAAAGCATTTCTAAAAGTGCACAGGGGAAAGCTTTCTTGTGGCTTTTGTTGGACGAAAAGTGTTCATTTTTGGATTCCCCTTTGGGAGGTTGCTGAAATAAAAGAGGACAGAATCATGTGAAATCATTTGAGAACATCCTCCAGAGAAAATAAAGACACAGAAGAGAGAGTGACCATCACAAGCCCTCCAGCTGAGATTAGGTGTACATCCCATGGAATCTGTGCGTGTGCATGTGCGTGTGAGTGTGCGTGTGTGTGCACAGCCCAGTCTGTACAATCAGGACATAGGATGTGCTTCCTGTTTGTGGGCCTGGGGACAAGGCAGTAAGTGCAGTGCGACAGATGGGGGTTTTACTTTGAATGTGCATGTGTGTGACTGTGGGTTGTAAAAAGTATTTAGCATACTGTAAAATTCTCATAGTCTGGTATTTAAGAGTTAAGTGTGAGTAGGATAATTACTTTATTCCATCAAAGCTTTGGGTTTTTCAAGAATTCTGTTGAAATTTGATTTGCATTTAACAATTGTCTACCTCATGCATTTTACATGCATTGGCAGTATGACTCTATACTAGATTCATACCCAGTGTCTATCTTCTCTTTTCCCTCTGAGCAATGTAATTCATCCTTTCTTTTTTTCCTCCTCTTTACTATACATCAGTAAGAAATCTCAAATTTGTTCCTGTATCTTGTCTCCTCTTGTAAATATCCTTTTGGCCTTCATTCTGTATTATACCTTAAAGCTGCTGCTATTTTTTATGTCTAGCTTTCTGTCCGTCTTTCTTTGGTTTTCTTTAGTCTCTCTCTGGTTTAGAGGGTCCTAAAACTCCTGTGGCCATTACACCAGAGTTATAGTGACACAAGAGACTCCCTTATCAGATAGTATCTGGCTTTGGCACATTGAAACAGATTGAACGGCTTTCTGCAGCTGTAAGGACGTTATTTACATCAGAAAACTTGTTACCCTTTCATGACTTTTTAGTCCCACAGGTACATTGCCTATTATTTTGTCCACCCCATTTACACCAATGAGGGGTGACTAAATACCAGCAACACCTCTCCGCTCTGCAACACAGATCCACAGCAACACAAACTACAGCGTAGAAAATGTGAAAAAGTTGAATCAACAAATATCTAAAACAGAAAATAAAGATTATAACCTAAATGAAGGTAGAATTTATTGCAGGATTGTTGTTTAAGACTACAATAGTTTCACCTACATTGCTAAAGAAGTCAAACAAAGCATGAAACTCGTCCAGTAAGTTGATCAGATCAAATCCACAGTTTGGCCAAAATGATTTTAAAGATGTCATATTATGCTTTTTGGCTTTTTCCTCCTGTTTTATTGAGTTATATTCTTTTTTGTGCATGTAATAGGTTTGCAAAGTGAAAAAGCCCAAAGTCCAACTCAAAGGGAGTTCCCATCTCCCACAGAAAACTCTGCTCTGACCTGCCTGAAAAGAACTTTGTAGTTTGTAGTACAGCCTTTTCCCTTTGATCCCTGTGATGACACATCAAAATGCGCGTCATAAATCAACAAAAAAATCGTGGCGGTGCCATCTTACTGTGTTGAAACACAGTAAGATGCAGTATGTTGAAACAGAGCTCAGTTATAACTTTATGGATGAAAGATTGATTTGTTACGGATTAATAAATCAGCACTCTGAAACTCTTGCTCCAGTCCATGTTGCTAAGCTGAACCAAAGCCGTGTTTACCGGCTTCTCACTGACCCGTCCTACTCTTTTGATTGGCTAGTAGGCCTTAACTAGGAACTGCGCATGTGCAATTCCCAACAAAGACCTTGTAGGGACAAGATGTATCACTCCATAGCTAAAACGAAGCGTTCAACACACACGGTGAAAAGAGGAGCTGCAGCAATCTGCAATATGACAAAGAAATATGGTGTTTTTTAAAAATAAAACCATGTAAATCTGTTCCAGTACAACACATAAATAATTTTGAACCTGAAAATAAACATAATATGACATCTTTAAAGAGAAAAATAAGACAAATGGTAAAGTATGACTCAAAATAGAGCAACGCCTGTAAGCTGCACTGCATACACGTGACATGCCTCATACTTCATAATCATCTACACACCTTCTCAATTTGGCAGTTTACTTAAGCTGCACAATTTCCCATCTCTCCCCCTGCTCTGACATACCACTGCTGCCCTGCATCACTATTGCTGCCTGCTCTTTCAACTACACCATCATCCTAGCATCCAAATGCAGGCTTACGACTTGGGGTACACAACAGTTCACATACACTTTCTGGTTCAACTTTTATATACAGTACATATGTAATTTTTTACGCAGGTTTTTATTTCGTGAAATTAGGGATTACTGGCATCTTATGTGCATTCAACTAAAATTGTAGAAAATCTGGCAAAATGGTCAGCTTTAACATGTTTGATTGCTATGTTTCTTTTTTATTAGTGTTGTGGTGATGTTACTGTGTTCCAACATACAAACATTTGGAAATGGAACATTTGTTCAGTACAAATTCATTATAATCAATAGGAATAATGACCATTAAGGCATGTTCCATTAAAGTGGAATCCCCAGAAACTGATCTGTTGCTTTAATAGTCACAAAGGAAATAAAATAACTCTTGATCACTTTTGATTATCACTAAAGTTGCACTAGCGAAGTTGCAGTGGTCAATACATGTCAACTATGCAGGCCATTGCAGTGCTACTGCAGTGAGAATTAGGGTGGTCCGTTTTCTCACTGAACAGTAGCTGCTTGGTTGGGAGGCTTGATGAAGTGTCATGGAATCTACTTACGTATTTTACCCCACATCACATTTCTAGGCATGAGGCTGACAATAGCAGTGCTGTATACAGTGCTGTGGGTTTTCATTTCTTGCATGGTTATGCATTGTCAGCTCACATCTGAGGTATGTTCTATCAGCAGTGCTGACGCCAAATGCTTTGTGATTTGTTTGTTTCTCACACATGGTATGGTGGTCGGCTATGATGTACTGTGATGTCTTATGGTGGTGATAAAGATGATACAACATTGAAACATACAGATTATGAATGTATCTCTGTGTGCCTTGTACTGTAGGTAGAACTGTATTATACACTGAAAGAGACAGTACTGAAGAGTTGAGTGAACATGAGAGCAATGAGTGGGGAGTGGGGCAAAGAGTGAGAGCACATCCATGGCAGATACTACCACCCACACTCTCTCTCACACACACACACAGACATCTGCATCAGAGTTCAGCAGGGTCAAATTCAACTCTGTATTTCGCCTATGGGCACTGATAGCATGTGTAAATATAGATATTTGTCTCTCTGCAGCACAAAATACTTAATGTTTTTCATTTCCTTTCCTCATGTGATTTATTTCTTATCTCATGTTCCCTCTCCATTATAGTAAACATGTTTTTAATGACCGTGCTACAGATCTGTGCTACGATCTGTTCAATACAAATCAGATACATTAAACATTATGCATTATGCATTACATTATGCATTTTACAGGTAGTTAGTCATGGTGGTTCACTGCTTTGAACAAACTGATGAGTCCATGAAGCGATCACATAACCCATTAATATACAGAATTAGCCTCTTATATGGTGAAAGTGTCAGCTTTTAGCAGCAGATAAACCATGGAATGTCAGAAATTCACCTTATAAGTGAGGCTTTCTCTCAGGTGTTGCTCTCCCCCTGCAGCACCTGAGAGATCAGGCACCACCTGAGGGGGTGAGCCATTGGTGCTGCAAAAAACTGGGTTATATTATATTACATTAAATTTATTTAGGTGCCGTTTTTTCGCCAAGGTGACTTACAATATTTGAATTCAACAATGTGGATACAAACCACAAATTGCAAGAATCATGCAAGTACTTCAACTTCCTCAAATATGCCAAACTGCACTAAAGTGCTACATTTAGTATTTTTTGTTTTGTTTTTGTATTATGGGCCAAGGTGCAGTCAGAGCAGATCAGCGAAGATGTGTAGAGGTTCTGCTGTCCTAATGTCAATGTGGAGCTTGTTCCACCACTGTGGAGCCGGGACAGCAAAGGTCTTTTTTACTGGTTCAGTTCAGAAGTCCTTGACTTGGGTCTTACCATTGTTGTGTTAGCAGTGTCCACAGGTGGGTGGACAGTGTGTCTGGCGGAGGGAATGGGATCTTGGGCTGATAGTGTAAACAGCTCTGGTGAGCTAGCAGGTGAAAAGCTGCCTCTGACTAAAGATTTCCCTAGTTGACTAGTAGTTTTTAGTTCAAGCCATTAGTTGACTAGTTTTTGCACATTTATGATATTAATTTAATTATTTAAATATATATTTTGGGGGCATCAGAAAATAGTTTGAATTCCAGGTCATAGAAAGAATTTTATGTCATCAATATTGTTACCACTGGTTTACCGCCGTCATCCCTGGAGTCAGAGTCATGGCCGGAGCCGCTGTAAATCACCCCAACACCGTATTCCCTGTCGTCAAACCCTGTGTTCACTGGAAGGCTGCTGAGCCTGGCTCAGGTCTGGGGTTCATTCCGACGCTGCTCCTTGGCAGCATTCCCCGCTGGCTTTCCCTGCAACTGAAAACCTATTTATTCCATCAAGCAAACGTCCTATGCTAGTATTGTAAACAAACACTGATACGCGGAGGTCCAGAACAGTGCACGCATACAAGGCTTGCCTGTAAGTGACTTCTGTGAAAAGGTCCATGTTGCAACAATCCTGATAGTTTTGTCCCAGAAAAAAAGGTGCAACATCTGAATGGAGTATGAGGTTTTAAAAGTTTTGAAAAGTTTGATGTTTGAGACTCTTCTCATCACCTATCTATTTAGTAAATTATTAGGGGGCAGCCCTACTTTAAAATATTAAATTTAAAAGGGGCACAAAGTGAGCCACTTGTTAATGATGGCAACACTCCCCAGCAGATTCCCTGCTGGTTTTTAGCTCCAGGCCTAAAAAACTCTTCCTCCCGGCACCAACAGAGGAGTTAGTAACTGTTCCAAAATAGTAGAAAGGTAGAAAGAAATGCCAAAAAAGAGAAATAAAAAATATTTTAGATGTTAGTAATCTTAAGTCAGCTATTTACTACTACAATTCTACATGTTGATGTATAAAGTGTATAATTTGAAATGCACTCTATATTTGTATGTGTACACAGCAACATGACACTGCATCACTGGGTTTGATTTGATACTGGAATTAATTTTAAGCAACTATTATCTGATTCTTTCTTCAGAGTTTTTGCCAGTTATTTTTCATTTCAACTGGGAAACGCCAGTATAACTGTCAACTGGTCCTTATTTTGGAGAACTTGTTCTTAATTCCAGCTATGTGGATCGCCATTGTGGTCACTAATGGTAACAGTGTGTATGCCTGACTGTCTAAAAAGCAACAGTCCAACAACAGAGGCCAGAAACAAAGATCCCTTAGAAATTAGTGGACATTAGAATTCATATTATTCCAGTCATATCAAACATGAACTGTATTCTCTGCTACTTGTGAAGTGATTAAAATGTGTGATTACTATTCACCATGACACGTTCAATACGTTTCTATGACATCAATAAAGCATACTGATAAATTGCCCATGCAGAATTCTATAAAAGATCAATTAACTGCTTGAGGCAGACATTGTCTGCACCTGGAAATTTATTTCTCCAGTTTGATGACTAAGCTACCTTAATCTTTCTAATTTAGTTTAAAGGTTTTGGAGAAAAAAAACATTTAGATACTTTAATAATCCTATGTTGGCTTTGTGATAGAAAGGTCGGTACACTTTGGATTAGAGGACATCAAAGCCCATTACTCAAGGAAATAATGTAAACACCATGTTGTTGTATGTAGATCTGCTGCATGCATTTTCTCTGTATTGTTGTTTACTGGAGAGATTTACCAGCTGAGTGCCATGTGCGTCTGCATTCCATCCCCTTGCTCCTTCACTGTGGATGTTGACTGCAACTGAGAGGGTTTGCTGGGTCCGTCTATGCTGATTATTTATGTAGATATGCACTCTACTAAGTGCCCTCTTCTAGTTAATGTTTGCTTTAGATTTAGATAATGATAAGTGTATTCAACTAAAAGAAAGTTATAGTTTAGGAAAGGATGCTTAAATTTGAAAAACTTAAACATATATAATGAAAACACTCAAAAGAAAGCTGTCATGATCCTGTCTGTGTTATCTGTTGGGGAGTCTGGGTTTTAGTTTCATGCCTTTACTCTTAGTTCTTGTTTTCATTATTTTGGTTTTGCCTCCTGCACTCTGTGTTCTGGTTCTGTGTTCTCATTTGGGTTCTTGTTACATGTGTGTTCTGTCCTGTTGTTTATTCACTCTGCCCCTTGTCTGCTTGTCATGTCAGTCTTTGTTTTCCTCTGCTCCCTCTCTCCCTGCCTGTGCCTCGTTATCACAGATTTCTGTCACCTGTGTTGCTCCCGCCTAGCTCGTTAGTCCCTGTATATATTCCTAGTGTTTCTGTTTTGTCTTTGTCGGGTCATTCCTGTGTGTTCTGTATGTGCTTCTGCTTGTTCTTTGTGCTCTGAGCCTTCTGTTTATGGATACACTGTGTCGCTGTGTATAGCCTTCCCTGTCTCTTGGATTTTGGTTCTTGGTTCATTTGGATTTGGTTTTGGATTTCACTTTGGAGTTTGTCTTGGACTTTGTTTGATCAGCCACTCACCTGTAAGTGTGCTCGCCTTTTGTTTAATAAACTGTTGAAATCCACCTGCAAGTGTGTCCTGCGTTTGGGTCCTCAACCTGCTCTGCCCTGCACTACACACGCCTAAGTGTGACAAAAGCATCATTAAACAATATTAAGTTGAATAAAACAACTCCCTGTCATGTAAAGGTGGACCAATAAAGGTATATTAACATTCTAACATTATGTACTAATATTAAATACTATCATTTAAATATTTTACTGATAGTTTTATGTTTTAGTGGAATAATAAGATAATAACCTTGTCCTAGTTTTAATTACTCATCAAGTTGAAGATAATCCTTCTTTTGACAGAGATAACCAGGGGCCGGAAAGTCAGTGCCCCTTCAAATGTGGATTTTTTTCACGAGGCCAAAAGCAGAAGCCTTACACCGCTTCTTACATTTAATTTATTTATTGTAATCCTGTTTTGAAAATGCATTTTATTGGCTCATTTTGAGCAGGCAGGGTAAGGTAAGGACTGTAGCCTAGCAATGCTCCTGACAATGAAGAATGGGTGCTGTGAATTCCTGAGTGAAGGGTAATAAATGCTAAAAGACATTATTCCACAACGTCAGGGGAAAAAGCTGTTGTGGTTTGGAGTAGAAAGGTGCTGAAAGTAGTAGCAAAGAAGGGCATGCACAAAATTTACCTTTAATGTGAATCTTTATTTTAAGTCTGTTATGTGAGCCAGCCCACACCCTACCACCTCTATTTTACTGCTGCTCCAGAGAAATGCAATGAATTTGCCAGGTGAAGTTGGCATCCTATGATTAGTAACCTAAAGCCACTGTAAAACTGTAAATGGTCAGGCCTGGAAAAACAATAGTAAAAACTGTCTTCCTATGGTGGAATGTCACTAAGTACATTTGCTCAAGTATAAATGATCTAATTTTCCCAACTGTTGTTTTTGCCCCCATTCATCATGAGCTGAACTCACGCTAAATTAATATATGTAAATGTATGTACACAAAAGGTCTATTTCTCTCAAATATTGTTCACAAATCTGTCAAAATCTGTGATCGCTTCTCTTTTGCCGAGATAACAATCCACCTCACAGGTGTGGCATATCAAGATGCTAATCAGACAGCATGGGTATTGCACAGGTGTACCTTAGGCTGGTCACAATAAAAGGCCACTCGAAAATGTGCAGTTCCATCACACAGCACAATGCCACAAAAGCTGCAGGTTTTGAGGGAGCATACAATTGGCATGCTGACTGGAGAAATTTCCATCAGAGCTGTTGCCTGTGAATTGAATGTTCATTTCTCTACCATAAGCCGTCTCCAAAGGCATCTCAGACAATTTGGCTGTACATCCAACCGACCTCACAACCGCAGACCACATGTAACCACACCAGCCCAGGACATCCACATTCAGCATCTTCATCTTCCAGCCAGCTGCTGGCCAGCTACCCGAACAGCTGCTGCAGCAATCGGTTTGCATAATCAAAGAATTTCTGCACAAACTGTCAGGAACCGTCTCAGGGAAGTTCATCTGCACGCTCGTCATCCTCATCGGGGTCTCAACCTGACTGCAACTGTGCACAACCATTAAAGAGGGACCAACATTCCACAGGCCACAATCAACAACCTAATCAACTCTATGCGAAGGAGATGTGTTGCAGTGTGTGAGGCAAACGGGGGTCACTCCAAATACTGACTGGATTCTGGACCTCACCAATACAGTGAAACTGCACATTTTCGAGTAGCCTTTTATTGTGGCCAGCCTAAGGCCACACCTATGCCATACCCATGCTGTATGATCAGCATCTGGACATGCCTGTGAGGTGGGTTGATTATCTTGGCAAAGGAGAAGTGCTCACTAACACAGATTTTGACACATTTGTGAACAATATTTGAGAGAAATAGGCCTTTTGTGTACATAGAGAAAGTTTCTGATCTTTGAGTTCAGCTCATGATGAATGGGGGCAAAAAACTGTTGCATTTATAATTTTGTTCAGTGTAGTTGGCAAGCCAGTGGTATTCTGGTAGTTGCTTGTTGAATTTTCAACCTGAATTTGTTTTTTTTTGACAACAATATATCATAGAGGTCAGCTCTAAATATGTAACCTCACTGATTACTTAATATCTTCAGTGTATTCGATCTGTTTGGCAAGATTACTGTCCAATCCATCCTAGACACTGTAAAAACGCTATAATAAAGCTATAATATACAGAAACAAAGATGGTGCAGATAATGCAGTAAGCTAAAGCAGTATGACTTTGGAAGTGAGCACATCCAGAAGGGAGTAGAGAGATTGTGCCAATAAGCAATCCCTTATGGAATAACAGCCAAAATTAAATATTTGTCCCCATAGAGCATAGTGAAATGAGGTCTGTATCTTTCATCTGGCTTTTAATCTGGGGCACATTGGCTCTACTGTACTGTATAAGTCCTATTGACAGGCTGGCAATAAACAGATCAATGCAACAGACTGGAAAGATGTGCATGTGTAACCATATAATAGATTTCCAAATTATTGCAAGCTAGCCAAACACTGTTGAGTGAGTGGGATGCTCTTGTATAATATTATTTTTAAAAACTTTGATAAACATATGGAGAGTCATGGATGTAAAATGACAACTACATTAGTACTGTAGTCCTGTGGTTAGTTTTCATTGGGGTCTCATCAACACAGTGGCTTCTCTGAAATAGGTCACAACACATTAACCTTAACCCACATATGGGAATACTGTCATTTCAGATGTGACTTAACAAGCTCACACATGAGTCCAAAGGCGATTACTGTTGCCTGTTTCTGTGTGTGTGTGTGTGTGTGTGTGTGTGTGTGTGTGTGTGTGTGTGTGTGTGTGTGTGTGTGTGTGTGTGTGTGTGTGTGTGTGTGTGTGTGTGTGTGTGTGTGTGTGTGTGTGTGTGTGTGTGTGTGTGTGTCGGGGGGGCTGACAACATTGAAGAGACACGGGAGAAATGATCCCAGATGTGCAGGATTAGGCAGTTTGTTGGGGGGGAAGGGAGGTGAAGATCATTATCTCCGTCTTCATCTCACCTGTCAGATTTTGAACAGTCACCATCTCCACTCAATGATTTAGACTGGTTTTATTTCTAAGCATGTCTTTTTGACTGTAGAAACAGCCATAGGCCGCTACTTGCAGTTTAACCTGCATACTTCAGTAGAAAAACCTATTAGAAGTCTTTCCACACAACCCCTGCTCTGAATAAACGGGAACATCTGGAGTTTCCCTGCCCCCACTTTAAAGCTAGCAAAGGTGCCAGAATTGTAGCAATCTGGTTGTCTCTCACAGATTGGATCAGATTCTTTGTATCCTGCCTATACTAATAGACTGTGAGACTGTGAATGACTGTCATTTGTGTAGAAAAAACAAGAAAAGGAGAAAGAATTGCCTGACTAAGCACTCATAATATCGTCATGAAGAAGCTGTGATATCCTGTCTTTAATTCTACTACATTTTTATTCCTGTCTTCCTCCTCAAAGTTCAAATTTATCCTCATGCAAACCACATCACACCATTGATACTTTGATTCATAAAATGGAGTGCAACACATATTATGTCTTTTTTCATAGACTGAACATTTCTTTATATCATTTCATGAAGTAGTATTCCATGGATCCACCTTCAGTGTGAATGGACTAGTCAATTCAATTGTGAGTAACCATAAAGAGATTACAGAAATCTGACCCAGTGCTCTAATAAGGTATTGGTGTCTATGAGGTATCTGTACTAGGACAAGGTATTTAATTTCCCTGGGTGTCTGTATCAGACAAATAGCTCTCACCACTGGTATCCGCCAACTGTACCTCCTGTCAGTCAGTCAGTCTCTCCAGTACTTTGGTCCAGAGCCAGATATTTCAACAACTGCTGGACAGACTGGCAAGAACTTTGCTGTGAAAATTTAAAGTTGCCCTATGATGATTCATGAAGTTTCTGGTGACTCGCTGACTTTTTGTGTAGCACCACCATTATGTCAAAATGCATGCAATGTAATCCATCTGTACACACGAAAAAGAAAAAAATCTCGAAAACAGATACACCAGGAAATTTCCTCGTTTGTACACCACAGAGGATAAATCCTTGCAATGCCATTACATTAAATGTTACATTACATTTATTCATTTAGCTGACACTTTTATCCAAAGCGACTTACAATTGCTATATATGTCAGTTCGCATGCCTCAGGAGCATCTAGGGGTTAAGTGTCTTGCTCAGGGACACATTGGCAGGTGTGTTACAGTGGGGAATTGAACACAGGTCTCTCACAAAAAGGCATGTGTCTTATCCACTGCGCCAAGACCACCCTGCTATCTACACGATTAAATTTCCTCTAGCACCACTTGTCGCCTATCTTAGAGGAGACTTTTTTTAGTCCCATTAGTAAAGCCCTTTACTTTAGAAACGGTATATTTTTTGTTCCTCTAACACTTTCAAATGATGTGAGGAGCTTTGCAGCCTCTAGGGAACGCCAATAAGGCTTTAGACGGTTATTCTTGCTTATTGGCCTTTATTTTTGTATTTTTTCTACTGTAGATTTAAAATTTAATGTAACCTGTGGATGCAAGTCACTACTTTAATCTAACCAATCCTTTGTACAAACTCCCTTGGCTTAAAATTTGTCTGTTTTTTTGACCTATGTTGTATATGGGTATCATAGCTTAGCAATTACCAAAGTATGAAAATGAATTTGTGTAAATATATGTATCACACAGTATGTATGTATACATATTAATATCATATTCTTCTATGGCCTTTCAAGCAGTATAACATAAATGATAGAAAATCAGTAATTTAGCAGCAGAAATCCTTGTTGCCAAGGTTCAGATGGTTCATTGTCTGGAATGGAGAAGTCCTTGGCCAGGCAGATGGTCTGGCACTTGGCTTGGCCACATTCTCTGTCTAGTTTTGCTTTTTCACACTCTCCATCTACTCATCCAATCCTGCAAAGGGAGACAGAGTGAGAGGACAATGGAGAAAGAGAAAAGAAACAGTTTTGGGGAGATAGAGATGCAAAAAGGTTGTTTATCTGCTCGTTGACACAGTCGAGCAGGATTGCCCGGCATATTGTATCTCTGTGGTTCTGAACTTCAAAGCTTTGAGTCTCATCCAATTTAGATGAACAAGTAACTTTTCCCAGAATTTGGGAAACAGAGCAATAAATATACTGGAGGCTTTGAATAAGAAAAGATCGGACAATTTTAAAACATAGAGATGAAGCACAGGTGTTGCTTATAACATTAACAATAGCTATTTAAGTGACATGTCAGTGAGATATTGAGCCAGCACACACAATACTAGGACCCTGAAACTGAATCAACTTAATAGAATTTAACCATCGTTCATTTTTATTAACTACACCTGTGCTTTTTATACTGTGACATGTCAAAATATCTTCCATAGCAAAGGCAGTTTGTGCAGCAGTGAACTGGAGATTTTTTGCATGGATGAACCTGCTTAAAGGACCTTTTTGGCTGTGTTAATTAAACGTTGGTGAAAGTATGGTTACCAAATACTGCAACTGATGAGAGAACGAGCACCAAGAACGTGTCTTTGTGTCTTCAGAAGATACTGTATGTGATCTGTGTGCAGCCAGTAATACTAGAACTATTCCCTTTTAATCGCAAAGTGAGAAACTGCTTTGTTGTTTTCCTCACTCAATTATACCAAAGACTGCTCAGTTGCACAGGCACACATCAACACTATTAAACCAGCTCAGCCGCTTACTGTTTCTTAACATACTAAAGTGTTGCATGTCAGACATAACATACTAAGCATGCGCATCAGACATAGCTACTGTTTTGTATTTGACTCACAAGAGCTTTGTGAGTCTCCAGGTCCAGGTTAAATGCCCCATGATCCAACCTCCTGCAAGTGGGCGCGCTCTATCAGCATTCACCTTGAAGTTTCGAAATGCAATATTTTAACAGATCTGAAATCATAACTCACCGACTGATTGATCATTCTGCAGAGCTCTTTCTGCAGTCTTACCTCAGTGATGGATTTTAATAATCTGATGAAAATGCTCCTTCATTTCCTGCTCCTACGTCATGGGCTCAGTGCCATGTGGCTTTCTCAATTTGAACCACCGCCAGAGGGATTTAATTTCAGAGCTGATGAGATTTGCGTACTATGAAATAAATCAACTTTCTTTAGTGTTGCTTCAGTAAAAGTCTGTGGGCTTTCTCCTAAAACACAATTTCAATTATCTTTATGTATTATGTATCCAGAGATGAGGATGCAGTAAGTGACAGCTCATGGGCATTATCATTATTTATAAAAAAAAATGCTTCTTGGACATTGACATTTGACTAATTTGATGCTACAGTTGTGAGTTTTTAAACACTTAAAATATCAATATTTAGTTGGCCCAGTGTGTATGTGTGCTGCAGAGCAGGCAGGTGGTCTGAAAAAGGGAGTTAATCTCTGTCTGATAAGAGCCTCCTCTGCTCCTCCTCCCTGTCTGCTCTTTTTTCTTTCTTTAAATATTTAATCATTCTTTGTTGGTCTGCCCCTGCCCTTTCTTCCCCTCATCTCTCTTCTTATCTTGTATTCTCTTTCACCTTGAATCCTTTATTCTCTCTTTTAGGGAGTGTCTGTCTGGCTTTATCTCTGCCACTTTTCCTTCACTTTCAGTGTGCAACCCCCCTCTGTCTGTTGAGGTGTGAGACCCAGCTCGCATCATTATGCTCCAAAAAGCATGTGGCAGAAAACTCCTAAGGGAAAAGGGAAGGCAAGCACAGAGGAGATTATTAATTTAGACCCCTCTTCTGTTTTATGATGACTGACCTTTAAGTGGAATAGGAAAAAATGTGTCTGATTTGTGTTTGAATGCAAAATATTGCATTAGATAGAAAGATGAAGAAAAAGACTATTTGTGAGCATATCAGAAATACTACAGTATATATCCATAGTAATTATATTACCTCAGTGATAACACTGCTGTCAACAAACTCCTACACCCTAAAAGTCGATGGATTCCAGGACACCGTCTATTTGTGCTTTGAGAAGTGCACTTCAGCAAGGTTTCTGGGTTTCATCTTCTTGGGTAGTGTGCTCTTTGCACAATTACCGCTGCTTAATGGGGCTGGCTTAAGAGCTGCCATTAGCTGAGCTTCTGTATCTCCTGTCATTATGGCAGAGTAATACCCTATCATCATGCAAACACTCCAAAACTCATACAGCACTGGCTGCTGTTTCACCAGGCTTCTAGTTATGACACAAAAATAAGAGTAATCTGAAATATAACCAACGTTCATTGTTGTTACTAAGATATTAACAAAGATGGATTCAATGATGTTCATGGGTTTGTTACAGTGATTGAATGTGTTCTGTTGAGCTTGGCCACCAGTAGTGCTATTGAGCGACAGGAGCCTCTTCTGTTGTATCATGTCGCATTAACTACAATATTAACACATTCTGTCCTGCTACCCTTCTTCGCTTCTTCTCTACTTTACTAGCTATGGCACGCCAAAGCAGTGGCTGGCACAGTCTGTATAACAAGTCTACAGCCATACAAGCAACTCTGTGAGGTTTAGCTAAGTGCTCACATTAGTATGCCAACGAGCTCACACTTTGTTTAGGATCTAAGTTTAGCATGTTAACATGCTAACATTTGCTAATTTGCTCTCAACACAAAGTACAGCTGAGGGTGATGGGAATGTGTGACTTTATGATGGCGCTGTATGAAAAGTAAGTGCATCACTAAAGTCATTACAATTTATCCTGAGGGTACCACAAATGTCAAATTTTATAGCAGTTCATCCATTAGTTGAAGAGATATCTTAATGAAAAACAAAAATATCAATCTCATGGTGGAGCAAGAGGAAATGTAAGGAGATCACCAAAATAATTAGAATACCATCAAGTAGATTGCAATATTTTGCGATATACAATTGTGACCTGCTGATGGCGCTTTAGGGGAAGTCAACGAATTACTTGTATTAATTACATAATTCAAATGTAAACTCTTTGAATGTTAAGTTATATTTAATGTTATGTTATGTTAATGTTATATTTAGAAAATTTGACAATCCATCTGATAGTATAAAATATTTTGTTCTGAACCATGAGTGTCAAACTCTAGAGGTCACCAAAAGCAGTGGGGTTTGTCCTCTGGGTGCTAAGAATGTCTGACTGACTGACAGACAGACAGTGCAGAGGTTACAAACTGGGCTAAGCAAACCTGTAAGCAATTCAACAAATACATCGCCTGGACTTTTTTTGATTATTTGAATCACCAACTGAAGTACCTTTATATGTCGGCCTCATCATACAAGCTGTCAAACATAAAACAAATAACCAACCTCTGAAACTATTCAGGGTGCCATCAGGAGTTGCAATGTAACCTATAAAATAGGGCTTCATTCACTGATAACTCTAGTCTGTTTAATGTCCTATACAGCGCACAATAAAACTGTAACTTTTTAAAAGACATCATGTGGGTATGTGTCCAGTTTAAAAGTTTTGTAATGCAGGGTTATACCGTAGTTTTGCCGATGTAACAGTAAGGTCACGTAGCTCCTTCCCACCCCCACCTGCCAATGAGTACATGAGCTATTGTTGGTTGAAGGGCTGACATTAATGATAGGAAAACATTTGCCCTTTCACCTCATCCTACTGTTCACTTTAATGTGATGCATTACATTGGAGCTTTTTTAGTGTGTTTGTGTGTATTCCGAATTGATAAACTCCAGAAATAAGATCATAGACATTCATGGATCAGATAATGGAGACTGAAGAGCTCATGTGACCACTCTTTTCAACTGATTGAAATTAATGCCAGCTCAAATAAAAGATAACCTTTCCAACATTCCTGAGCTGGCCATCTGGAAAATCCGACAAAAATCCAGCTGGACTGATTCACTTTGGGCCGTAGCAGCAAGTATGTTTTATTTTATTCCATTTGCCACTTGCTCACAGCTTCTCGCAGTTTTGGCTGCGCTTTACTTTATTTTTTTAAACTTTTGATTATATGTGAAGCTTTAAGCATGGCTTTTGTTTCACTAGCCTGGATGTTAATTGTGTATGCTCTATTTGCCTCATGCACAATTCATTACTTTCAGTTAAAGATTTTGTGAAGTAAGATATGGTCTATAATTGTGCTTATACTCTTATACTGTCTCATGGAAACTGGTAAAGAATACTGGAACACCTGCCAGGATTATATTTTCTAAATTCTAAGACAAATCAGCATCTACTAAAGTACTTGTTTTTACCATTGTGACTATAAAACAACAACTCCCATGAAAATTTCCAAGCACGGCAGAGTAGGCACTAACGTCATCGTAACTTGGATTCACTGCCTCTTTGTTGAGCCGTAATGTATAGCCTGCAAAGGTCTAGGCCTTATGGGAAATGGTGTTTGTAAAAGGTTGCAGAAATATTATATTATTTGAACTACCATCCTTATCTAAACCTATTTTATATATATGTATTGAGAAAGGCTCTGTTGCAAGGCAGAATTTTTTTGTTAGTGATATTACACATCAGTGGGATTTTGAATGAGGTTTTCTTACTTCTGGAATAGAATTTGGAAATTCCTGTTTTACTTAAACTCACTATATTGACCATAGTTAATTTGAATAATCCTAATCATTTGCAATACATGCATGTCATTAGTAGGGTTGTGAGCAATTGCAGCACAGCTCTATCTAGTAATAAAAATACACTATTTTTAGTATTTACTTTATCTCGCTCTATGTTTGTGTCCATAAGGGTTTACCCACTCTCATGAACTAACATTGCTGTTTTGAAGAGAGGTAACACCAACACAAAGTGAAGTTGACTGCCAGCTGATAGCTAGTAAAATGCAAATACTTTTCTCTAATAATCTGCAACTTCACAGCACACAAAACCCTTTTATAGACACAATTGTCCCATCAGGCATTGCCATAGCAGTGTGTAAAATATTCCAGGACTTTCAGCCAAGCTGTGACACTTCCTGTGTGACTGAGAAATAGAGATCCGACTTCATGCTGAGAGAAAATTTGGTCAAAAGAACCAATGGGATATCTTTCTTTTTGTAATATTTACTCCTCGCAGAGATGGGAAGTCATCATAAATGACTGTACAGTGTCACTGCCAAGGGAGCGGAGGAAAACACAGAACATGGTGGCATGGCAGGATTTTACTGAGTGACAGGACTTGCAGTCACCCTGTGGATTTCCTTTTTGTATCTGTTGAATGTGCTCAGATGGCCCTACTTCCTTATTTGGCAGCAACATTGAGAAAATCATAATTGGAATAGTTTAACCCATTGATTTGGTGGTGTTTGAATGGGCTTTTATGGTCCATAATGAGTCTGTATGCTGCCATTGACTATGAATAATTTGAGATGAGAGTGGACATTTGACTGCAGCTGGGATGATGGAAGAGTACAGCTATTAGCAGTTTACAATTTAACTACTAATTTAAAAGTGTATTTTTTTAGACAACTCAACAGCTAGTTTTATATTTTGGTGATTGTTTTTAATTGAGAAACAAAGATTGCTGCTTTAAGGATATCTGAAAGAGAGTCAAAAACTCAATGAGAGAGGAGGAAAGAGAAAGATTGAGTGTGCACAGAGCAGTGCCTTGAAGCAAGATGTAAAAACTAAACAAAAAAACACCTCAATAAACTTATTCTGCTCTCTAGAGTGGTCTGCCTTACAGCCATGAACACTAGAGTAAATGTATACTGGTGCAAACAGACAACACATAGTCAGACACACACATACACACTAGGCCAAGAGGCCACGACAAACCTCATTCACAGTGAACCTGCAGGGCTCAACCCACACTTCAAACACACAGACACATCATCTGGGGATGCAATTTTCACTATAACACCTGGCTAGATATCGAACTGACCAGGGGTCGTTTCAGAAAAAAGGTTGTAGTGAAAGTGTAGAGACTTCAGGGTACGTCAATGAGGAACCGGCAGTGATTTACCAAGCCATTCATACATAGTTATCTCCAGCTCTATTAAATCTATAAATTTGCATTTGAATAGGATACAAAAGACTTTCTTAGGATTTATAGATTCCCTGACATTATTTTGTCTCTGGAGAAATAAATTGCATATTCCCTTTCAGCATCGGTGTTTGTTCCTGTTTAACTAGATGAAAAATGTGGAAAATAAACAAATAAACTACAAAAACATTAAATGCAGGGGGAAATTTCTTTCCATTTACTATTTTTATGTTCTGATTACATGGCACCAAAACTAAAAACTGACTCAAAGTTATTCAAGGAAGGTTAAAAGCAACTGGAATTGGCTGAAGATACTAGACGCTTCTAGTATCTTCCAGCAGCCCTTAATATTAACCTTCATTGTATAGTGCATAAGCTGTATGTATAAAATACTGACACGGAAGAGTAATTTTTTAGCTTTGAGACTGTGGATTGTAAAACTCCTTATCGGTAAAGTGTCTTTTACATTCTTTGTCTATAAATGTTTCAAGTTTTTAGAAAGCAACAGTCTTTATTGCATTGTACAATTTCTGAAAACTGTTATCATCTAGCCTTTGGCAGTGTTGCAGTTACCAACAAGATCCACAGTTGTAGACTTCCCTTCTGGGGTCCACCTGTCATTACAAATATTAGAAAGGTTTCAGACGTGAGAGTGGAGGATTAGAGTAAAAAAAAGGGATATAGAAATAAGAGATTAAAAGAGGCAGATGGGGATGGAGGGAGTGACAAACTGCTGGTGGAGCTGGGTACCAGCCAGAAGGCCCTTGTGATTCCAAACAAGCAGTAGGTGAGAGAGGAAAGTGGATGAATGGCTACTACTCTCATGCCACTAGAGCAAGAACTGTGAGAGAGACAGAGGACTGACTGAGTGGCAGGATGGGGAAGAAGGGTAAGAGGAGGAAGGGGGAGTGCTAGCCCTCCAGCTATCAGTAACAGTAGGAGGAGAAGAGCGAGTTTAAAGGGGAGGGGAGAGGAAAAACATGAGAGAGAAGGAGGTAGAGCAGACACAGGCAGCCTGCTTGGAGTTGAAGTGGAAGGAAGGAAGAGTAGAGATCCTGTCGGCTTGCTTAGAAAGGAGGGTGGATGTTTGCAGTCTGAGAAGGCCGCAGCAACACTGAGACTATAGTGTCACTGTTAGGACACTAGTAAGGTAAGGTGACATTTTCAATAAGGTGATTACGAGAACATTTGTTTGGTATCCAGTAATTATATTGATATTTAATTATATTAAATATGAAGCAGGGTTTTACTTGAATCCAACTTGGCATAAAACGTTTTTATGGTGAAACTATGTAAAAAATTAAAAAAAACCTGCAAAGTTAAGAAGGCCTCACACTGTTTAACTCATGCTCACAAAGTCTTGTGATCTTGAGTTGATGGATACAGAGTATTTTTTCTCTGAGCTGCTGTTTTTGTGTCTGTGCAAGCCACTGCTCATGGTCTGTGTGTGTCTGTGAGTCTGTGTGCATGTGTTCTTATGCTGCAAACCCTTGTGAGATAAGAAAGACACAAACACACACAGACATCCTCTCTGTGCCATGCCCATGGTGACCAATGAATGAGCATCCTTGTAAAGAGAGCTCAAAGCATGCAAGTCTTCTCTTTCCCTCTCCTCTAATCGTCCCTCAGGCCACTCTCTGCTGCTCTTCTGTTCTACATTAATTCTTTAACAAGCTGCCATTATGCTTCTCATACAGACATGGCTTCAGAGCAGTCTGGGCATGAAACGGGTGAGAGTGAGACGCAAAATCATATGCAATGGTTATCTATTGACAACTGAAAGGTGTAGAGAGACATTTTCATATTGCTTGTTTTGTCTGACCACCAGTTTAAAGCCCAAATATATTAAGTAGTTACATAAAAGCAAGCAGCACATTCTCACATTTGAGCAGTTTGTAGCCTGCTGGATGTCATTTTCACAGTCTGGTTTGAGAGAGAAAGGGACAGGGAAAGACAATGGCAGCAGCATGGTCTGAGGATGTTTCTATTTGCATGTGTGCACCCCTCCCACCAGTTCCCCTCCGCATTGCAAGAACAATGCTGAATAGAGGATTGCCTGATGTCATCCGGCATTTCTGCTACTGATCTGAGAAGAGTCATAAATCCTCTCCCTACATTTGCTGTTGGGAGCTAATATGGTCCATCGATAGTGTGAGTGGAATTTAGACTCAGAAACAGATCCGGTTTCAGAAAAGTTCTCAATATGTAGCTATATTCACTAACAAGAAATTCCTCCAACTTCTTTCCTTATGGGATGAGGGGCATTTAACGTCCACTTCCTGTAGCTAAGTCAACTTTTGAGTCCTTACACAGAGCCAGCTCATGTCAAGAAATCCTAGATCTCCGTCAGTGCATTCTTGCAGTGGAGTAACAAACAAAAGACGCATCTTAAGTCAAATGTGACCACCTCTCTTTTGTTGTGTGCAGTGGCTGCGAACAAATGTTGCTTTTCTGTTGTACAAGATCCCAAAATAAAGTGACATACTGTAATCTGTTGTGTACGACAGCCAGAGATTAATCCTTTTGGTTTATACAAATGTCTTGTTTGTGATCAAGTAATCTGATAGAAATGTCTTTACTATTGCTTTTCCTTCTTGACACAGTAGTCACAGGCTCTAAAGTAACAGTGAAACAGTGCAACAGTTTTCACCTTGTTTTCACCCTTCAAATGGCTCACACCCATGATCAGTTTGGACCATTTCCCGCAAATGCATGTGTGACTTATCATGTCTGCACAGATGGAACAGCCCACCCTGCTACTGTGGGTTTGATAGATGAGAATTTGACATTGGACTTCACTGATTCTTTCTGTATATTCATTATCATGTCAACTTACAAACAATACTTAAATGATTAAGATTACTTTCCCTTATAGTGTCATTTTTAAGTATTTGGCTATTTCATAATGGCTTAATGTTCATATATTCTGCCCACCCCCACTCAATTTGCTACACTGAGCATATCAGATGGTAGAAAAGCACGTGCTTCATCAGCTGTAAAGCAAACCTATGGCTTAACCACAATAACTTGATTGTACAATATATTTTTTCAAGATGCTAATTTATGTCAAAGCCAGTAAGTAAAACCATATATTGTACATGTTTTAAAAGAGTAGATTATAAATGAAACATATTTAGGTTTTCAGCTGTTGTTGGAGCAAAGTTGTGATGGGCATTTTTTACTATATTCTGACATTTTATTGATAGACGATGATCAAATGATGATTTTAATGACAGAAGGTGTAGTCCAGATGGTTAAACCCTTTGAGGCAAAGATTTCTGGCTGTATAAATGGATAAATATAAAATAATAAAACATATTAATTAATAATAGATCATTGTTAATTGCAGTGCTAATAAAGAAGCTCACATAATCTATCAGGATGTTCTGTCAACACCAAAACTTAAACTTTATAATTTATATACTTGTTTATTTTCCCCCAGATGTCATGGCGTCCGACCTACCGAAGCTCCAAGTTTCGAAATGTCTACGGAAAAGTAGCCAATCGGGAGAGCTGCTTTGACGGCGTCCCCATCACCAAGAATGTCCATGACAACCACTTCTGTGCCGTCAACTCCAAGTTCGTGGCAGTCGTCACCGAGAGTGCCGGCGGGGGCTCTTTCATTGTTATACCATTATCCCAGGTAACCAGAACTGTTGAACTCTTAATTGATGTTTGTTGTTATGGCCACCAGGGTGAAATAATTATGTGGTCTTCCTCAGTGTTGGAGGTGATGTGGGATGTTTTGTTATTGTGTTAAAACACTCAGTTGTTGTTAGTTCTGAATAAATGCATTAAGTTTATCAGAGAGTAGATGAGCCTTGGTACATATTCAAAACTGACATTTTGTTTAATTAACAATCATAGCTTGAGTGACTGCTGTATTTAGGATGTTGAGATGTATTACACAGTATATTTGTTTAGGGTTGAGATTTTTTCTGCAGATTTATCAGATTACAGTGGTTTCAGCTACTTCACAGCACAGTGGGATCTAAAGTTTGAGAACTGTTTTCTCACAAATTCTGCACAGACCCTGCTTGCTATTGCAGAGCATGCCAGCACTAAATCCTTAAGCCAAAGTTGTAACAGTCTAGAATAGCCAATATTATCACATGACAGCATACTGGCATTGCCCGTAAACAAGACAAAAGGGTGCAGCTGTACTGGAAAGTGTGAAATTATTTTTCTTTTTATAGAAAAGGGGAATGTCTTTCTTTTACTGAGAATTCTCTTCACATTCAGCAAATACATATAATATCATAAGATACCCTTCTTTACTGCCTTTGCTGTTTTTTTCATTGTGCAACAGAGATTTTAAGAGAAGCCCCAAGGTTGCCCATTTTAGAAGTATTTCACAGATAGTGAGTGATAAATCATCAAGTAAATTAAGGTACATTTTCAAGCACTACTTTTCACTGAAAACCTGTTTGCTTAAATTTATTGTGTAGTGGTGATATTGGGTTTGATGTGGAGAGTACAGCTCCTACATTTACTATTATGTTTTTTAAATGAATCACTGTATTATGAATACTGCAGCACAAAAATGTGTTTTTCAAGAGGCTTTAATGTAGTCGTCGTCTCACTATACTTTGTAGGTAACATTGTAGGGCTGAGAAACCATATATTGCTTTGCCTCTTTAAGAGAGACTCTGCCAAGGTACTTGAAAAGCTCTCTGATGCCAAGCATGGTCGAGTCAAGCTGTTATCAGGCAGGAGAAGTATTCAATAAGCTTAGCAGTTCTGCTGTCCCAAGCAGGGAGACCTCCATTATATTTTACTTTACATTATCAAGAGCTACTGGCTGTGCGTGTGTGTGTGTGTGTGTGTGGGTGGGTGGGTGGTTAGATAGCCGGTGTGAACTCTGCAATGACGTCAGCCTTTTTGTATTATTTTCTTTAGATCTGAAGTCACAAACTATCAGTGGTACAGAAAGAGTACATAATAAGGGCTCACATCATCACTTGAATTAACTGTCCATAAATTAATTGTAGAAAAGGTTTTTTTCATTTGTCTGCCTACACGGCTTGACTCAGATACATTTTCTTTGTTTAAAAAAACTCACATTGTTTTGTGCTTTTGAATATGAAGAACAGATTCACAGCATCACATAATGAAAGTAAAGCTTCCTGACATCATGTTGATTTATAAAGGTTATTTTTATAGAAAAGAAAAGGTCATATTGGCTGGTTTCACATGTCATTGTCAATATAACTTTATTTGTATAGTATAATTTAATCATACAGGAGAAAACAAGTTGATTTATTTCACTCTAGTCATGAAAATTAACAAACAGTAAATATCAAGAAAAGGCTCATAAGTAGTCATTTTCTTTCTGACTCTTTTTTCTAATATTTGAAAGGTGGTTAAATGTCAGCTGAGTGTTTGATTAATTAATCACAGGATTCACTTATGTTTAATGACATATTCTTAACCTTTTGCACATTATCATCTATTAATAACTAATAATTCTTGAACTGAAACTGATATCTTACTGTGGTATTTTTCTGTTTAATGACTCTATCCAAGACTCCATCCAAACACCGTAGCTTGGTTGATTTCCTCCTCGTCAAAATATTGCACTCACGCATTTTCTCTGGTTTCTGCTGAGTTGACGATTTCATAAGTGGCATTTATCATATTCAGCAGCAGCACAGATGACAGCTTCTGTGGGATGATGGCTGCCATTTCATGCGGTATCCTTTGGCCTAAACAACAAATCTGCAAACTTAAGTGACCCCTTAAGACAGTTCACATAAAGATGAACAGTAAAACCATATTTCTTATTTTATTCTATTTTTTGTGTTGACCTATAGGAGGCTCCAAATGCAGCATATAGCAGAGGACCTGTTAATGTTGAAAGGATTAGGTTAGAGTTGTGGAATAAAAAATCAGTTTATCAAATGTACCAAACTGCCAAATCAATGAATGAATTAGTTAGAAGGAGGTGTGGTACACAGAGGGATGTCACCAGTAGGCTATAACCAAAATTGATAGCTGACTGTCCTAGTTAGTAGATATCATCATCAGAAGCAGTCTGTGGAGGGCTGTGAATTCGAGATCACTCACAACAGGTGGAAAAATAACAAAAAGACACTAACATTTGAGCACATTTTAAATTGAGGTTGAAAAGATAAGCTTTCAGTTTCCCTTCTTTCAAGATGAGTTCCTCCTTCTCCATTAGAAATACAAACTAATGTGCAGTGGGCTTAGTTAATTGCGAGGTATGAGCGTAGCGGAGATGTTACCATGACAGCCGGCGAGACAGCCATATGCTGCCCCCAGACGACGCCACTAGCAAGTGGAGGGACTACCGCTGGCACCACCTGGTTCACAGACTGGCCCAGACATTGACACATAAGGTCACAAACACCTCTTCATCACCTCAGACAAAGAGAGTGCAGTGGGTGTGGTGCTTTTTGAATCATTACTGCTACAACTACTAGTACGCTATACTATTACTACTATTTACCACTACTTGGCTACATACTGTGTATGATACAGTGTGGTACATGAAGTAATTTTTGTGTGTGCGTGTGTGTGTGTGTGTGTGTGTGTGTGTGTGTGTGTGTGTGTGTGTGTGTGTGTGTGTGTGTGTGTGTGTGTGTGTGTGTGTGTGTGTGTGTGTGTGTGTGTGAGGATATCCTATTCCATTCTTATGTGATAGTAAACGAAATATCTTTTAGTTTTGAAGTGTTGGTTGCACAAATCAGATGGGGGCTCCATGATATTGTGATTTTTATGGCAAGCCATTTTAACATTTATTCTTTAAAACTTACTAGTCGCTATTTAAAAGCTACTAGTACGTTATTATTAGTTTCTAGTGACTATTCCATTACTTACTAGTTACTATTTTGTAGTTAATTGCACATTTTGCCATTGAAATCAATAGGGTTCTGCTGTACAGATATTATGAGTAACTATTTCCATTTTCCTAGTATCTATTATTTAGATACTAGTGCAAATTTTTGGTTACTAGTAACTATTCCATTTTACTAGTATGTATTATTTAGATACCTATATATTTGTACTAGTAACTATTGTTACTGGTAACCATTTCCATTTTATTAGTGCCTTTTATTTTATTTAGTGACTATTCCATTAGTCACTATTTTCTGACTTTTTACATGCCGAACACCAATCGATAATATAATGAGCAGTTACAATAGTTGTAGCCCTATGTTCTGCTACCGGCTAATATCTCTTACCCTAAATAAACCTACTACAGTTTATTCTAATTTTTGCTTTTGCTTTGTTTTCAGTTCAACTGCAGGACTTAATGCAATATGTTATAAGATATACTGAATGTATACATGCATTGTCATAAGTCATCTATGTAGAGTCATTTATGCAGTGAATATTTTAATGGTATATATAGAAAGAGGAATTCCAGCGTATCGTTCACAATGCTCAATGTGGATGTTATTTTGCTGCAATTTATTATGACCATTAAGTTAAACTATCGCTGTATGGTCATTATAAACAAGGGTGTACTGTGGAGTCAGACACATGGCACCAGTGATCCAAGACAGTGATCAGATTACTGCAGACCATGCTACATATGAACACATGTATTGGACCATGTACATGTGATAAACCACTGCAGCAAAATATCAGTTCAACTCAATAAGCATGACTCAACATGTTCCTTTTTTAAGCTAATATACAATTGCAAATCTTAGACTTGTATTATTAAATCCACATCAGTTGTTCATTTCCACCGACTCTGTAATTCATTCATTCTCATTATTGGTTATTATAGCCAGAAGAGTCATATTATGTTTAAAAAATATGAATCTCATGTAAGGCTCCTTTCAGAATAGGTATTTTAATTTTAATATTGTAACCACAGAACAGCTGTGGTAAGCCTTCTTAATAAAGATTTATTGGGAATTACAGATAAATAAGAGTTGGTAGCAATCACAGTGTAGTGCCTCAGGCGCACTGGAGCCGTTAGTAGTTGGCCTGCAAATCTGTTCTTCATCAGGAGTGCACATCTGAGCCACAGCTTCAGCAAATGAGCTGTAGAAAGACTATAAGGTTTTAATTCTTGATTGTAGTAGAGAGATAGCTGTGAAACCAACATCTTTGACATCTACACTCTAAATACCTAAATACCTAAATAAACCTTTTATTATCCCTATCTGATTTCCTCATAATGACTCATGGAGACCCTGTAGTTCCCAACAGACATTATTTCTTTGCAGGTAATTAGTTCCACCTAAATAAGGAGTCCCTTAGATCCCATGTTATTAATGTTTTGAGGCCATGTTGAAACCTCCCTGTTACTGTTAACATTTATAGAAAAAAATCTAATGCGTCATCAAAACCTACAACAGGTTGGCTTGTCTTTTGTCAAGAAAGAGAGTTTATTTTTTTCTTGAAATGTACATCTGTAAGTAGTAAGAACCTAATATGGTCTGAAGTTACTAGAAAGTCACAGGAGAGCGATGTCAAAGTGCAACTTCACAACTAATTCGAATCATTCTGTCTCGCTTAGTCACACTGTCTCCACTTTTCCTTTCCTTTTACACTGACTGAATTGATGTCCCACTTCACTGTTGTCAGGTTTTGGCAGACATTGGTTTTCTATGTGCCCCTTATATTGTTAGCAGGGCCTTCAGTATCTTTGGCAAAGTGTTTTTCTGTGGGCAAACATCCTGCTTGCTGCTTTTTAGGTGGTTTACTACAATCATGACCTCTAAAAAGTGTTGAACCACTTTCTTTTTGTGTCTAAGTTTTAATGAACTTATAAATATTGTTGCTGAAAATATTTTGATATAAATTGTTTGAAACCCACTTTGTGTCCTCTTAGTACTAGCTATCTATCTTCTCAGCTAGGCGTCAGTAGCAAGCTAATAGTGATCAGCTGGCTGATAAATAAATGTACCCTTTTAACGCCAAGCCTTACTGAGGCTGAATGCTTGTATTTTGCCTCCTGCTGTTATAAAAAGAACTGAATTGCATATATACTGTTAATACTTTTTACTTTTATAGCCTTTTATCATTCAATTTAGAGTTTGTTAAGGCTTGATAATGCATCTGAAGCAAATCTTCAGGGTTCTGCGAGGACAGTGCATGTAAACACACACACAAACACACAAACACACACACACATACACACACAGCATTTAACTGAGGCATGACCCGACGCTCTTAAACAAATCTCTGAGGAAATAAAAAAAGAGGTCAGTGGATTGAAGTGACATCAAACATTCATGACATCATGACCGACATTAAGAGGTTTCTGTCATCTGTTGTTATGAGCCACTGCCCCTCTGTGGACTCCTGGGTTATTGCAATAACAATAATGTTGCCCCAGACGTCCCTGTACAATAACCAGGTCTGTTTTGTTCTGTTGGGGATTTATCAAGTCATCTTACTGATGTGATTTAACTTTTATTATGTTATATTACACTTTCATGTTCACATCAATACAAGCTAAGAATAGTGTTGTTCAGTATGGTCTTAATGGATTAGACCAGAAGCTTTTTATGTCTTGTACGTTTAATGAATTTTTATTAATTTAATGAATTTATTTAAATTTCTTTTTTGACATGTGTTGTTACCACAGATGTAATGCACTAAGTGTCTTAAAAATCATGTGGGCTGGCTCTTTAATCTGCAGCATACAAAGTACATCAATGCATCAATTCTATTTTATTTTATGATGATTTAATTCAAACTAACATTATTTTATAATCTCTTATTTATGGTAAAGCACACAGTACAAACACTTTTAATATGTCCAGAAAAAGTACATGTAAAATAATGTCCTTCTTTTACACTGTTTCAGTCTGGCCGCCTGGACTCTCATTACCCAAAAGTGTGTGGCCACCAAGGCAATGTGCTAGATATCAAGTGGAATCCCTTCTTCGAAAACATCGTAGCGTCCTGCTCTGAGGACGCCTCAGTAAGTGATACCCAATCTATTTTTGTTCTGAAGACAATTATAGAGGATAATGGAATGACTTTGACAATGTGAAAAACATACTGTATCTGTGAACTCATGAGACTTGTTAGATGCTGAGGTTGAAAACCACTGGCACAGAGGGCCAAGAGTTCGTCAATTCATCATGGCCAAAGGGTCACTGATTCAGAGAGTTTGAACTGGACACAAGCTTGTAGATGGATCTTGGCTGACAAATGAAAATGGCAAATGCCAGATGTGAAGTGCCTATGAGCAAAGCACAATCTGCTAGCTGTTCAGTGACTGACTACATAAATGACATTAGACACAATTTAAAATCACTTTTACTCTTAATGTCAGATGTTACATGACATATACTAAGAACCTGTAGGGCTTTTTTCCCAGTATAAAAACCTGTTACACTACTCTAGTGAGCATAGTAAAGCCGTGGTAGCACTCTGTCCTGTATAGTACTTTCACTTATTGAAGGATAATCTCTTCTGGTCCAACACAGAGCCTCTAGCATAGCTGTAATCCAGATTAATCCTAATGCAACGGGCTACATTGATACCATGTTGTTTTTGATCAGAGAGATCTTTAGCTGTGTCACGCTGACTTTAGTTTGGCGTTCATATGAAAGAGTTATGCAAAACATGAGGTGGTCTCTGACAAAAACATAAAACATATTAACATGTTTATAAAAGTCCCTCTGGGTGTGTTTGAGTGTGTGCTTTATGATGATGCCCTGTGTATTCATGTGTATTTTGTGTGTGTGTGTGTGTGTGTGTGTGTGTGTGTGTGTGTGTGTGTGTGTGTGTGTGTGTGTGTGAATGTGGCAGGTGCGAGTATGGGAGATCCCAGAAGGTGGTCTGAGGCTCAATATGACGGAGGCTGTGCTGGAGCTGTACGGCCACAGCAGACGGGTGGGTCTGATCGAGTGGCACCCCACCAGCAGCGGCATCCTCTTCAGTGCTGGCTATGACTACAAGGTACCACATCAGTAAATCTAAATACCACAAACTCGAATCAACACAGTATCTAGTGACAGCACTTTGCGTATCAATGATTGGACTAACATTAAATTCAGGTTAAAGGAAATATTCCATCTTAAATATTTAAATACTGTTAAATATTCTCACTTTGTGTTCTTAAGCTCAAATACTTTGTCATTTTGAAAGTGTTTTTTATGAGATGCCATTGTTTTTGTTATGAATGATAAATCGTTTAACTCATTTATCAGGCAAACTATTTGCTGGTTCTAGCTTCTTAAATGTGAGGATCCTTCATCAAAAAATGGAACATTTCTGGGTTTTGTCTCACTAAACTTGAACAAACATTGGCATTTTCATTATTTTATGACATGTTATAGACTAAATGATTAATAGATTTACCAAAACAATAATAGACAGATTTATTGATAATGAAAATAATCATGCGTTGCGGTCCTGTGTATCGACTTACCTTCAACAGGTCTGTATATAGTACCTAAAGTAGTGATTTCCAAGGAGAGCTGGGACTTTTTATCACTCCTTACTGCTAGACTTTGTCTGCAACCATGACACTAAGACTTCTTTTTTCACTTTGAACATCAGCAAAGACCACTGTCTGTAGCAGTATCGCACAAAAACAAAGTCATGTCATCGAACCACATCTAACTGCACAATCCTCTCTGACTGTGTCAGATCCTTATCTGGAACCTGGAGATCGGAGAGCCGGTGAAAATGATCGACTGCCACACTGACGTCATCCTTAGCATGTCCTTCAACACAGACGGCAGCCTGCTGGCTACCAGCTGCAAAGACAAGAAGCTCCGTATCATTGAGCCGCGCTCCGGGGCGATCCTTCAGGTTAGATGCATGCACATGGAAGCAACAATTGTTTATGTTAAAATGTTCTTTATCCCGAGTGATGCAAATGAGGAAAGACAATGTCCTTATATACACTATATCACATTTCAATTGTAATAATAATGATGATAATATGTTAAAATTATAGTGTCCATGAGTTAGTGATGACAATTCCATTATATGGTCAAAAGTATATTGACACTCCATTTGTGTACTTTTGGCCTGGATCTGAAAATTTTAATGCTACAGTATACACTGTACAGTGTTTTTTTTAAACTTAAAAGTCCATAAAGAAATTATTTTCTCAGTTTGGTATGGAAAAACTTGGCCTGCACAGAACGTGGACCTCAATCCTATCACACATTTGGGATGAATGGGATCACCGTCAGTAAGCCAGGCCTTATCACTCCACTTCAGTGACCTCACTAATGATCTTGTGGCTGAATGGGGGAAAATCCTGCAGTCTGGTTCCAAAATCTTACAGAAAGCCTGAAACCTGAAGAGTAGAGACTGTTATAGCAACCTATTAATGCTCATTAATATCAGTCAGGTTTTAAAATGAGATGTTTAATAATCACATATTGTGTAAGACTTTGGCATTTTATTGCATTTATTCTTCAGCACGTCTTAAGCTATTAGAGGTCATTGGAAAAATGCCTCTCCGTGAGCTTTTTTCACAAAATTTATTTTTAAACCCAAAATTTGGATCAAATTATTTACATTTACAGACTGTAGATTACTTAGGGATTTTTAAAAAAAATCACCTCTCCTGTTAGATAAAACAGAAGAAAATGCTGATGCTGGTCCACACCACTTCTCAACCACTTAATGTTTGACCTTGGTAATCTTGCTGCCTGATCACCATGAAATAGTTTCTGATTAGACCAATGTGATGCAACCCTGCTGTGCCAAGTGGAGGTGATCAAGACCAGGCACAAGAAAAAGAGGAAAATCATTTAAAAATGTTCTGTACCTGAAATACAGATTTACTTTAAAACATTACAGCAAAGGACACCAGACGTATGTTGTTAGCTGTGGAATTTCACTCAAAAAGCAAATGAGATATAATTATACTCATCCTGGTTTGAGTATATAGACTGTCTGTATAAAAACTGTATAAAATGATTAAAATCTTAGTTCATGGCATTGATATATTGAAGAGATCACCATTATAGAGCTACCCGGGTGGTCCCCTGCTCTTAATAATTATAAAAAAATACATTGGTATCGTTTCTCTGTATTGTCAAAACAATATAAATGCTGGTAATACAGGTGCTGGTCATATAATTAGAATATCATCAAAAAGTTGTTTCAGTAATTCCATTCAAAAAGTGAAACTTGGACATTATATTCATTCATTACACATTAGACTGATATATTTCATATGTTTATTTCATTTAATTGTGATGATTAAAACTGACAACTAATGAAAATCCCAAATTCAGTATCTCCGAAAATTAGAATATTACTTAAGACCAATACAAAAAAAGGATTTTTAGAAATGTTGGCCAACTGAAAAGTATGAACATGAAAAATATGAGCATGAAAAGTATGAGCATCTACAGCACTCAATACTTAGTTGGGGCTCCTTTTGCTTGAAATGTATCAGTCTGTGTGGAATGAATGTCTACATTATACAAGTTTCACTTTTTGCATGGAATTACTGAACTAAATCAACTTTTTGATGATATTCTAATTATATGACCAGCACCTGTATATTAAAGAATGAAGTTTCTGAGCAGCTGAATGTCCCATTAAAGCCTCACTCCATCTTTGTGTGCCACTACAGCAACAAGGCTGTTGCAAGAACCATCGTGTAAACCGAGTGGTGTTCCTGGGCAACATGAAGCGACTGCTCACCACAGGGGTTTCTCGCTGGAACACACGGCAGATCGCTCTTTGGGATCAGGTCAGATGATACCTCCATATGGCTCATGCCTGTAATGCCAGAATGGGTGGAGCAAGTGTGTTTGTTTAATTCCCTGTGTGTGTTGCTCTTTCCAGGAAGATCTGTCCATGCCAATTGTGGAAGAGGACATAGACGGCCTCTCAGGACTGTTGTTTCCCTTCTATGATGCTGACACACACATGTTGTACCTGGCAGGCAAGGTCAGCACTGACCCTTACTGGGTCACAGCAAGAACATTATTTATCTCAAATGTATTCTTTTAGATTTAGCACATTTAGTTCCACATTTAACTGACATTTTGGCAGGTTTTTCATGAATAACAATAATGAAACTTAATGAAAAGATGTTTGTACAGCGATGGTGTATGGGAGAGGCACAGGCAGAAATCCCACACACTAGCCTGAGTAGAAAAAAATATATTGATATTATTTTGGCACCTGACCAGGATAGGTAATCAGTACAAATGTAGTATAGCAAACACCTAACAATGTTATAATCTTAGTTACAAGAGCATAAATAATTCTATAAATAATTCTCAGTAATAAATAATCAAGAGAACTGAACAGTCATATAAGTCAAAACAATATGTGTAATATATGTGTCTATTTTTGATGCCTGAATTTGTTTATTCAGGTCCATTTTTAGTCTATGTCAGATATCTGGTCAAGTTAGAGGAACAGAAATACTATAATGTGAAAAGTGTGCAGAATGTCATAAACAATAACTATGTCTAAAAGTCAATGTTAAAATATTTAAGATTTCACATTTTGAAAAATCTATCAAATACTTGTCATCACATTTAACATACATAGTCACACATTTCCCACATACCTTACTCATTGGCATGTTTAAACAACATACTACTCTAAAAAGTTCTGTAAGATTTTAGGTTATTTATTATTGTTTATTATTTATTTATTTGTCTTTTCAACTGGTAAGATGGTTGCTCTACAAGATTTTTTTTTACTTTTCTCATCATCAGTGTCCTCCCTATGTATATACTAATATATAGTAGTGGGTACAACATTTAAAGAAGTAAAATCTAAGACAACACATTTTGTTCTGGGAATCGGAGCATAGCACCAAATACGATAGGTGAAGCATTAAAAATGTTACATGGTTGAAAATTTCAAGAGCTACTTCTTGAACTGTTATGTAATGGCCACATTCTGGTGCCCTGACAGGGGGATGGCAACATCCGTTACTTTGAGATTACCACAGAGAAGCCGTACTTACAATACCTAATGGAGTTCCGGTCCCCGGCCCCACAGAAAGGACTAGGTAAGTCATTTGCTGATCAGCCATATATTATCTGCTGAGAGCAGATCCTAACCACTTCCTTAATAGTCTTTAGAGATAGGATGGGGGGGATGGATCACAGTGGGCTCAGCCTCAAAACTGCTCTAAACGTGCTGTTGCGAGTTCCATTTAGCTTGTCCAGTGCTGTCAGGCAGGTTGATATTTGTCTCTTGTTGATGAATTCTGGGAAGAGATTTCATGTTGTGAAAACAGTTCTGTCACCACCACATGCTTCTGTTCTTGTCTGCAGGTGTGATGCCAAAGCACGGGCTGGACGTGGGAGCTTGCGAGGTGTACCGCTTCTACAAGCTAGTCACCCTGAAGGGTTTGATTGAGCCCATCTCGATGATTGTGCCAAGAAGGGTGAGTGTGGGAATAAAGTCATGTAATTGAACTGATTCTGCTTCTTTCATTTGTGTGAATAAAGAACATTTTCAAATCCATGCACAGAGGTAACATTTTATTCTTTGAGAAAAATAAATCTTGTTTAAAACATAATTTGTCCCTTTTTTCAACTATAAAGCGCCAGGATTAATCAATAAAATGAGAATGTTTGTGCTGTTTCCTGTTTACAGTCAGACACATACCAGGAGGACATCTACCCCATGACAGCAGGAACAGAACCTGCGCTGTCTGCCAATGAGTGGCTGAGCGGCATTAATAGAGGTAAACAACACTTTAGACACACCTGGATTGGTTGATGCTCTGGTGGTTTATGAAACAACATTTTTAACAGAAGCCACTTTTTGAACCCATGTTAAGTATAGAATACAGCCTGCATTTGGCGATGTGAATGACATTTCCAAACACAGCTGCAGTAAGGCATTGTGATGACATAGAGTTACCTTCAATCTGTATTTTGTTTTTTTTCTCCGTTGCCAAGGCTTCACACACTGTCACTGAACATAAGGCTTGTATTGTCACCAACATGGTGCAAACTCCCACAGATATTTCCTTTTAATCAAGATTATACAACTTGAACCGGACTCTGATTTGAATTTTTACGGGGCCTTTAGATTTCAACATCAGACAATTAAACATTAATTTCAGAAGGTAGGAAGTGTATTTTTTCTTTTCTTGATCCTTCATGGTGTGTCTACTCTCAACATCGGTATAACTCAATTGCCTGTGGTGATCTGTGAAGGACATAAGCCTCTTTGTGCTTTGTGTTGTTTTTTTTACATGTTTACAAGTGTTTTTGTTCCTTTATGCAAACAGATCCAGTCCTGATGTCCCTGAAGGATGGTTACCACCGGCCAAACCAGTTAGTATTCAAGGCCCCAGTGAAGGAAAAGAAGAGTATGGTAGTGAATGGGATTGACCTGCTGGAGAACGTACCACCCAGGACAGAGAACGAGGTATGGAAAGAACTCTGCTGTTCCTCTGGTGCCTAATAAAACTAGTTTTGGAAGATCATTTCAAGGGCTTTTAAGGGGTCAGAACAGGGACCTCACTGGATTGAAAGACAGGGGGGCTTAGCCACCAGGATATGCGTAACTAGGGCTTGCAAAATCTTTTGTTACTGTGTTAGAACTACATTAGCCAAGATGGAAACAGGTAAAAGCGATATATATATTATCTTCTTCCACGTCTACTCTGATGAACAGAAGTTACTGTAATATTGGCTTTTAGACATATCAAAGCTGGGGAATTTACTTAGGCTAGACTGTGCTCCTGCTGAGTTCTTATGTAGGTTATGACTTAAATGCCGTCTGCTCCTGTAAATGTGTGATAAAGTAATACCATATCTAATTCCTCTCTCTTTTAGATAAGTTATAAGTACAAAGAATGCTATTTAATTACACCAGTACTGTTATTGCACTGTAGAATGGTTCAATCAGTGTGTGATTTTGCTGTGTAGATTGTCTGGCATACAAACATACATACATACTTTATCATGTTGGTAAGGATCCTATTTAAAGTTGCTACTGTCTGAATTTAATAACATGATGGCGATGGGAATAAAAGATTTGGAGTAACGATTACTATATATATTGATACATGTATGTATGATTGCTTTCATTTTACTATATTTTCCTGTGTTTACATCTGTTGGTATATGTTCATGTATAGCCTAAATTTAGGCAACATGTACATATTTACTTAATTTATTACAGCCAATAAATGCAGAAAGTTAAGTTGGTCAGACTATAGCAAATAGTAGATAAATAATAATAAATAATTTAGTATGCCTTGGTGCTTAGACCTGCAAACCTATGCCTATTGTTAGAAGAAACAAAACACCTTGTTTTCCTTAGACCTGGAGAATCTCAGAATCAGCTGTCCTGCCAATTTCCTGCTTCTCTCTCACTCATAAAATATCTTCCAATATCCATCTGGTCAATGAATTGAAGGATATACCAGGACAATAGCATTTACAAGGACACTATGAAATTTAGTTTTCAACATTTTTTAACAACATTCTCTGGGGAGTGATTTTGTTTTTAAATCCTATAATAAAGATGTTAGTGGCATTCACACTAGCTAAACTAGTGTTTTCCATAGCTAAAATATATAATTAAAATATACCCTTTCCGTTACCTCAAGCAAACGTAGCTAAAGTTAAGCAACAGTAACCAACAACAACTGACAGTTTCATCTGTATCACTCGCTATGATTAATCAGTCTTCTTTCACCATTCACCTGTGTCTGTCGCTGTGTCTGTCGCTGTGTGTGTGTGTGTGTGTGTGTGTGTGTGTGTGTGTGTGTGTGTGTGTGTGTGTGTGTGTGTGTGTAGTAAGACTGCTTGGCAGCTCCGCAGAGCAGCAATGAAATGCAGCCTCCCTCAAGGTCCTAGTGCCAGACGAAAGTATGAATTTAAATTGTGAAGCAGAGGAAACAACCACAGCGATAATTTTAAGCCAGTAAACAAAAATTATATTTGTATTATTCTTTTGTATTTATCAGTATTCTTAGTTGTCTTTGTTGAGTACATGTTTGCACAGTAAAAAAAAAAACAACTAAATCTAATAAGTATTTTTCTTACTATAATTTGGGGGAGGATTATGACCATTTTAGGGTACCTTCAGCTCCCCTAAAATAGGCCTAATGACATCCATGAGTTAGAGCATTAAAAATATTACGCAGCACACAAAGACCAGTAGCAAACTGAATGATGAAGGTGTGGTACGGTATATATTGTACTGCATATTATATACATTTTATCCTGTTTCTTGTACCCAACAAAGAGGAGCTTTTACATATTATTGGGATCCAAATTCAATAAACAAATACATAAATGAGGAAGATGTGGGCTGGACTGATTCATTGACTTGGCTGATGTTGCAACTGACTGTGAAGAATGGTTATAGTAACCAGTGACTATTTGAGCATTAGCGTTAAGTAGCCTTGGGAAAAGCTTGTGTGTTGACCTTGAAACAAAACAATTAAAACAACTGTTAAACCAAGTATCTGTTCTAGAGCATTTGATTAAATCAAAAACGTTATATAATATGTTGTTAAACACAATCATCAGTATAACTAATACATAACTGAATACAACTGAATAAACCTTGTTTTTATCAAAACACTGAATGCTGAATCTTCAAACATTCTCCAAATTTCCTCTATAACATTAGCTTTTCATACTTGTGCATTACTATGTGTATTTTTTTTTTTATATCCGTGTGTTTTTGTTTTTCTTTACATAGCTCCTGCGGATGTTTTTCCGGCAGCAGGATGAGTTGCGGCGGCTGAAGGAGGAGCTGACCACCAAGGACGTGCGAATACGCCAGCTGGAGCTGGAGCTCAACAACCTGAAGAACGTTAGCCCCAACAACGTCTGACCTCTCAGCCTCCTGGACTGGCAAAGCTGCTTCCTTTGCCCCCACATCTGACCTCCAACATGCTTCTGAGCCCTCCCACCCCTCTTTTTTGATATATCACACCATACCATAACTTCATTCCTGCTGCCCTGCATAATGCACACACTAATGTAACTGTGGGATAATGTCTTAACTGGTGCAATTACTGGAATATTGTAATAATGATAAACATGATAAGTAATAGAGGCAAGGCAGTGTTCATGGATTGCCACCTTAACATGAAATCAATGGGCCATGATGGGACATGAAAGGGCCAAAATCCAATCAATTGAGGTATTATCTATGTTTTTACAACTTCACAACTAGTAATGTCTAAAGTGATTGCATATTTTATTGCATATTTTCTGCCAGACCTCCTGTGCATTTGTCTTACTATGCCAACTTTGTCTTTCACATGGCAATACCTTAATCACCACGCAAAGGAGTCCCTACACTCATCCTCCTATAATGACCAAACCATCATCTAGTTCTCATTTTTTGCTGAGGCAAAACTGGAGGATAAAAAGACTGTCACTGGCTCCTATTTCTCTTCCCCAAGGCCTTAGACCCTGCTGCAGACACAGATTGCAGCGAGCTGCAGCATCCTCTCAAAATGGCTGACATGAAGTGGTTTTGCAACTGACAGACGAGACGAGCTTTTGCAGACGTGGACCATGTTTTCCAGAGCTGCTGTTCCCGTAACTTCTTTTTTTCTCCTATGGCTGGCTATAAATGTACTTCTCAATACTGACATATAAGTATCAAAATGCAGTCTTTTTTCCCAAGGAGCGCAGATAGTTCACTTGCTTAAAGTATTTTTATTCTTTATTTAAATAGTAGGAAAGCAGCAGGGGAGACATGGATCCAGAGGTGGTGGACTTGCGTAACTATTGAAATATAGTCACAAGGGAAGCTTTGCTGGCTGTTACTGGTTTTTAGGGCTAATTTTGAAGATCGGGGGTGATGTATATTTGCTTCTATTTATTTGTCACATTTTACCTTTTTAGCTAATGTATAACAATGTATATTTGTTAATCCCATTGTTTTTCTATGATGTGGCTGCGCAAGTAATGATTGTGATGCTTGATAGATTTTGCTGAATGTTTCCGGTTGAAATGGTGCAAGATTTTGTCAAACTCTACCTTAAATGGTATTAGCTCTTTAGCTCCGACAACATAACCTTCAGATAGGGTCTCAACATTATATTCTTGCCTATTCATAACAGTACATAAAACTGTACTAATTGCCATCCTTTTACATTTAAACTAAGTATATCACTATAACTGAGATGTGTTTACTTGTAGATGTGTAACTTTGCTCTCAAGACTCTAGGTCATCTTTCTATCCTCCTCCAGTTGTACCATCAACAGACATAGGCTAAGTTGCAGTTTAAATACCTTTATATTACCGTTCAACAGTTTCTTTCCTTAAATCTCAAATGTGAGAAAAGTGAGCAATGGATTAACATTTGATTGGCACTATTACGCCAGCCAGGTTCAAGCTGTTGCCAAAAGGCATCTGTAAAACATGCCATGTATTTTTTACTCCAGGGCCCATCACATTAGTATTGTCTTATTACTAATTCTGTTATTGATGGACTAAGAAAAGGAAAAAGATGAATTGGCTACATTCACAGCAAGAAGTAAGTAGAAAGCAAGTTAAGGACTCAAGGTCAGAAGTCTTCCCTGATCATGTCACAGTGGGAACATAAAGGGTCCAAAGCTTTACAGCTTCAATCAGACAACATAGAAGCCCTTTAAAGGTAGACTTGAACCACTGACATGTTAAAGGTAAATGTGGATATTAAAGGCTAAGGCTGTAAAAGGCTACAGTGAAAGTAGATAGTAGGAAAAGGATCTACCAGAGAGATCAGCTACAGTGGAGAGACAGGTAAAGCTGCGGCTGGAGTAATGAAACGTCAGGCCCTCTCAAGTAGGTGTACTGATGACTAAAATCAAACACTTTTTTATGAAGGAAGTCTAACAGGAGACAAAGGCTTTTATGCTTTTGAAATGACTGAAACGCTCTTTATACAATTGTTGAATGGCTTTTTGGTTTAGACAAACAAGTGTTACCGTGGCAGTTCCTCTGAATTTGTTTGGCACTGAACTTGATGGAAAACAAGTAAAGCTTTCAATGTAAAGAAAAAAAAACAATTTTGGATTTATCAATACCTGATGATCTATAACTGGAATTCTGAATATGCTTTACCCTTTGACTTGATTACACTGTAAAAGAAACACAAACTGCAAAACATATATAAAAAAGGGATTTATTGAAGTGAATGGGAGGAAAAAAAACAATTTGGCTGATGACAGTGGATTTAACAGAGTGAAAAGTCACTGAGGTAGGCCAATTTGACCATTACATATAATATTGAAAAACAAAGTCCAAATAACTGACCAGAGTTTTCCAGAGTTTACACTTTGAAACAATACAATGCACATAAGTTGCGGTTGTAACCTCCATTTATATCAAGCACTTCTCTACACTACCACCACAAATTCAAACATTGCCACCTGTGTGTCACAGAAAAGAACATGGAAAAAGCGATAATGAGTTCTGATGTTGAACATTTGTCTTTATGGAAAGATTATGCATACAAAGTTATGTTCAAATTCAAGAAATTTCACACTGCGTACTTTAGATAAAGCAGCATACATATTTAATATCTTATTACAATTCATAGTTTCACCTCAGTTGTCTGTTCAATGTCTGCCGTCATCAAAGAGAATACAAAAAAATAGATTTGGTCATTATTTACAAGAACACGTAATTTCCGAACTATCAAAGCTGAGGGTTTAAGGAGGAGGAGCAGCTTTGACAAGGGCAGACATTTTTTTGCTATGATTTAAAAATATGCCCTGTGAGGGTCACACTGTGCATGTTCAGACAGAAGTTTCACACCAGGACAGCAGAGAGTATTGGCATACTGGTGACACTACAAATACATAACTTACATTTAAAACAAAAAGTACAATTCAAAAATAAGTTTAAGACGACGGTAGGACAGCCATACATGAAATCCAGTAGTAGACTTTAAAATGTATTAGACATGCACTCTTTTTTTGTTTCATTTTTGTTTTTTCTTTTGAAGGGGAAGGGGGTCTTAAAATACACATCATCAGAAACTGGTCTTACATAAACGGTGAGAAAACAAAAACATTTCTTAAAAAGGTTTATCTTTGCTATTATTTGATATTACAAAATTAGTGTCCACAAAGCAGTTAAAAGTGGACTTAACACAGGAGCATCAAAGGTACATAAATTTAACTTATTTCTCCAGACAACCCCGTCTACCTGACTGGCCAATAACAAAAACCACTCCTACTGCAATATGAAACTGGGGAGAAAAATACATGGGGTTGTTGGGAAGTGACTGGGAGATACAAGTTTAAAACAGTTCACAACTTAGCTTCAAGACGACTCTCAATCATCTTCATCCTCCTCCCCTTCTTCATCCAGATCCCGTTTTCTCTTCTGACCTCGCTCTTCTTCTAGAAAATAAAAGTCACAGTTAAAAAGAGACAAATGCTAGAATCTAGCAAATAAATGTTTCGTGTTAAAACTTCTCTTTCAGATTTTTGCATCACAACATCAGCAATGCTGACGCTAAGTGTGAGCAATTTTCACATTACAAGACAAATTCACATAGTTTTGTGACGGACAATAAAGATTTTTGTGAATCAGCGGAGTCCCAAATCTGTGCTATTTACTAAGCAGGTTTTCAGTATGTAGTGTGTTCACAAAATTTGCAAAAATTAAGTAACAAGTATTAAGTAAAAATACTCTACCACAAAGCAATATGGAAGGAAAGGGAAAGGAGGAGCTTCTACAGCTGTAAAATTGTGGATGCAGGCTAAACAGCTCCACTTCAGAAGAAAATAGCTACTGATTTTTTGGAAAAGTAAAAACAACATTCTAAAATCACCATTTAATTGCCTTTCCACAGTGCACATATTGTATCATTTCCTGTTAGTAAACCATTAAAGGTTTTTCCTGTTTTTTAACCACTAGTAGTGCTCTGGAGCAATGTTTTCACAAGTGGGTCCCTTTTTTGTTTGTATCGTGCACACGCAGGATGACACATATGCAACTGTGTGAGCAACTCCTGTCTCTGGTTTCACGGTGCAATTTTAGATACGTTTAAAACTTTGGGTCTGCAAACGTTTTATGTGGAGAGAAATGCATTCAACATGTTTGTCTGGCCTCGTTGCGCGATGCGTTTTGGTGAGCAACACTGAATGTAGAAAAGTTTGTTTACAAGAAAACACCGCAGGGCACCTTTAAGTCTGTTGATTTCTTGGATATTAACTGCAAAAACAGTATACAATAAAGATTAGTAAATAACATTTTCCCATTTCATGTACTGTCATATGGAATTGGGAGAGAGCTTTTTACTCACCCTCGTCATCTTCATCGTCAACCTCTTTGTCATTCACATCTTCCTCCTCTTCCTCCTTTTTTAAAAGGACAAGTCAAAGTTAATATGGTTATTTCAGAGTAAAGATTTTTGACAATTCAGGAATGTAAATCTTATTTATTCTCGTCCCACCTCTCCACTGAGGTCCTCCTCTTCCTCTTCTTCATTCTCCTCTTCATCATCCTCTGCCTCTTCCTCCTCCTCGTCTCCTGGTGCTGTATCTTCATCATACTCCTCCTCATCTACATCTGGGTGAAACCCGTTGGCGGTTATTAGCCAAATGGTCACATGTCAACGTGCTAGCAAATCTAGAAAGAACACACTTGTGGTTATGTGAAGCACTTTGGCTGTAGCCTCAAACTTACCGTCTTCATCGTCCTCGTCATCATCCAAGCCCTCTGCGTAAACCTCAGCGTCCGAATCTGGGGCCTCTTTGTCGTCTTTGTCGTATCCGTCCAGGTACGTGAGCTGGGGTAGTAGCTTGAATACGTTGTCTCTGTATTCGTTCAGGTTTGTCACTTCACAGTTAAACAGATCTAGGCTTTTCAGGGTCCCCAATTCTTTCTGTCAAAAGAAACATCAAGTTTGATGACTAATACAGTCAGCAGCTTTGTTTACTGTGTTTTTCCCCAAAGTATTTTAGGGTCTCACTTACCAATGGTTCTATTGTGCTGAGGTCTTTAATCTTGTTGCCACTGAGGTTGAGATGTGTGAGGTTGGGGCATTTGTCTGCCAGAACTTCCAACCCTCCTGAGATCCTGTTATCGCTGAGTTCAAGCTGTTGATCAATTAAACAATCAAAATACGCAAAATCTTACAGCCTTAAGTCATACTTGCTTTGAGTAGAAAACACGCACCTTTTTGAGTTTATTTAGCTTCGGCAAGTGGGCAACTGTCGTCAATCCAACATTGATCGTGCTTAGAAACTCCAGCTCCTCAAATTGGTCCGTTAAACCCTCGATCTTGCCTTCATTTGAACGGCAGTTGTCTAGCACAAGTTCTTTGACCTGTAGAACAAACAAATACATCTGGTCAGCATTAATGTGTAAATGTTTTGTCAGGATGGAAATTGAATATTAAGTTAAAGCTTTTTCAAGGAAAATTATTTGGTAAAATCCAAGGAAGGTTAAAATCACAGTCAACTGGACACGGTCGAAGACACTTTCGCCTCTCATCCAGTTTGCTGAACTGAAGAAGTCCTTGGAAGAGAGGTGAAGTATCTTTAACCACATCCAGTTGCCCTTGACTTTAACCTTCTTCAGATAACCATGACCTGGATGACTGAGAATCTCCACAGACATTTGATAAAAGTTTTGTTTCATTTGGGAGGAATGCTCTTATTCCTACTGAGTCGAATGTGGCTTTACGTTTTGTAAGTCACTTTGGACAAAAGTGTCTTAGATATAGGCCTACTGTAAAAGTGTAACGTAGTATTTGGCACAATAAAATCGATTTTGCTTCAGCTTTTGGGAAGCTACTGCTCTATTTAAGTACTTTTTTTCTGACTCTGATTCTTATTTTAACAAGTTAAATAAAGTGTTTATTTAAGGAGCAAGCTAACACATTTAACCATAAAACCATATCTGTGATGATATTGTACATTTTACTCCACTACATTTATTTGACCACTAGAGTTATGATTTACTTTGCAGTTAGTTTTTTTATACTCAACATAATCAGCTTGTAAAGTATGATCCATTAGTGCCCAGTAGTATGTAAAGACCAAAAATATCATTAAAATGCTGCTTGTAAATAAACACATCAGTAATTCTGTTTCACATGGGTACTTTAATTTTTGATACTTCAAATACATTTTGCTGTACTTCTACTAGAGTATTTTTTAAAGGAAGACTTTTATTTATAAAGGGAGTATTTGTTCTGTGTGACCTGGCTATTCTTACTAAAGCAAAGGGATCTGCTTAAAACTGATCACAGGACACTTAAGTTTATATTTAAAAATAACCCAAATGCTAAGCATGGTCGAACAGCTGATAAAATGATCACTATCAGCACAGCTCTTGAGTAATAGAGTAACAGCTAAACAAAGTTTGTGTAACATTATATGAGATCTGCTTTAGATTCGGCGCATTGATATTGAAAAAGTCTTGCAGTCTTGTTACCGGATATTTTACCGCGGCCTTGAACGTGACTCAGCCAATCAGCGCCGAGGACCGGAACTATAAAAAAAATACTGTACATCATATTCTGTAGAGCAAACGTTTCAACGCTCTAGATATCGCGATGCACTGGCTCTCCTTCCGTTACATAAATACCATTTAAGTAGTTTTTAAGTAGAAAAAGACATATCGCGGCGGTTTAATGCGAGTATTTACCGAGTTAAAATGTAATAGGAGATGTGTGTGAAGGGTTATACGTGCGGCGCAGATACACATTAGTCAAAACAAGCCGGAGCCAAACAGACCTACGAGTCGTGCACAGGGTCATTTGTGAGTAGGAGGGGCAGCTGAAGCAGATTAAGATTGCTGCCAGGCAAACGTTTTCATTGTTGCTTGTGCTAAACAGTTGCCGATTGGATTGACGGCGAGTATAGACCTCTGTAAATACGAAGGTATGATGAATCGTTCGTCGTTTTTGTCGAATGAAAGAGATATACGGTGTGTTTCGTATTGCCTTTGTTTCTCAGTAAAATGGCGGCTTGTCCTAGTTCTGGAAAACTAGTGCAACAGCGCGGCTCGACAATTTGTTTTCAATATGGCTGGAGCTCAACGTCGAACACGACAGTCTCGGTGAAACAACTGAATGAACACCCAACTGTTAGTAACGATGCGGGAGTGTTTTAATGTCTCCGTGTTTTCGCCCAGCCTAGTGACGGTCCATGCTAACGCCGCTTTCTTTCGGCCATCTGTGCGCACCGTGGCTCCAGTTGTCGGCTGCAGGCTCACCACTGTAAGCTACTCAGCGTATGAATGCACTTCCTGCAGAAATAAACGACTTCATATGTGCCGTTTGAGTAACTGTAGTTGTAGCACGCCGCTGTAAGCCGATAATTCGAGGCTGTGGTCTTTATGCATCATTGATAATGTCATGACTTTGAGTATCCGCATCCTTAACGCGCCAAGTACACGGCTTATTAATGTTTAGGTAAATGCATTTCTCAGTCAAAGCATGCAGGCAGCATATCAAACAACGATGTAAATAAAATTTAGACGGGTTTTAAACGAGAAAGGCTGCGTTCGTAGATCAAAAGTTACAAATATGGCTTCTTTGCCTGCCTTGTTTATACCGCTGGCATACAAAAAAAGCTGTGCTGCATTCTCAAAACTGCACATCAAAAACGTGATGCAAGAGCCGCACAAAAGTTCAACCAGCGTCCCCTGCAGCACCTGCCGACTGTAAACATGTTCGCAACAATGTGACCCGAGGTCTCCATCATCTTTTAACTTGCAAGAAACTTTGTATCCCCACGCCAAGACATCACACGAAAGATTCTCCATTAGCGGAGAGTGAAACATTACCGAGCGAGATGTGAGGCCAACTTACATCTGACGGAGTGCGATTCCGCAACTCTAGATGAATTCTTTTCTTCATGTCCATCCTTGATCGGCGCACCCGCGATATGATACACACTTTTAATAATTACTGCAAATGCAACTAGGCTACCACCTCCAGAACAGACTGCTGTTGTTCATTCAAACTTGATCCGCTCGGTGGGCGGGAGCACGTTTCAGGATTGTCGTCACCGCCGACCAATGGCAGCAGCCGAATAAAGAGGGAACGGATTTACAGACACACAGGCCAATGAAGACGCCCTTATAAAACTGGGTGGGGTTTTGTTGTCGAAGTTTGGTTGTTTTGTTAACTTAAGTTTACATGGCTAATGTAATACATAAATGTTTTACACTATAGCTCCACCTGATTTGAAGCTTTGTTTAAAGGTGGTCATTGTGTAGAGCTCTTGGATTTGGAAAGCAACATCCACATAATACATACGCACAAAACAAGAATTTAAAAAAAAATCACAGATGCAAACCCTCTTGAGACATGCATAGAAAACAAGAAAAGTGAAATGGAGAAAATACTCAACAAAAAATGTATAACACAAACCCAACACAAAATACAGATTTACTCCTTTTTTATTTTTGGAAAAAAGGCTGATGAATGCCACAGCACTTAACACAAAAATGTTGTTAAAATAACTGTAGTTAGGCTCTAACCTATAGTTATTGTAGAGTTATGTCTGTAGTTCATTTACTATGGTGATTTAGTGCTGAGTTAATTTTTAAAGATGGTACAACATATTTCCAAGTGTTTGTTGTGCTTTGCCCGAAATCTTAATAACAACAGACTCACTTAAATGGAAGTTGTGACATGTGACATAAGCGTTGAAGGCATTACATAAAATGGGACATAAATACACACATATGTACTCATAATACAAAACTACACATACACATAACAGTCATTGTTATAAAACATTTATAACAATAGTGTTGATTTTTAATCCATGGGGGGGTGGGGGTCTCCAACAAAATTATGGATTCATATGAGTGGGGAAGCAAGCAAAGATAAAATAGCTGAATATTAAAATGAAATAATATAACAATAAAACTACACATCAATATTTGATAACAACAAAATTATCAGTTCATTTGAGTGGGGAAGCATGCAGAGATAGAATAAGTGAATATTAAAATGAAATAAGAACAATGAAACTACATGAATATTTGATAACAAACTGAATTAAGTTTGATTCATTTGAAAAATAAATTAAAGCTTCAGAAGCTTTTATGTCATATACAATCACAAACTAAGTAAATTAAGTTTTTTTGTCCTAACTGAAGACTTGCACGAATAAGAAAGTGATGCAGTGATCATTCATTTGGGCAGTCAGACCTCCACTTAGTGGCCTGAGGTAAACTCTGAGTATTTCCCTCCCCAGTATTGGCGGGTAGGGAAGCTCAATCTGAAGCTGTAAAGAGTTTATCCACAAGGGGGTAGTAAAGCCAGTAGTCTGTACTCTGGTGCCAGTAACCATCATTATTGGGTAAAATTGCCATTTTCAGTTGAACTCTTCATACAAGTTTCAAAGCAGTCTATAAATAAAGGTCGATGGGGAGGTGCTCTAATCACATTCCTAGCACAATCCACTTTGTGATGAACAGTAACTGGTCTAATGAAGCCAAAAGTAAATTAAAACCTAATGTGAAGAGAAAAATGATGACTTTAGTGCAGCATTTATCTGCCAAATAGAAATACTTGGTTATCAAGAGGGAGGACTGTCTCTCTCTCTGTGTCTAACCCCTTTTCCATGTAACTTTATTAGTGTGATAAATAACGTGCATGTTCATGATAAGGAGACATGTGAGTAACTGCCAATAACGGCATTATTGCTCTTTTGGACCAGCCTCCAAAGCAATCTGCCAGTCCATCGCCTTTCTCCTCTCTGTTTCACTCAGTAGCCTAAACAACACATTAACTCCCTGCTTTACTCCATTAGTGTCAAACAAGCAGCATTAGAAAAGCTGCACACATGCATCATGGTTAATGAGGCTAATCTTAAATAAGGGGAACGGCAGCCATTTAATATTTCAATATATTATTAATCTGGTAAAAAAAGACATTGTTGATAGATAGGCCAATGAGTGAAAAGCAAAATATATAAAATGCATTAAGATTGACGCAGAGATCTAAAATAAGTTTTAAATACAGACCAAGATATATAATTGAAGCTGTTTCTGTTTAATCTCTAAAAACCCAGTTTTCCCCTTTTATTTCCTCTTTCTGTAAATAGCATTGATTGGGCAAGTCATGTTTTTCAATCTGTCTGACAGTATCACACATAAATTGTGCATCAGCTTTTCAGTGACGCTGGTGTTATTCAAACCAAAGACACCATGCTTTTTTTTGTGGTTGTATTATTCCCATCAAACTGACATATTCTAGATGTCTTGTACATTATTTTGTAAACACTTCCACAAAATTAAGCCCAACATAAATGGTGGCTTTGCAAACTTTAGGGTCCACACTAGAATTTAGAGTAAGTGTGTCGGCTTGAGCAAAGTTTAGCTGCACAGCATGAGTTTGTATGCACCGACCTTTTTATATACAGTCTATGGCACCGACCCATCACTGAAGAGGTGAAGGTAGGAACACGACCACCAGAGGGCGGCTCTGTCTCTGTGTGACAACCATAGACTGCATATAAAAAGGTGTTAACTCCAGCACGACTGTGTGCCTCTTAAAATTCCTTATGAATAACTTAACCATAAGCGTTTATACAAAATGAGCCGTACAGTGATGTATTTTTACCTCTAGATTATTTTCAATTCAATTTCAATTCAGTTTTATTTATATAACGCCAAATCTCAACAACAGTTATCCCAGAGCGAAAAAACGTCCTCTTAAGAGGCAGAAACCTCGGGCAGAACCATGGCTCAGGGTGGGCGGCCATCTACCTCGACCGGCAGGGGGTGAGAGAGAGGGGGGGGCGGGAGTCAGCCTACACAATATACACACAGAGGTACAGACAGTAAAGGTAATGTAGGTACAGACTGAATGAATAATGGTACAGATATTTATAGTAGTATCAATGATAACAATCATAATGTTAGAGATAATAATAACAATAGGACTAGTAATAATTGTAGCAAAGGGTGTCGAGCAGGAACACCAGAGCAGCAGGTGACTCACAACCACAGATCCAACTCCACAGCTCCAGAGCCAGAAACACCTGCAGAAAGTGAGGAGAGGGACGAGAAAGCACAAGACTACGGGAAAGGGAAGAAGTCAAGCTAGTAACATGCATTAATCGGATGAGGTTGCATACAGAGGGAGAGAAAGAAGAGAAAGGAGCTCAGTGCATCATGGGAAGTGCCCCAGCAGTCTAGGCCTTTCAGAAACCAATGCAGATGGATAATTTAAGAAAAACTACCTACTGTTTCTAAAAACTACACCAGTGACTAGGGGGACAGGTGTAGAGGGGCATCATGTTGATTACAAGATTATAATAAGTGAAGTGAACTTACCTGTGAAATGATGGCATCACTCGGCTCCTATTCCTGCACAGTTCGCATCTCACATTGTCAGAGCAGCAGTGGTGTAAGAAACACTGTTTACTTAAGTAAAAGTAGCAAAATTCTCTGTTCAAACATTTACTTAAATCAAAGTACAAAATGATTACCATCAAAAAAAATATATAAAGTACCAAAAGTAAAAGTACTCATGCAGTGGCTCATTACAGAAAAAATTATCTTTTTTTATTGGATTTTAATTATTGACGCATTAATGAGTACATCACTTTAATGTTGCAGTTGGTAAAGATGGGGCTAACTGTAACTACTTTATATACTGCAGCTAAAGCTATAATAACTGATAATTTATTAGTTGATTTATACACTCAGTGGCCACTTTATTAGGTACACTTTGCTAGTGGACCCACTTTTGCCTTCAGAACTACCTTAATTCTCCGTGATATACTTTCAACAAGGTGCTGAAAACATTCCTCAGAGACTTTGGTCCATATTGACATGATAGCATCACAAAGTTGCTGTAGATTTTTCTGCTGCACATCCATGAAGCGAATCTCCCGTTCCAACACATCACCAAAGGTGCTCTATTGGATTGAGATCTGGTGAGTGTGGAGGCCAGTGAACTCACTGGCACCAACAACCATGCCACATTCAAAGTCACTTAAATCTCCTTTCTTCCCCATTCAGCAAGTTGTCTTGACCACATCTACATACCTAAATGCATTGAGTTGCTGCCATGTAAGAGGCTGATTAGCTATTTGTGTTAACAAGAAATTAAACAGGTTTACCTAATAACATGGCTGGTGAGTGTATTTTATATTAATTATCTAAATTTGTAAAGTAACCAGTAACTAATTCCGTCAAATACATGTAGTGGAGTAAAAAGTACAATACTTCCCTCTGAATTGCAGTGGAGCAGAAGGAGAAAGTAACATATAATAATGAATAATGAAGTGAATTACATGTACATCAAAACTGAACTTAAGTAGAGTGTTTGAGTAAATGTACATAGTTATTTTCTACCACTGCAGTCGGTTTATATAACTATATGATTCAGCTGCTGAAGAAGCTTCTTGGAAATGGACTGGAAGACTGGGAGACTTAATACAGTGGAGCCAAAACATCTTGAGTACAGCCAGCACCTAGCTGGCTCCTGCAGGTATAAGGCACCTCACTGGTTTTTGAATTAGACCGTTACATTAAAATCTAATTCAATTTATTAAACATCCTATTAGTAACTTGTAATGTAACATGTACAAATTTTCAAGCAAGTATCAAAATGAGGATCATGCCATTCTGGCGATATGGGGGTGCTCAAAGTCTGATTTTACATAGAACTACCAGTTTTCTCCCAATAAGTTAATATACAGCCTATTACAATACACATTTCAACATTTAATGCTGTAAATATACGTGTAAAAAAAAAATTCAATAAATGTGTGTGAATAAATCCAAAGTTGTAACTCTAACCCTGGGTTGTCAGTGTGTAGGTGTAGCGTGTGTGTGTAGTGTCAGTGGAGGAACACTTGGTGAAGAGACGGAGCCCCAGTTTCACTGGTGTTATGCCGAGTTGTCTCCAACTCGCGGCACTTTCAGATAATTTATCACCGTTGATGAACCACACAAAGAATATTTTATTGTTTTTAAACAGCCAGCTACTTGAAATAGACCCACGAGGAACCTTGACATGCATGCAGTTGTCTGCAGCACGGAAGTATGCAAGCAAAACTCAGCACAAGACCGGTGAATGGCAGGCGAGAGATAGAGAGAAAAGGGTCAACAACAAGCCTCAGTTTAGCTTCGGCTCGCAATCGGCATGCACAAAAACACACGATTGGACTATCAGTCGACTACAGGCAGGACTTGATTCTGATTCGACTATGTAAATCATTAGTCGGGGACTGCCCTAAAGTGGTGGTATTAGGCTTTTTAGCTTTTCCATCTCCTTTATTGAGTTATATATGTTTTTTGTGCATGTAATAGGTTTGCAAAGTGAAAAAGCCAAAAGGGAGTTCCCATCTCCCACAGAAAACACTGCTCTGAACTGCCTGTTGCTAAGCTGGTAAGGGAAACACAGTTGAAACAAAGCAGGCTGCTTCTCAAGTCTCTTATTTGTTGTTTCCTCGCCCTCGCTCCTTACTTGAACCGCAAGTTGTTCCCCTCCGCCATCTTGCAGACCGCCCCAAAGCTTTTATTTGCGCTCCGAGGAGCAAGGATCGAAGAGCGATCTCTGAGGAGCTATGAGCGAGGATACACTAGTGCATCCTTCACTGAAGTCTTTTAGTGACCGACACACATGCTTATTGGGGAGCCGTTATATTGATTGGATGCTGCAGCTGATCGGACTGATCTGATACATCAACTCAAATGTATAACTGCAAAGTTTTATGATTCGCTGTTCTAAAATCTGTGTTCATTGTAGGTCTGAACAACAAAAGCTCCATACACACCTTTCTTCAAATATTAGAATGATTTTCTATTTTTTATGCTATTTCTCCCATCAACTTTTATTATCGAGACAAAGTCAGAGGGTTTGTCAGCAAGAAACATGTTTTACATAATTTATCGTAATTTCCATTCAGTCACATGAGGCTGGTCATTCCTGTGTTTAATTCAAATAGACAAAATTAAAACATAGTAAACACATAGCCTAAGGAGTCCGACAAGTCACTGAACTGCACTAAAGTCTCTAATGAAGCAAGCAAAGGAAAATAAAACCGCTCATCTAGCCATTAAACCGACTGCATCTGATGAAAGCAGCCTCTCGCTCGATCCGCGAGTAAAATAAGCTGATAAAAGAATGATTGAAAGCTGCTGTGTTAAAAAAAATTGTTTGATCGATTGTTGGATTGATATGGTGGAACGCAGCAATCTACTTGAGTTATGTGACTTGCAAATAAAATGTAGGCCTATGCATTAGTGTTCAAGGATAGCCCATATACTGAGCGTCGACTATGACATGAGTTACATAATTTCAATTTCACTTAAACATTTAGCAAAAATAAATTCCAAGACAACATTATCATATTCTGGGTTATTCAATAACAACTTCACTATCAGAATCAATAAATATAAATGCAGATAATATAAGCATAGTTCCAGTATAAATGATCCTGTGAGCAGGGCATACAGAAACCTAGAATTATTCATGTTATTCATGCAGGTGTTTGTTAAACAGGTAACAGCTACAGAGAGAATCACAGCTATGAGACTTTATCCCATCATCGGAACCAACATCAGATGTTGCTTCATGTGACACTTCAGAGGAAAGTACATCTTATGTCTCTTACAACATATTTTCTTTTTCATTCTCTCCTGGCTTGGTTTCCTTGTGTCTCTTCATGCATCCCCTGTGGGCAGGACCAAGACACAAGGAAAAGACTCAAGTGAGGGAAATGGGGATGCAATTAAGAGACTTAAGAAGCACCTGTAGCGCCAACCGGCTTCTCACCATGGGGTTAAGCCACAGTTGAAACAGTGAAGCCGACCAAAGCCTGCACGGATGGTTCCATGTAGGCCCAAAAATGACGTCAAAACCCTGTGACATCCCGTCGCACATGACAGATGTAACCGTATTGCTTGGATTATAAATTCTCAGCGAATCTAAAAAGACCATTCGGCCATTAGTGACGCTGCGTTGGTGTTTGACAGGTGAGCCTCGTAGGTGGGCTGATTAAATAGTGACGATTCGAGTCAGATAAACACTCTGAGCCATGAAACTTTTTGCTGACGCAGCTATGCAGCTACCAGAATTACTGTGTTTCTGCCGCTGTTCTATGTCATCAAACCACGGCTATGCTGCGTGATCATGCGCAGTAGACGCTGGTGCAAACAGGAAGTAGCCAAATCAGCGAGGTGGCTTCGTCCAGTAATATACTGTCTATGCTTCTCACAACCCGCCCTACTCTGATTCTGATTTGCTAGTAGTCCTTAACTAGGAACTGTGCATGTGCAACTCTAAGATCACTCCATAGCTAAAACGAAACGTTAAACACACAGGGTGAAAAGAGGAGCTGCGGCAATGCGCAGCACAACAAAAATATGGTGTTTTTTGAAAATGAAACTATGTTAATCTACATTTGATACAATAATACTGGGTACAAAGAATGGGTGGGAAGCCCAAGAGTGTTATGCAAAATAAGGATCATCCAGTGGTTTTAGAAAGCAGAAGAGCTCTTGTAGGAACAGGTTTATTATGACCAGGTGCTCTTCTGAGAATCTTTTGTACCTGCTGCACATGATCTGATGATCCCCTCTGCTGTCATTTCAGTAAAAATCCTCCTTCACGCCATTTACCTCATCAGATCCAGGCCCAGTTCAAGCTCAACAGATGTCCTCTTCTCATCACATCCAGCTCCTCCACTTTTCACATTCTCATAGTCGTTGTCAGGCTGACAGGTCAGCAGCAGTGTGTGAACTTGATGCCCACTGAGGTGTGGTGATGTGTTTGTGCAGCATTTACCACACTGTAAGACACACAGCTGACTTCCACATTTAATTTGTAGCCACTGCAGACATCTTGGGTCATGTAGTGATATGAAGCTATATGATAGGTGTGGATGTCTGAATCAACCAGCTACCTGGTTTGTGTATAAGGAAAGGAATGAGGTGTTGATGTGAGTAGTCAAGTTCATAAGCTGCAGGTGTAGTTGTATACACATTGAAGAAAAGACAGACACATTGTGAGATATGATAATTGTTTTTCATTGGCATGGAGCTTCATGAGGGGATGGCTTGAATAACCTCTGAGATCAATTGCTTGTTTTCACTTGGCACATAGCTGCTTAGCGATTTTGGGCTTGGGTTTGTACACTTCCCTGGACGATAAACTCTGCATTGTTTGTATGAATCTTTTTTTACTTGCTAGAAAGACAAATATGATATATCGTGTATATGTTTTTGCTGCTAGTCTCATCTTGCTGCCTGGAATCATGTTAGGACACAACTAAGTAACGTATCTTGAATACTGGAACACTAGAAATGTTTCTTTAACCTCTACTTCAGGACACATAACAGAAATCTACTAATATCGGATTGCTTTGTTCAGTTCAGTTGATTCACCATTACCCCTGGTGTTTTATGATCTCAGAAATTGTATCTGTGAAATAATTTATAAAATGTTTTAATATGCCTGGGGCTGTTCTTTATCACAGGAGAGTAATTCTTGTTTAGATTAAATAGCAAATATGTGGCTCATCCAAATCCAAATAATCCCAAAAGGATTTAACTCACAAGTTGTTGCTGCTGGAGAACACAGACACTAAAAAGCACATACAGTCTTTATGAAGATATGTTTCTATAATTCTGTTTGAGATCTTCTGATTTTCTAAGCAGGCGTTCTCTTGGGTTGTGGACTGTGAATTTAGTTCTTCCTCCATCAAAACAACTTGTTTAAGACAGAATCTTGAGACTTGTATTTTCAGGAAATGCCGGCGAGCAAATCATATTTTGTGCAATCTTGGAGCTTTCAAGCAAATTCTATTGAGGCATCAGCCACTACTTTAACAAGTGCTTTTAAAACTGCCGCTGTTCTTAACTGTGGCCCTCTGATTACTTGTAAATGCAATCTGCCCAGTGAAACTATAAAATTCACTGTACTGGAAATACATTTATATCATTTAGATTAATATATTCATTATATTTAGAATTATATGTTTGATGTGTGATGCTGTGGTGTTTTGTTCATGCTACATGTGCCTACATGTGCTACATGCACCTGTAGATGGTATTGGTAATGTTTATTTTTACATTTACATTTACTTATTTGGCAGACACTTTTATCCAAAGCGACTTACATTTGAGGAACAACTTACAAGTATCAACAGAGCATCAAATAAAAAATAGATCTACAACTGACAATACATACTAGTAAGAGTGGCAATAAATACTAGTAAGAGCTCATAGTACATATCACATCAATGGGTAAATACTTAGGGAAGGAAGTAAGAGTTAACAGAAAGTGCAATCAGAACAAAAAGTGCAGTCATTACAAGATAATTGTAGGGATAGAAGAAGAAGAGCACAGGAAGTACATGTTAGAGGTTAGTTAGTTAGAGGTGTTATAAGAGGAAGTGTTCTCGGAAGAGATGAGTTTTCAAGGCAGCTGATAGGTCAAGCAGGATGAGCACCAAGGATTGGGCTGCAGCTTTAGCTGACCTTAAGGCTTCTGTTACAGACAGAAGACCCGTTTCAGTAGAGTGGGCACTCTTAAAGCCAGACTGATATGGATCTAGGAGGTCATTCCGTGAGAGGAATTCTGTGACCTGTTTGAATACTGCCCGTTCAAGAGTTTTGGATAAAAATGGTAGAAGAGACACTGGTCGATAGTTCTCAACTTGAGTAGGTTTAAGTGAGGATTTTTTGAGCAAGGATGTAACCCGAGCCCTTTTGAAAGTGGTCGGGAAGGTTCCGACCTTTTTATAGTTTATTAAGCAGGAACAATACAAATAAGCAGGAATGGGCAAGAATCCAAAATGTATTTTAAAATAGGCTACCAAATATCTTAATTTTAAGTGTATCAAAATAAAACTACAGCAGCCTTACCACATATCAAAACAAACTACTGTGTTTTTGTATTTCAAAAATACTAAAAATATTTTTCCAAGATACCGTAATCACTTTGGAAACCTTCTGTGTGTGTTTGATCTATCCCTTTACCAGTACACTGTATACGCTGATTAAGTGGACAGTGATTGAGGGCAACAACTTTTCTCTGAGTGAGTCATGGGATAAACCTGACAAATATTCACATATCCCTGTGATCACCTAAATGAAGGTTAATAATTAGTAACCAACAGTTTAATGTTTAACTAACAGTTTTTTAATGACTGATAATGTATTCAGATTTAGTAAGTTGTTTGGTAATGAAGGGCCTATTTCCATCATCTGAGCTTCAACCAACAGAAGTGGTGACTGTGGCATTGCGGCATTGTTAATGACAATAAGGCACACGTGTGTGCATTTAACAAGTTACACTATCTTGTGGCATTATAAAGTAATGTACAATGACTCTGAAACTCTTTTATTCATGTACAATTGATGAAAACATGGGCTGGAAGTAGCAAACTAACGTTAATTGTGAGTTATGAGCTGCTACTCTGGTCAAATAGTTAGACAGAACATTACATAAATTGCTAAATGATTTAGCCTATAGGCAACTAAGACGAACAGCAGATAATCATAGGGAGAAGCAATGCAACAGATGCACTATACACTTGCTTAGGTTAAAACTATTTAAAAATGTGAATTAAACAGATTCAGAATAATAAGAAGAACTTATAAAACACTCTCTGTGTATGTGCTTTTATGTGTATGTACTGCATGTACTATATATTAACATATAGCTGTGTGTGTATGAGTGCAATTATGCATAGGCCCAAAAAGTGAATCCATTTAAAAGTAATTTTGTGTTGTTTAAATCACTGCTTCACATGCATAATAAAAACTTTAAATTCTGATTGTGTTTTCAATTTTGGTGACAAGGAGAGCCTTTCACTGACAAAGACGAGTGACCAGAAGTTTTGCACCTTGGTCATACAGCCAGGTATGCAACAACCAAAATAAAATAATAACAAATAAAAAGATTTGCATCAACCAGCACTGTTGATAAAGGTTTGCACTATTTAGATGGAGATGCACCACAGAGTACAGCACACACAAATAGAATATGAGGCCCTGCCGTCAGTGAAAAGTAAAACTGCTAATCCTGAAAAGAATATGGATGTTTTTCATTTAAAGGCCCTGTACACCTTTTTGCTTGGATATCCTCCAGGACTATGTGGGCTTCTACAAACTGAATTTAATTGTTGTCTCCTGTTGGCACCATGTTTGATTACCTTATGTAATTCCACCAAAACATTGCCTTATAGGTCTGTTACATAGAAGACATTTTTACATGTCACAGTAGGAAAAGCACACACAATGAAAAAGATGGCTGAATGCTTCAGGGTCCTATTATTCTGCATGCACTGTCATGTTGTCAAAACACATCTATTTAGTGATGTCTGTAATTGTCTCTGAGCTGTATGTACTTTTGTTATGTCTGGCTATGTTTGTTGTTTGTTTTTTTGTCTGCTATCACCAGGTCTCTCCTGCAAGGGAGATTACCTAATTAAATTAAAATAATAAGGCTTACTGGGACACTTAAATACAACAGAGCAAACATTAATTTTATTAGTAACATGTTTGTTTTTCACATCTATGACGAGTCATAGATGTGAAAAGGGGGATTTCAACCTGAACATGTCTCATCTGTGTGAGTGCACAGTGCGTTTAATCGCTAGAACAATTTTAAGAAAAAAATAAATGTAAATGTAAGTGTGCAGAGAATGAGAGATGATCTAAAGAAAACATTCCTTTTATATGTAATCCTAATTGGCCATACAGCTGATTCTGAAAAACAGAACTAAAGGCTTTTTGAAAATGTGCTTGATATCATGTACCACAAGAGGGTGATATTTGTTAAGAATAGATAGCATCAACAGGCTGTTTGTACCTTTTGTATGCTTTTGAAATAATGGAGATGGAAGATATCTATTGTTAATATGTTTAACACAGTGGATTTAAAGAGCAAACGTCACAATAGAAACTGCTGACTTGAAGCTTCACTGGAAAAACTAAAGAATGTGTGTGTATTAATGTATTAAAATATTCAGTTCTATTTCTATTCAACTTTTAAGAACAGTTCATCACCTTCAGTTATCTTGTTACCAAACAACTTCTTCTTTTAAATGCATGTATTTAATCACAAGTCAACAAGGCAAATTAAAAGTGAACATATTGTCCTGCCAGTGATGACAGTTACTGCAGAAGTAATCAAGCTCTTCCACTTTTCTCCACATGGCAGCACTTTATGGCTGCGGAAACCCCATGCTCACACACGGCAGATTTTGCATTAAATCTTTTCCATTACTTTGTTGTCAGTTCTAATTAACTCCTCTCCCATCAGCAGCTGCCTGTAAAATTTAAAAATGCCTGAAAAGACTTGATTAGACTGAAGGTCCTCTGCTGGAGTTTGGCATAATTTGGCAGCTTTCCTGAGCAGAAACCAGAATTCAGGTAGGTGTTATCTACTGTGTAAAGTGAAAACAGCAGCTGTACTGACTAGACATCATTTTACAGAGTTATACTCTGTGAAGCAAAAAAGTCTTTTAAGTGTCAAAACCACACTGCATCATGACATCGATATAGGAAAATAATGAATTGATGTTGTGAGTTAATAGGTGAAAAATACTTGTTTACACTGTTGGTGTATAAGATACATATTCTGGGAGAAGAATGTGGATCCCAGTGAGTTATATAATTTTTGGATTTGGATCTGGCATTGATTTGGCTGATCTCAATACCCATATCCACCTCAGACTATTTGGAGCTCTTGGTTTAGTCTTTACCAACTAGTTAATTGCTCATTGACATAAAAGTCAATAATGCAAATGCTAAGAGATTGATTTAGCTATAACCTGCAGGGCTGCAAAAATGAAGCCATACATTACCCCCACTAATCAATTCAAATGGGAAAAATATCAACCATTTCAGCTAAAGACCTAATATCTAGTTTAGTTTCATTTCCACCATTTATCTACAATTACATACAGTCTGTGTCATATGAATGTGTTGCACATTTGCGCAAGCGTGTTTTCATAGTATCTAGGTTGGTGTACAAAAACAACAAAATACATTTATTTGAATTCCAAAGCTGTCCAATAAGACAGTTCATTACAAAACAGTAACCTAAGACAAACCTTAACTGGATGTAACTTTTATTTAACTTTTGCTCAAGTCAAACCAGACATCTAAGTTTTCTGATTTCACAGGATTAACACCTTGAATGTTAACTATTAATAAAAGAACGATAACCATGAACATTACACTGGCAATTCTTTATAACTTCTTCCCCTACTTCAGATGAGTGTGACACATGCTGGATGATCACCACAGCAACACACAAGGAAGCCTATTTTTTACTCTGATGGGGTTCAGGGCAACATTAGGCAGGAACGTCACGCTTACAGTGTGGCTTTAGAAATGGCAATGTTGGTCTCTCAAGCAGTCCAGACTGAATATCCCAAAAACATTGGATGGATTGACATGAAACTTTGTTCAGAAATTCCTGGCCCCCACAGGATGGAGCCAACTTTCTCAATTATCAGTGATCCAGTGATGCAGTTGTATTTCCCATAGCATGTTAACACACTACGCTAAGATTGTTTACATAGTAAACATTACATCTGTTTAACATCAGCATGTTAGCATTATCACTGTGTGCATGTTAGCAAGCCGATATTAGCATTTAGCTCAAAGCACCACTGTGCCTAAGTGTAGCCTTTCAGAGCCACTAGCATGACTGTAAACTCTCTTAACTTAGTCTTGATCTAATTTTTCTTTTCTTTGTAATCTTATTTCTGTCACTTTACTCATTACATACAATGATTTGCTTTCAGAGTCTCAGGAATATTTGGATGCAGTCGTTTTTCCATTTGCAGTATTAACTTACTTTAATGACACAATGAAACCTTTTCAATGATGTATTGGATAAGCATATTCTACATTTGTGGTCTTACTGTACACTGAGCAAGAAGTCAGCATAGTGCAGCTGGCTGTAAAGAGGCCAGTGTTTGTTGGTGCTTGGTGACCACTGGTTAGTTCCTGCTGACCTGGCTAATATGTGTGAGCCCTCCAACTGTGGTTGCTGAAGTGGGTAAAATGATCTTAGTAAGGTGAATAACGCCATTGATGTCTCTTGATTTAATAACTCAGGGGTGTCAATACGAAATTTCCTTTGCAAGAGCCAGGATGGTTCATGTTTAGCTATTGTGGAGCTAGGTAGTGCAGAGTTTTTGGTGTGAGGCTTGTTGAGGACATGCAGTGCTGTTAACCTGACAAAGACTGACTTTTATTTATAAAATAATGGGCTTCTTGTACCTTCTGCAAAATTAAACCACTCTGCATGTGCGAGAACAGTGGGAGCTAGAACAAAATGAGCACTCACAACCAACAGCGTCAGTATGCATTCATTATTCATATTAATTGATTCTGGCAGTTTGGAGACAATACCTTGTAATGCAACACCCATCCAGGACAGGAAGATGATAAACACACACTAATCTCCTCTAGCATGAATACTGAACAAGCTGCTTCCTGCTCACATGACTCCTTTTCAAATTAACAGGGACTGTGAGAAACCGTGTGACTCAGGTTTTATTCCTGTGATTTGTATTGTTAGAGCATAATTATGTTTATTTTGTATATACAAGTGGGAGATTGTTCACATTGAAACTCTTATTAGGCAGTTAAAAGGAATTGGACCCTTTTGTGAGGATAATGGGTGCAGTTTTTCAACTATGAATTTAGCTAAACAATTTTTCATACCTCAAACAGACTGGTCCCATATCTGTTTATTTTTGTAACTTACTGCAATGCTATAAGCAGAATTTCTCCTGCTACACACATGTGCAACAGTTTCCATGATAAGCCCAAAAGATGCCCATATCCACAAACACAAAATAAAATGAAATGCAGTTTATTCTTGTGGAATACTGAAAATCTTTTAGTGTTTATTATTTTAGAGATCTAAATTGCAAAAATGAAGTCAGTGTTTTCTCTGACATTGTTTTATTTAATCACAAGGCTGCTAAGCTGCAAGGGGACAGATGAGCTGTAAACACTCATTTTGTAGAAGTGAAATGAGAAAAAAGAAGGTCACATGCATCTTGATGTGAATGGCAATGCACTCAGCATCGTGCTGCAATTAAAATTTAATGAGGCCTCTCCATTCTGCTCAACTAGAGCAGTCAGATGTTACTGTGCAGACTCTCTGCTCTTCAGCCTCTCCCTTCCCGTCACTTACGTTTTTCCACTGGCAGGCAATTTTACAACAAACCACATGACAAATAATATTCAGGCTTTTTTAAAAAGAAAAGTCCTGCTCAGACTAATCTTGATCTTTGGACAAGGTGCTTGTGTTTCATCTGCTGAAGTATAATATTTCTTTAAATGATCAATGTGAGGTTTAGTTCAGATAACAAGGTAAGATTTTAGATCTCCTTCTCTTTGGTTTACAGTAGCTGAGACATATGAGACAGGAGTGTTAATCAGGGAAAGAACATCCTTTCTGGTATTGAAACAGCAACTGATACATTTGTCTATGCATCTTTAGCCCTGCATACACATAAATACCTAACATCACTACATCTATCTCTCTGTATCTCTCTCTCTCTCACACACACACATTCACAGAAAACATCCCTGCTTGTGCCTAATCGTATTTCAACGCGGTGGATAATGCATAATTACATATTTGCTGAGTGCTAATCTGCAACAGTGTCCTCATGTTTATTATGAGGTGGAGGAGCATTTGACACAGATCTTATAATCTGTACATTCTGGAATGAGGCAAAGGGGCTCAATTGCAGCAGCTGAGGCGTATTTTCCTCGAGCAAGTATTTTCTGCAGACTCTAGTTACTATAGTGTTTTTAGCCATGTTAGATCTATGAATTTCAGTCCACCTCTTTGGTCCAGACTGATCTCAACAATTGTACAGAAAGACAGCTGACGGCTATTGATTTTTGCCTCCTTGGTCTGGGTGATCCACTGACCTTTCCTTTAGTGCCACTACGTGGTTGACATTTTTGTTTTTCAGTGAAATGTCTTGACAGTTATTGCATGGATTGCCATTAAGTTTACAGATATCTATTGTGCTGACTTTTTATTCAGCTTGGCTTTTCTCAAAGTTTTCACTAATCCGGTGAAATCTACTAAATGGATTGGTACACAATTTGGTACATAAATTCATGGTTCCCAGATGGTGCAGCTTCTGACTTTGAGGATCTTCTGGGGATCTTCCACTATCACCACCAGCATGTCGACATTTGTGATTTTGAGTCTCAACAACTATTGGACAGACACATGTTCACCTCAGGATAAATTGGAATAACTAAAGCGTGACCATCAAGTCAAAATCTTTATCATCAAATCAAATACTTTCACAACATTCCCATCAGCCTCAGCTGTACTTTGCAAATATCAGCATGCTAACACTCTAAACTAAGATGGTGAACATGGTAAACATTATACCTTCTAAACATCAGCATGTTAGCAGAAATAGCACAGGCAGTAGCTTGTTAATCATCTCATTTAACAAAACATGATGATCTACAAAATAAATATCTTCACAAAAATAAACCTCATCTTTCACTAGCATGGCTGTAGTGGCTGTTTTGTTTACAGTTCAGTCTTTATCCTTAACTGTAATGGCCTTCACAGACCCTTATTTCTTTCTGGATTTTTTTGTCAAAGCCTTGCCACATCAGCCAAACATGATTGACATTCATGAGGGCAACCTCTTGCTCCTCTCAGAAAGAAGCAATGTGTCTCAGTCATATCATCTCAGTCTCCTAAGAAAATAATACTTGAACTACTCCTAAAAATCATTGTAGTATTTTTTACTGCAGTGAAGCTTGGAGATAAAAGAAAGTATAAGTTATCTGGAATGAAGAACTTTTGTAATTTGTATGACTTAATGTTTTTAAAGTCCAGACCTCATTTGCATAATTCCCATTATCCCATAAATAGTGGTTCCAGCTTCTGCTCTCTTTTTTCACATCACAGTTCCTATTTTACTTTTGTAGGAAAATGGTCTGCTCACTTAATTTTGATGAGGAAGGACATAGTTTATTGTTTATGAGTTAAAAATCCATTTTGGTCAAAAAGACTGAAAACAGGGAAACAACTAGCCTGGCTTTGTTCAGACACAAAAACAAATCAAAACATAGGCTACCAGCACACTGAAAGCAAAGTAATTTCAGTAACTCCCCATAAAACCTCAACCCTAAGTTTTTGGAAAGATTTAACAAACAAGATATAACATGTCAACAAGTGAGCTTTAGCGATGCTGGTAGGCAGGTTTTGTTTCCTTTGGACCGAGTCAGGCTAGCTTGTTTCCCCCTGCTTCCAATGTCTATGCTAAGCTAAACTGTCCAGCTGCTGGGTGTAGCCTTAGATAAAGCTTTGAGAGTGAGATTGAGCTTCTCATCTAACTCTTGGCAGGAAAGCAAATATGTGTATTTTCTAAAATGATAAACTCTTAATTTCATATAGGTATTAAAAGAGTACTCCTCTGATTTTGCCTCGCACTCCTGCAACATTGTTGGTCTCACGATGGACAAGAACAAAATCAATGCAGCAGAACCAGAGATGTCATTTTTCCTCATCTTACCTTGTCAAAAACTGACGCCTACATTATCCACAATGCACCTCGACCCCCGACAGTTATGTCTGAGATACTGGTGTGTTATGCTAACAGCTAACGAGCTGCTAGCCTTAGGCAGAGATGAGGAGTGGACCACAGAGGTCTGGTACTTCCTTTCTAACTCCATGCCCCCAGATTTATCAGATTTCAAACAGTTCCCTCTGAAACCATAAAAATCTTTGTACAACTTTTTTTTTACATATGCATTTCCCAAGATCTGAACCATGTGTTATAATATTGGTGGAGATCCCCTGTAAACTCGGAGTGAACCAAAAGCTCATCCATGAAAAGCTACATTCATGCACTGCTGCAAACTTCTGTTAAATGCATATGCATGATTTAACTATGTGTCTTTGGCTCTGTATACCATGAAAATTAGAAAATGCATGTGTGTATTGACACGGACTGTGAGGGAGGGTGGGGCATGGTGACAATGAGCCATGGATGATAGTTGCTGTATCCCATTAGCAACCAACTGCACCACCTAGCTCAATTACGAAAGTATGTATTACCTTGATCTTATTGGTGGAACTGTAGCTGTTTTAATGTGCAGGAGCCCTACTGTTTATCAGATAATTCTATATTTTAATTTAGTGCTGAAGTAAGTTGACACCTGGTGAGCAGAGTGGTCGCCCTCTACACATAATAGGTGGCTTGAAAGCAAGTTGTCTTTGCTGACTCTAGATCAGCTCTTAAAACAAATCACCACAGGTTTCCTTTTGGTGAAACTGTAAATGATACATCTGCATCCACTGAACAGTGCACAGACTCAAATTTGTCAGTGGACGCTTTAGCTCAGTGATGGATTGCAATTGAAAAAGCTGAGCTTTCATTCGGCTGTCACAAGAAGCTGCCTGCTTCAGCAGTTCTTTAACCTCTTTAAAAATGAACAGCTTTATCATAATTGCCACAGAAGTATTAAGGTAATAAATAACAAATATTGTTTTTGATGTGTTTTAACAAAAGCAAGAAATCACATTCAAATTAGTTGGGTTGACAGTGACAATAGTGTTGCTGAGTTTTGCCTTGACATAAATTGCTATATTGAAGATAGTATTTAGACACATGCTTATGGTAAAGTATTACATTTGTGAGCTGCTTTCTATTTACATTTTTATTATTATGCCAGTTGGCTAATATGAATGTTTCGCAAAATATGTCATCACATTTGATTTCAGATTTAAAAATATAATTAAAAATCTCTGAATCTGTTGAATGGTTAGCTGAACTGGAGATGCTGAGGAATACAATTAACTTCACCACTAGTGGGTTTGTTTGCATTAATTGTCAGGTAGATTTAGTAGAAGAAGTAGATTTACATTTAAAGATTAAAAACTCAGATTGCTCCTTGGATACTTTGATTTAGGGCGCTTGTTTTCCTCACTCATATGCCATCTTTCTTTCAATTTGTTCTCTGGTTAAACAGAACTTTCTCGGGGAAGGAGGAGGCTTAGAAAATATTTATAAAGTCAACACACCACTGTTCTCTCTTGGTGTCTCTCTGCACTGCTCTACTTAAAGTTAATTTAAAAAACACTGGAAGCCATAGCACATGAATCTTTTATGACCTTGTGGTAGATGATAAAGTGAAAGACAAAAGAAGCTCTGCTCATAGTGCACTCAGGATGCTCAGATCAATCAAATATCGGTCAGGCGGACTCTCTCTGTGTGGAATCTAAATCTAAGTGTCTGTGACTCAGTCAGTGCCTTTGAGGAGAGCATCAAGTGCAGTTGTTACATGCAAAGGGCCAGTAATGAAATACTTTTATAAGTTTTGCTGAACCACAGGATACTGAAGGTTTGTTTAACACTAACTTTCCTATATGGCGTGTTTTTCTTTTAGAGACATGTCAAGATAAATTACATTTAAGAATATTATAGACCTATAGTCAGATATAAATGTGACAGGATTTGACTTTGCAATAGACCTGTGAATAGGTCTGAAATGCAGCTCTGATCTGTGGCATTTTGCATGAACATTGATGGTTTAATCAGTTAAAATCTTTATTTTGTATGATTAATTTATTTCATTTTATTTAATAGGTTACAGAGGGCCAAGTCAATTTTATTTATATACCCCAATATCATATCATAATCAAGAGGCTTTACAAACTGTACAGCATATGACATCCTCTGTCCTTAGACCCTCAATTCAAATGACTCCCTCAAAAGAATCCTTTTAACAGGAAGAGTAACAGACATGGAACAAGTGTTGTGTTTACAGAATAGATTCACAACAGAAAGTCATAGTATATAAAATTATGATGACAAAATGTAGATTGTGAAGAGAAGAGGATAGATCCAGGAGGACAATTAACTTCAGATGTCACCCACTAAGTAGGATCTGAGCCACACCACCTTGACTCCATCATAGAGTCCTGGAAAAGGAGAAGGCCACACAAACACAAAAAATGACAACAGCATTCACACAGAGAGGAGAAACAAACAAACACAGAGGGAGAGAGAGGAATGATAACATGCAAACTAGGGAGAGAAAGGGAGAGGCAGAATCTCCTGGGGGACGAAAATCCAGATCAACAACTGGATGAGGAAAGACAGAGTTTTCATGATGCTCAGTACAAATAGTTCTTGAGGTACAAGGAAAGATGGTTTCTGTTTATGTAAGGATAAACCAAAATTACGAACATATTGTCTCTTGAAAAACAACTATACCATAAACCCTTATGTGATGCAGAATTAGACAAAAAGTCAACGATGTATGCACTCACAGATACTTCTGCATCAGCAATAAAAATATGGGTTTGCTGGTCTCCCTTATTATATGATTTTACTGTCTCACGCGGCTGGTAAGGTTAGCTTGCATAGTGCAGCTTTCAATACACAGCAGCAGGAGTTGGCTGGGCTTGATGTGCCGAGACAGCTTGTACACAACCCAAAGCCTGTCTGGCCTCACTTGGTGTGAGGCTGTAATCCATTACCTGGAAGACAATAGGGGAGGGAAGAGGACTAACAAGTCAACTCCAAAACATTCCCCCAAAGGGGGGGTCAGGTGTGGGACCAGCTACTCCACCCTGTAAAAAACCTTCAGCTACAGGAACATCGACGAAAACCAGAATATCCTCAAGCCTTGGAAAGGAAGCCTCTGTAGTGAACCAAGCTATGTGCATTGAAAACCGAAAGGAGACTGTACATTTGAAGCAGCTTCTGACCTCAAAGCAACCTACCACCTTAGCAACGTGGAATGTGAGAACCATGTATACAGGTGGAAAAGCAGCAGGGATAGCAGAGGAGATGAGGAAGTACGGGATATCCCTCCTTGGTCTGGGTGAAACCAGGTGGCTCCAGTCTGGGCAGTTCAAGCTGGCGAGTGGAGAGACCATACTCTACTCAGGACATCCCAATGACTTTGCAACACACACAGAGGGAGTAGCGTTCATGCTGTCCAAGAAAGCACAAAGGGCCCTTCTCAGCTGGGAACCCATCAACTCACGGATTATCAGCCAAATTACGAACTACCCAAAAGAAAATAAACCTCCAAGTGGTACAATGCTACAACCCCCCAACGACACAGATCATGAATGAGAATGGAGAGAGGTTCGCAGCAGCTTGTGCAGACAACAACTTGGTCATTGGGTCAGTATTTCAACACAAGAACATCCGTAAAGTGTCTGCTGACCACACCACAGAAAATCAGATAGATCAGATCTGCATAAGTCAGAAGTTTAGACACTCTGCTGGATGTCAGAGTCAGAAGAGGAGCTACCGCAGGATCTGACCACCACCTCCTCACAGCAAAGATCCAGCTGAAGTTAAAATGCATGAAGCATAGGGAAGAATTGATCAAATTCAACACACAGCAATTTCAGGATATAGGTACATCTGAACTTTACAAAGTGGCACTCCAAAATCTGTATCAAGCCCTAGAAATAGCAACCCCAAGAAGAGATATGGAAAGGACTGAAAACCTTGTGGAAAGATACATGCAAAGAAATAGTAGGGAGGAAGAAGACAGACAGCAAGCCCAGGCTATCCAGAGATACAGATAACAAAGTGAGTTAGAGGAGGAAGAAAAGAGGCAGTAATCAGAAGTAAAACCAGAGCAACCAAGGTGATAGCACAGACAGAATATGCAACAGCAAATAAAGAAGTGAAAAGAAGTGTAAGGAGAGACAAGAAGAAATTTATTGAGGATCTAGCACAACAGGCAGAAGAAGCAGCAGGAAAGAACAGCCTGAAAGACCTATACCTAACTACAAGAAAACTCACAGGCAAATTCAGACACACACAGGCACACATTAAAAACTCACAGGGTGTACTCCTCATAACCAAGGAAGATCAGGTGAAGAGATGGACTGAACACTTCAGAGACCTGCTCAACAGGCAGCCTCCTCAACTGACAGCAGATATTACAATAGCCCCAAACCCACTGGAAATTAACTGCGACCCCCCACCAAGATGGAAATTAGAAAAGCCATTAAGGCCTTGAAAGGAGGGAAAGCAGAGGGACCAGATGGGATTCCAGCAGAAGCTCTTAAAGCCGACACTGAAACCTCCACCAACATGCTCTACCATCTCATGAAAACCATCCGGGAGGAAGAAAATGTCCCAGCTGAGTGGAGAGATGGCCACATTGTGAAAATCCCCAAGTAGGGAGACCTCTGGCATCGCCAAAACTACTGAGGAATAACGCTCCTCTCAACACCTGGGAAGGTGCTCAATCATATCCTGCTCAAGAGGCTCCAGAAGGGGGCCTATGAGAAACTGAGGGAAAACCAGGCTGGCTTCAGTAACAACAGATCCTGTGGAGACCAAATCCATCAAATGGAATTTGCCTGTTTATGTGAATTTCATAGATTTTGAAAAAGCCTTTGACAGTGTGGATAGGGAAAGTCTGTGGAAACTGAACTGAACTCATTATGGGATCCCAGAAAAGATCATTAACATCATAAGGAGCACCTACCAAAGGGACGAGTTGTCAAGTACTCCATGAACGATGTATACCGGAGATATTTGAGGTCCTGACTGGTGTGCGGCAAGGGTGCCTGCTCTCACCCTTTCTTTTCCTCCTTTGCATAGACTGGGTGATGAAAAAAACAACCAACAATAGACAAACTGGCATACAGTGGAGCCTGACCGAGCAGCTAGATGATCTCAATTTCGCTGATGATCTGGCATTACTGCCTCACACATACCACTAGATGCATGAAAAATCTGGAAAACTGGTGGAAACAGCTGCTCTGCTCGGTCTCAAAATAAAATCAAAAACTAAAGTATTGCGTATTAACAGCAGGAACAGCACACCCATAACCATGTACCAAAATGCACTAGAGGATGTAAACAGCTTCAGATACCTCAGCAGCATCATCTCAAGGCAAGGTGGCACGGAGGATGATGTCCAAGCCAGGATCGGAAAAGCAAGGACAACATTCAACATGCTAAACAATATTTGGAAGGCCACTCAAGACCAAACTGCAAATCTTCAACTCAAACATAAACACCACTCTACTTTATGGCTCTGAAACCTGGAGAATTACCACCACCATACTTAATAAGCTGCAGACCGTCACCAACCAGTGCCTCAGAAGCCTTCTAAGAATATACAGGCCCAACATCATCTCTAACGCCAACATGTGGGAACTCACCAAACAAGACCCAATAGAAAAGCAAATTCGGAGGAGGTAATGGAAGTGGATAGGGCACATACTCAGGAGAAAGAAATCAATCACTAAACAGGCACTGACATGGAACCCACAGGGCAGGAGGAAGAGAGGCAGACCAAGAACCACCTGGAGAAGAACCATAGAACAGGAGATGAAGAAGGAAGGGCTGACATGGCAACATCTGGAGAGGAAGGCGCAACACCGGAGAGGATGGAAGAGCTTTGTCGATGGCCTATGTTCCTATGGGAATTTAAAGGTTTAACTAACTAACTAACTAACTAACTTACTTACTTATTATATGATTCAAGGGCTACACTTCTTAGTAAAATGTCCTTTATGATGAGTTCTTCTGGGTAAACTTTGACTTAGACATTATCTGTTGAATTTGGGACAGTAGACCGAGATCTTTTTTTCCAGTTTAATGTTTTATGTAAGATGTTCTTGTCTGACAAATGTTTCACAACTGTAACCATGTGAGCTGTGCACTTAAATGTGCATGACACAATAAATAATATAACTAACTATGGTCACACATACTATAGATCACATCTTCCTCAGCCTAACCTGAGCATCTGTACCTGGTCACACTCACTTTTCCAATAGTAACTAATTCCCTCAGTCACACTTTTTTACTTGCTGTTGATTAATCCATTCCAATGCACCACAGAAATGTTATAAACAGGACAGCTTGCAGAGAATTAATTTTCAAAAGCCAAATGCATCCAGGCCTGTATCAGTTATGTCCCAGGGTGCCTTGTGTGTAAATTAGCATTTGATTATTTCCCTTTGCTCTCCTTTGTTTTCCATTAGCAACACAACTTTATCGTTCTCAAGGACTCAGAATGTAAATTAGCAATCTAACTAACAAAGTATTATCAATCTGAAGAGTCTCTATGGGTTTTTGTGTATTTTATGTGGCAGTGAAACCACTCTTTATTAGTGCAAATGATGTTACACTCAGCAAAGCTTAGTCTGCACATCAACACATCAACACATCCTCAATATTAAGCACAAAATCACTTGGTGCAATTCCAAGGCTTTGGAAAAGAAATGGTTAGATGTTGTCACATTGATATAGGTGTATAAGAGAGAAGTTTATTTTAAATGTCTCCATCAATAGGGAGACCTCTCCCCTCTACCTCTATCTCTGTCCACATAGTACTGTCAGTCAATTCATTTCTCTTTCTTGTGCCTGAGGTTGATGTGAGATACAGAGAGCAACACATTAATGCACCACACCTGCTCCCCTTTTCCAAAAGTTAAAATGAGAAACGGACCTAGAATACCAATAGTCTTAGATCAAATGAATAGTACGATTTTGAGCGCCTTATCTCACTCAGTCAGTCAGTTTGGAGTTGGCGCCTGCTACAAAAGACTCAGAGAGGACTCTGGCCTCAGAGATCCTCCTAGCTATCCCTCTGGGTGCTGGGGAAACAGGTACACCTGACAAACATTACAATCAGTATTTTACTATATTTTGATAGCTATTTTAAAATATTTTTTCTACCTGCTGTATTTTGCCAATGCTCTGCTGTTAGTTATAAAAATTCATCTGCCTCCAGTTTGTGCAGCATTTTAAGGAGGGACTTTGAATTTTTAAGACAGAGCATTATATCAGCCAATCCCTATTTTCTGCTGCTGCTATCGCTCTGGAATAAATTTCTGACAGGTGTTAAAAGTAGGACCAGTGATTTTGCAGCTCCCAGTGTGACACAGGACAGGTAGATACAGAGTTAAACTTTCTAACCTCATGCCCTAAATATAAAACAATAAGACAAAAACACTTTGCAAACATTTCCCAAATATACTCCAAATTCAAATTTATATCAGACACACAGAAACTCCCCTATTTACTGGGAGAAATCCCAAATGTCAAATAATTGCTGCAAAATATATCTCATCATGAACTGAGGACAACCAGTGGAAACTAATAAATAATTGAACTAAATTTTCAAATTATTATTATTTTGATTGTTTGATATTTTAGTAATTGTTGTGTTTTTAAATCTCACATTTGATACTGATTTTGTAGTCTTTTTTTAAATGAACTAATTAATTTATTTTATTTTATTTTTCAGCCTATTAATATATACACACATATATACGGTTTTATCTATTTATTTTATTTTATTTTTTAATGTATTATAACACGCGTTACTGTGTCATTTACTTAGTTTATATTAATTTTTAATTATTTTTTTACACACACACACTTACTGTTTTGTTTATTTATTTTATATATTTTTTTATTATTATTTTATTTTGTATTAACACACACAAACACAACTTTTGCTGTTTTATTTCCTCATCTAATGAAATGTATGAAAATTACTGTTGTTATGTTCTTTATATGTAGCTTTGGCAATGTTGTTGCTATACATTCATGCCAATAAAGCGCATTTGAATTTGAATTTGAATTTCATGTTTTTTTTAATACCTTGCCTCTACATTTTGATCTTGGAGGTAAATGTAGACCTGTATGTAAGGTGGGTTATACCAAACAACAGGGATTGGGCAAAAGCACAGACAGAACAGGCAGACTGGTTCAGTTCAGTGATTTTTATGTGATTAGCTTACAGGCAGGTCGACCGGCAGGTAGAGAGGAACATAGGCAGACAACAAACACAGGCAGCCAGGCAGGGCCAGGTAGCAAAAGCAAAAACCAGGGACATGGTATCTTTGATGAACTGGGAATGAACAAGTGCCACAAGTGAGTTAAGCTGGGCATACACTGTACAATTTTAGAAATGTTGTTGTTTAATTCCAACTCACATTGTACAAGTGTACATCTGTGATGTAAAGCCAAAGCTCAGGATTTACTTGTTCACTCTGTACGCTGCGGTCGGATGGTCAGCCGCAACCTGAGTGCTCACGTTGTATGTGCATAAAATGGCCCGTTGGCCCATACTGGCTATTGACAATTGTTAATAAAGATTAATTTGAAAGCTACAAGGCAGGTATGTGTTTATTTGCTAAGCAATGATGCTAACCATGCAGAAATGTGCTGCCTTGATCATCTGTGCCATCCTGGTTGCCATGACTTCTAAAAAAAGAGGCGTAGTTGTACATGGATTAGGTGGGTAGAAAGACGTGGAGAGACCAAGTCCTGTCTGTCCATTTTGCAGAGACATTTGGAGGTAAGCTAGCTATATTTCTAGCGACGTGTCTCCATGGCAATTTCAGATGCTGTTCACCACTTCGCACATGGTGCTGTGAGAGAGAAAAAAAATGGTGCCAATCATAGGGAATCAACTCCTGACAAATATTTCTGAAGTGTGACAGCCATTTGGGAGAAGATGATCGGCCCTCACTCCCCCTGTTCACTACAGCGCCTGACGTGAAGTTGAGATTCAGCCCGACTCTAAAATGAGTCTTGTGGCCTATAAATCAAGTCAGAAATGGGCTCAAGTCATACAGTGTATACTCAGGTTTAGTGCACAGGTAAGTGGCTGATGAGGGAATGAGTTGCGGGTGAGAAGTGGGCAGAGGTGGCCACGTAAATGCAAAGTAGATGAGGGAAGTGAGAACAGTGTTTAGTCCTGACAAAACTTACCAAAATGTTTATTTAAATAAAAACATCAGTGCCTTGAACACCCTGTTGTGTATGCAAGTGCACTGCCTTTATAATAGCGGGGTTTGTATGTACACTGAACAAAATTATAAACGCAACAGGCAATGTGGCCTTTTATTGTGGCCAGCCTAGGGCAATGCCTGTGCAATAACCATGCTGTCCAATCAGCATCCTGAATGCCACACTGGTGAGGTGGATGGATTATCTCGGCAAAGGAGAAGTGCTCACTAACACAGACTTTGACAGACAATATTTGAGTGAAATAGGCATAGAGAAAGTCTTGAGTTCTGCTCATGATGAATGTTGGCAAAAACAAGTGTTGCGTTTATAATTTTCTTCAGTGTACATTTCTTCTGATTGAGTAACACTTCTTACGCACCAACCAAATCACAGAAAACTTATCTTAACGCCCTTTGCACACAGTTTCGAGGAAACATGTTGTTCAACCTGGAAACCATAGCAAAACAGTGCACACTGTTTTCAGATCGAGTTAGAGGTAGGGACAGAGAGCAATGCAGAGGGCTGGGGATGACTGAGTCTGGCTGAAGAGAGGGACTGAGGAGCAATCTGTGACACTTTGAGAGTTTGAGCCACAAAACACACCCAGAAATCTCTTCAGCTGTGATGTGTTTAATCAGGCTTTGATGTCAATTTTTAAAAAAGAGCCTGTTAAATTTGAAATTCCTCAGTTATTCCTCAGCAAGAGAGGTTTGATGGAGACCAATGCTCCTGCTTGACAACCGGAAATGTGATTAAGCGCTAGAATATTACTCTGCTCAAATGGAATGACGGGATTTGCATGCTGTATGCATGTTGAGTGGAGAAATGAGCTGTGAAGTTACATTTTCTTTACATTTCAATCTGTTACCAACCCCATTACCCTAACACCTGTTGTCACTTGAAATTATATTACAGAGGTTGATAACAATTAGTATTATGTTTCTCTTTATCCTTGTATGTTTCTTGTTTTGGATCAACACATAAATGTACAGTCCTCTTAAATCACAGTATAATGTGCACAGTGCAAAATCACTGGACTACAATATTGGACAGGCAAAATAGTCTAATAGGTCTCCTTTAATTAAATTTGATAAACATCACATTTTTGCTTCAGATCTGACTATAAAGAAGAAGACAAAGAGTCTACAGCTATGCTAGCTGCTCTGTGAGGCTTTACAGGTATAGAGGCACTTTGAGTTAAATGCTAACATGGATGGTAACATGTTCACAATGACAGTGATAACATTACTGATGTTTAGCAGGTACAAATACCACGTTCATAATCCTAGTTTAGAGTGTTAACATGCTAACATTTGTTCATTTGCACATAAAGTACCACAGACGCTGATGGGAACGTCATCAGTTTTGCAGGTATTTTCATAAACTGAAGTATATTGGACAAATTCAAATTTTAACCTGAGGATGGCGCTAGAGGAAAAGGGCTTTAAGGGTTTACAGTTAATCTTGAGGGGACAAAAATGTCTGCACCAATTGTCATGGCAATCCATTCAATAGTTGTCAAGACATTTTACACAAAATCTTGTGGTGTCACTAGATGAAAAGTCATGGGTTCACCAAAGACATCAGGATTCATTGTTTGAGGACCCTGAAGGTCTGAAGAAAATTTTGCTCCAATTCATCGAGTAAAGTGTTTGTATTTGATTTTCTACGATAAAAAAAGAAATCACACACCATGCCATAACTTGCTAATATACAAAGGACATCTTGAACTGCTAACAATAATTGAGACTCACGCAAATTGTTACTAGGCTTGTAAAATGATCAAAGTGAGGATCATGTTGCAGCGTGTAGGCTCACAGTATGTATTGCCAACTTTCAGTAATATCATTAATTAATTTTACTTCAGTCACAGATGCTGACGCCCTTGCCTTAATAAAGGCAATCTGGATCTGGATGACCTCTAAAGTAAATGTAATGTATTATTTCAGTGTTTCCCACACATTGATTTATTTGCGGCAACCTGCCAGATTATCAATGCTGATATGCAATATTAGATTTTTTTTTTTACTATTTAAAATGAGTGAAATCGTATTTGATCACAGAGCTGCGCGCAGTGCATATATTCGCTCAGCACCTCCTCTCCCTCGGTCCTCCCTCTTTTTCTCTCTCTCTCTTGTCCCAGTTACACAGTCATTCTGTGGGAAACTCTGTTTTTACATAGCCTACAATAATTGGGATTTATGTTGATAAATATGAGTTGGCAGGAGGATGAGTGTGAGAAAGCATTCTCAATGTGACAATCCTTTCCATTATTTGGTGACTGGTACCCGAAAACCTTTGCATTTTTGCTATCTTGGTTATCTAATATATTTCACCATGTTGTCCACCTTTAGATCGCCTGAATTAAAACAACATGGAGAGCAGTGTCAAAGATGCGCTTTTTGTAGTCCATCTTCAGAACATTGTAGTTTTATCACAGCAGGCCACCTAACATCCGCCGCGCATAATTACGTCGCCTAGAAAAGAGCAGTGCGATTCTCTGAGCCCTGCATTCGTCTTTTTTTAAGTCCTTATGAATTCTCCTTCACATCTTTCCTTGACCTCATGACATCTTCCATCGAGGACAAGTGGTCAGGAAAGAAGATTTTTTTGACTTTTCAACCGCAGCCGAGGATTCATCCTTTCGGGACCCTGAATGACTGCATTGGCAATGTATCAAACACAAATAGACGTAGTCTACAACTTTGATCTTAAACTATTCCCAAAAAAACACCAGTAGGCTGATGAATCAGTACGTATTGCTTTATCACTCAACGTGAAAGTATGAAAACATTTATAGAGAGTTTTCAGTGGCTAAATGTTGCTTGTCTTGCATTATGCATTTTTGCCTGGAATGCTATCATCTTCCTATATTCTTACTCATGGTGTATTTCATAAGCTTTGGCATCAGCATATACTGAGAGGAGAATTTCTCATTTATTTAAGTCTTTGCTGAAATGCCCTCATGCAGCCTCATGCAAAAGACATTAGAGCTCAGAGCAAAGCTTGAAATTGCACTTTATGCGACGCATTTGAGCCTTTCAACAGTGTTTCCTCATTCTTGACAAAAAATCCAGCAGTACACTCTGCCCTAATCATTCACAATAACGTTAGGTGCATTTATTTCTGTATGTTATGGAGAACGACAGCGAACGCTGTTTCTGTTCTTTTTCAGGTTTGCAGGGTAGAGTAGGATACATTGAATAGAAAGCAAAGGAGATTCTTTGTTGGTCACCAGTCTGTCACAAGGCTGATTCCACAGTGAAAATCATGACCAAGAATAAATTATTCCCCAGGCTCCTCTTTTAAATCACAATAAGAATCAGAATCAACCTTATTGGCCATGTATATTTGATCCCAGTTTCCATTGGTTCTCGAAGGTTCTCACAGGCAGATCTAGAAACAAATGTACAGGAAGATGCAAAACAAAACAATGTGAGGAAACCCACACAAACATGTGGACAACATGGAAAGTCCACACAGAAATGCATCACCAAATTAAGGATAATATATTAAAGGGATGAACAGGAGGGGGTGGGATAAATTACATTACAAGACAGTAATCAAAATCAAAATGCATAGAGGACAAGACATTCACAGAGCCAGCAAACCAGCTCCAGACAGCGATACTCACAACTCTCCTGCTACTATAGCCAACAACACAACAACAGCATATCTTGGCAAACTAGAAAGTAAGCTGAATATCCATGGGCAAGTCATTATGTTATTTGACACACAAATCATGAATGACTGAAACAGTGTTGTGTGTCTTTGATTGTTTCATATTTACAGAGCCAGGGCTATGTACAAACACCAGATTTTTTTTTGCACACAGCAGGACAGCTAACAGACTATAAGGAGATATTTGCATGTAGGATTTGCTTTTAGTGATTATAATCTGACTAATACATTGATGTTTTGATTAACACTTATTCTCATTACAATGGTATCTCTTTTATTGCTTTTTAACTTACCTTATTTTACACCTGCTTATTATGTTTTTGAAGTTGTTTTGTTTTTATGATTTAAAAACAAAACATGATTGATTGATGATATGTTTTTTATGATTTAAGCACACATGGAAAATAAGGCTTCTGTTTCCATGTGTTGTTTCTGAAAATGCTTAAATATACCTTAAAATACCAGTGACTGTTTTAGAACACACCATTGTATTTTATATCAACATGTGGGTTGGATGCCTCATTTCTTTATTTATAAAGCACTTATTTTAAAACTACTGCTCTATATATCTAATTTCCACTAGAGAAATATATATAAAGCATAAACATATATAAACACAGGATCACAGACATTGATTCCACCAGTCTCCACAGAGTTGGGTAGGACTGCTTTCAGTTCCTTTGCTCCATATCTATGGAACAAACTGCAGATGAAACTCAAGTTTAACACTTACATATGCCACTTACCCATTTTAGAAATTTAATGGAGAATCATTATGATGTTTGCATTTTTTTTCCCTTGAAGTGAAAGTCTTGGTTAGTACTTTTTATATTTTCTCTTCATTGTATTGTGCATCTACTGTACATGTCAACTTGCAAGATACTCCGGTCTCAGTCTGTTTATCTCTGTATACATATGTATATATCATTTTGACAAACTCAACGCAGGTGAATATACTGACAGATCAAATGCTTGGCTCCAGCCGGCTAATATGATTGGTCCGTAGAAATCTCCGAGCTCTCGTCCTATCTCGCGATATTGAAGATCCTTCCCAGTGAGAAGCAGATCCTGCACTGTGCTCAGTCGCTGTTGTGGCTGCGAGGCAGCACAGCCAGCCGCTTTCTTTGAACCGTGATTCAGTCTGAGGTAAAACAGGAGGAGTCTTTTAAACTAACCTACCGAAAACAACTACTACTGGTGTCCCCGAAAAAAATCCGGTTTCGCAAGACACCTTTAATCCTGCAGGTAAGGTTGCTAACGTTTCGTCTTGTTGGCTTCCCCGCTGTCCAGACACTCATATGCAGTGCTAGCTGATATTTTTACAGTTCAGTTTCACACCAGCAAAGCAACATTTAAATCCCACCAGTCTTCGTTTCCTCTTCTGTCACATCTTACCCTCGTGAAATACTTTTATTGCTAAGTGTTTTAATACAACCTTTCACCTTGTCGGCTTGTGTGAACAGAACCAGAGGGGGGATTGCAGGAACTCCAAAGCTCACTGTTGACTCTTTCTCAGGAATGCATACCCCTGTTAGCTTTCATGCTAACGATACATCTATTTAGTATAAAGTAGCTGTCGGCTGGCTCACTAGCTAGCTGGCTAGGTCGCCTGCAAGCTCAACACAAATATCAGCGTTTGTTCACATTGTTGTACTGTTGTAAGGGTTGTGTAGAGGTGGCTACGCGAGAAAGCTATAACATGTTTCTTTTGTGCATGAACCAGAAACTGACAAACTTAACTTGTGGCACCGGTTAGCTAATGTTCAGTCATCTTTGGTTTTCACGGCAGTTTTGCTGTTGGTTTCCAGTAAAGATGTGTTTATTACAACATAATTGTTACTTTTAATTGCTGGTTTACTCTGTGACTCCTCAGTGTCTGGTGGATAGTGTGTCTTTCTGATGTAACGGGACTTATCCACCCTCATTCACTAACAAGCAGACTGAATGTAAAAGACCACTCGTGTCAACACACTATCCTTGAACTGTCTATCCATAGCAGTCATTTACAGTCTAATCCCTTTATTTGGTGGTGACTACACAGCTGTTAACTGTAGGCATTGTTAAGCATCTACTTAGTTCACTTTAGGTTATTTTTAGGAGAATGACATTTAGTTATGTGCCAATATATCCCCCTAAATTTTCTACAAAGAAGATAATATTCCTGCTGAAATACGTTTTTGTTCCCATGATACAAGGTAAACATGATTAAGAAAATCATATACTTATTTCAAATGTACTAGGCTTGTATGCACATAACGTTACATAGTAAAATAAAATGTACATATATACCAAATTAAAATAGAATACAAGGGGAAAATATAGAAATAAAAGTGTAATGTACAAATGAGGGAGCAATGCATTAATTAAAGGATGGGTTATCAGTTAAAGTGTTTGAATAAAGAGGCCAAATTGTTATGTGCTGTGTCTGTTAAGGTAGAAAATATAAATGCTGTCCATTTACTATGAAGTATCTTTAGTACTTGCCTCTATACAGATTGTTTTATTTATTAGTGGTTATCCAGTAAAACATCAAGACTTAAGTTAACTGCCACATTTAATCTTTATAAATAATAAAGTAAATGAATCAGAACAAGGACACATTGTGCCATAGATAAGTAACAAACATTCTTGCATATCGAAAATGGTATGAAAATCCTCCTACTTCTCCCCAGAGATCAAGTCCTTAACTGTGAATGATCAATTTTCATCAACAGTCTTCACCTGCTGCCCTTTTCTTGTAAGTAGGGATGGGTATTGTTAGGATTTCATCAACACAACTACTCTTATTGATACTCTTATTGTTTCTTTTTCATTAATAAATAATTTTTATCAAATATATACTATTTAAAAAAGAATAAGGATTAGAAATTTAAATATATAACTATGGTTATACAGCAGCAACAGAAATGTTTACAAAAGTCATTTCTCAATGGAAACAAATCTAAAATGTCAAAATAAATCATGACATCCAAATACTAAGTGATGTTTGGAAAGAATGAGGAACACAGACTTCAATTAGTATTAGTTCTCCCTCCTGTCCTTTCTCGTCACTGACTGCAGGTACTGCTGGTAGAGAGAGGAGGGCTGGTTTTCTCAGCCAGCAGCTAAGTTTAGAAGAATTTGCCAAGACTACCTTTTGTATCATGTCTATCTTTTTAACAATTTGCCGTTAGCCAAGTTACCACACTGTGGTAGCTCAAGGCTGCAGATAGGCAGACTAAAATATTGCTGTCTACGTGCTTGTGCTTGTTGAACAGGTGTATTGATAAAATATTTTTTACTCGTGATTGTTTATTGCACGTACTTGGAACAAGCATAGCCCATGTGGCATTTTACTTGCCCCGGGAAATTGGGCATTCCTTATTGTTGAGCCCTGCATATCAAAAGCCAGTGGAAGGGAGTCTATTGCTGAAGGTTCTCCTATGTTGGAGGTTTAATAAGAATTTATTTAAGTATTAAAGCTAGTAGGAGATTGGGTGTTGATGATGCAGTGGATAAGATGCATGCCTTTGGTGTGGGAGACCCGGGTTCATTCCCCACTGTGACACATACACCAATGTGTCCCTGAGCAAGACACTCAACCCTTTGTTGCTCCCGAGGTGTGTGACCTCTGATATTAATAGCAGTTGTGAGTCGCTATAGATAAAAGAGTCAAATGATTAAATGTAAATGTAGTAGGACCACTAGCTGTATGCCTCACTGAGCTTACTAAATAATGGCAGCTAGAGTTAGCAGTTACTCTGGCAACAAATAAAGCTATCTGTTCAGGGTGGGGGGAAATGTATTCACTTTTGCAGAGCTGGGAAGTGGGATTCAATCACAAGTGGTCACTCAAGATGTATGTGAAGCGATTTTAATGCTAAGTGTGAACTGACGTTCTTTGAACTGTACACTTCAGATCAGATCACCCAAGATGCATGTTAATGCCGGGTATAAACAAGGCCTATGCTAACAAATAGCTGGTTGAATGAAAGGAGTGAGTTCACCAGCTTCACATTTATGGTTGTTTCAGTGAGATTAAGTTTCAAATTATGATAAATTTTGTACACTAGGTTTTTCTGCAAACTGCTATGATTTGAATTTCATATGTCACACTACACCACAGGCTATACCAAGTGACTGAATACCCTAAATGCTTCACATTTTGCTTTAGGGCCTGCTATAACATGTTTAAATGTTTCTTAAATTCCATTTTACTTATCACATCCCTACTTCTTTGCTTACACATGCCTCTGACTATGGAAATTGTCATGTATGCTGCATTGTAATATCTGAGTTGTGTTGCACTCATAATCGGTGTATGCACAACCCGATTAACACACCCGGATTTCTGCTTAGTCGCTGAAATTTTGTCTGGCAGTGGCTAGACTAACAGATTCTGAATTTAGACCACATCAATCACCTTGTTTAGTCTGGTTCAAGCTGTTTACAACTGCTTTTTGTGTGTTTGTTTAAAAAGCCATTGAATCTCCCAGTTTGGCAATGAATCCTCTACCCAGACAAATAAGTTTCATTGTTGGACTGATTTACTCTATCAGATATGGTGAATCTCAAAGTATACGTAGGGTCAGCGGTAATCAGCGTAGTATTAAAACAGAAGCAGCTCCACCCAAATGAAAAAAACCAAAAACCTGAAGCAAAGCTAATAAACTAGATGGCAGCTGAGAAAATCAAAGGCAGATATCTTCACAAGATAGAGAACGTCACACTTGAGAATATGTACATTGCAACTTAGACTGAAATATTTAAATATCAAATCAACAAATAAAATAAAAATATTTATTTGTGTGTAATAATGAGTGTTTTTGCATGAACACATTTATGTTGATATCTTTCTCACAGTCTCTTTGTTTCCTACATACACAGAATCTTCGCACTTAATTTTCACACTTGAAGCTACACGTATAAAATGGACACCCATACACACATTATGCAAACAAATGAGACACTTAATAGTTTATGTAAAATATTTGCATTAGATAGATTGTTTTAGTAACTACTCAACAAAGGCCGGTACAGTATGTTAAGCTCTGCATCACATACATTCAATACAAACAACAAATGGACAATAGTAATAGTACCTAATGTCATTAAGTCGTCTCGCTTAATAAACTCATCCTCACGAGTCTGTTTTCAAGTGCCGCACATGTGGCTTGGCTTGGTATATGGTGTGCTATCCATAGAAGGTGTCCAGAAATGTGCTAACAAAGACTTCCATTGAGTATTTGTAATATCTTTGATTGGTGGCAGGTACCTCTGGCAGAATATGGCATCTTGCTAATTAAGCAGTCAGTTAATCAGAATTGATCGAAATGCCTAGAGAAGACAGAATACAGTATATCAGTCTGCAAAATTGCTTGAAATACCATCAACCAATTTAGAGCCTAACAAAGACCAATGAAATCCATAAATCTCAGCATCTGGCAAAGTAATCCTTTGTCACTGGTATTGATCAACAGCTCTGTCCGCCCCTCTTAGATATATTAAGGCCATTTCCTGCTGTGGTCCAAAATGCACTTTTTCGAAAGTTACACCTCCAGCAGAAAACACTGTTTAAGATGTTTTTTTATCCATGTTCACAGTACAGTTGTGTTCCATATACTGTATTATATTATGATTTCACTTTTGTATTTATACACACAGTACTTCATTTTGGTGTTCTTCTTTCTTTCAATTTTTGAGTTCTTTAGATGGCAGATTCTACGTGCACAACAAATCCTCATGATTCTGTGGTATTTAACACATCACAGTGTTAAACCCATATTCTCCCATTCAGTTTGTCATCTCCGGTAAATATTAATCATAGGACGTCATCTAGAGCTATCTGCGGAATTTGGCAGAGTGCAGTTTTATGTCTGTGTGCTTTGATTTATTGTTGATATATGTCCTTCCAATGCCATTTCAGTCTCTTCTCTGATAAGAGCCTTCAATCAGCACATTTTACCACACTGCATGAAACAGTCAAGTGTCCTTGTGGCTGAAGTTCTCTCTCCTTTGTGGTCCATTTTAGAAGCACAGAACAGAAACATGTCGAATGGTGTTTTATATTGATCTCTACTCACTTTTACCCATTTTCTGTGGCATTTGTACTACAGAGTGGGAGCAAATTAAACACTGGATATGCAACTCATGTCCAGTCCCTTACGGTGTACACAATGTAGTGGTTACTAGCTTAAAACCTGAAACCATTGCTTAATGTCTTTCTGATTCTGCTCTCTGAGTTATGCAGTTGCCTCTGAAAGAATAGCCAGGCTTAAACATGTCTGTCCCAACAAGAGCCAGCAGCAGCAGGGTACAGACCTTAAAAGGTGTCTATTATTATCAACTAATTAGTTAGAAAGCAAATGTAACAATTATTCTCATCTGTGTTTACAAGACCTCTTTTTGGAGTGTGTTTATCAGCTTAATTAGGCTTTAAAGGAAAGGTCTGAGTCTTTTGTCACACTCTTGAGGCTTTCTCATCTGTTTTCTACTAGAAACCTAAAAACAGATAATACTGAGTATTTTTGGTTTGGTTTGTTGTAGACAGAAAGGGAATCCATATTGACACACATTGTACAAACAGTCAGTAGACGAACATGATAAAAGTAGTCAAGACTCCAAAATATTAATAGAAGACATATAAATATCTTACATTAGCCTTCTTTTTAAGGTGTTGTCCTCAGCATTTATGTTGAGTCAACTGTTGTAAAACAACAACCATTCTTAGTGGGCTACATAAATTAACTTTTGATCTCTCTGTATGCTTTGCTTTGCTTACACTTACTACATAATTGTAACTAAAACATACTCATAGGGTGACCAGATGAGAATGGGTGATATTCAGGATGGGGGGAGGCGGTGGCTACCGGTACATTGAGTGTAAATGAACATTAACATACGTGAAAATCAACACACAACACAACGTTAAAATTAATTATTTTTGTTCATGAAGTCACTTGTCTGTTATTAGGAAAAACACAGCTGTGGATAAGTAGGTCAATCATGATCTTTTACCTAATTTTTATATTTATTTTATCAGTGCAGTGTCACATCTGTCTGCACAACGTGCGTCAGATCTCTTCGCCGTGCCGTGGCTGCCTGAAGCTACACTTTCACTGTCCTCGCGACTGTAACTTCCACTAACCACAAGAAAACAAAAAGGGGAAAAGAGCATGACGAGTGTTACTATGTGGCTGTAACAATGCTGTTGACACAATGCACAGATAAGCTGCGACTCCTGCTGGTGCAAGAGAACTATACAACAATCAGTATTTAATGTTTAATTAGGCTATAAACAAAATCATCATAATCATATTAGGGACTGTCCTTTTTTTTTTTTCCTTACAGTTTTGTAATGATGTGTTGGGAGAGATTTGCTCTATGTACTGTATTTTACTATACCTTTTCTCCCATGTTGTTATCCCTTTTTAAAGGGGCTGTATGTAGTTTTTCTACTAAAATGAATCCTTTTTTTATTGCCTGTGTGTGAAGGGGTTGTAATCTGACATTAAAATGATCCACTTGCCGGGTTTGGCCCATTAACTCTGAAGGCAGATATTCCTGTTCCTACTCCTATTCGAAGGCTCCGGGTCAGATTTTCCTTGAAATCCAGTGACTGACACCTGCATGCGCTCTCCCGAGCCTCTCGCTGTGTCTACTTTGCACCCAGCAGCGACGACACTGCAACGTACGACATGGAGTCTGCTAACACTAAGCAAGACCTGCTCCCAGCACAACACAGACTCCAACATAAACTCAATTTGTCAAAGCCTGCAAGAAATGATGTAACGGTAAAAAGCTAATGTGGAGCGATTTGTTTACTATCCCACAGTGATGCAGCCACGAGCAGCTAGCTAACGGTACATTAGCTCGGACCCACCACTGTTTGCTTCGTAACGTTCACTTTAGATTTATTGCCTTTTACTGATAGATATACAGCTTCTCCACCTCTCAGTTGCTATAACTAACATGGCCCACATAATATACAACCCAGAGGAAGAGCCATCCACTAACACTAGTTACAGTAAAGTTACTTACTGCGGTCTAACTGTTATAAAGTGTGACACAATCTTATAATATTCAGTCCAGCTCACTACCCGTTTCATTATCATCCAGTACATGTAGCTGTGCAGACACTGTTGAGCCTCCGGTGACAGATTCACAGATAGTAAAGATAGTTACTGAAAAGCAACAGGCGAGCTAATGATGTAGGACGTTGGCTAAATACAGTAAATGTACCGTGATCATGTAACGGGCACGGATTAGTTCAACATGCAGCTGATAAAAACATTATTGTAACGCTTCCACTATGTTGTGTGAAGCTGGCTCCCCACCTGTCTACAGCCGCTCTCACTTTGCCTTTTTTCGGGAGTACTGTGTCAATATGCCGGTGTCTCGCTGCGCTGAATGAAGTAACGTTACGGCGCCGGTGTTGAGCTGCCTCTGAGACAGGAACCTTGAAGTAACAGAGCTTGAACATGTGTGTGTGTGAAAAGCCACAGCCTGCATGCTGTTGTTCCTGTGTTTATTGCAGGATTTCTGTATGAAAGCGGTTGTGTTTCGGATTCTGCTCGCTCATTAGTTCAAGCGAGCATGCGTATGAGCACACACCTGGTTGCAATCTTAAAACCTAGTAGCCGTTGGAAACTACATAATTCCCCTTTTACAAAATTCTATTATGCTGCAGGCACGAATGCTTTATTTCAATATTGGGGTCAGGGGATTTTTGTATCAGTGTAAAGAAGTACCTTGTCAGAATATTCAATCACAGGATTTGCAAAAAATACATTTTGATCTGGTTATTGTATCATTTCCTTAAAGAAACTATCCAGAAAATGTCATATAGACTATATATCCTGACATACAGTATAATACTATTCTGATATAAATCACATATACCCAACATAAGACTTGATCCATATTGCCCACACCTAGTGGCAGAAGGAAGATTATCAGATGTGGGTTGTTTGTGAACAAGCCGGCAGATGGCAGTTCTCCTGTTGATGCTCCTTTTCTTGTTGAAGTTGACCAGAAAATCCTCTTTAAATTAGCCATTTTCTTGCTCCTCCAATCCCCCCATCTTAACATGGAAGCAATAAAACCTGCTGTCTCATGTAGGTTGGTCTTTTGAGACCCTTTATTGCCATGATTCATTTGTACTCTTCAATAGCCTGCTGGGTGGATGTTGGATATTGATAAAACAGGCCAGTTTATATCCATTTTACACCAAGGACCTCTGTTTAGATGCTTTTCCCAGCAGCAGGCTGGCCCATCTGGTACTCGTTAGTCTTCCTGTTGACCTGTGCAGGGAGTTTTTGAGTAGCCAGTCAGATGGGGACTTGTCAGCTATAGGATGTTTGCAGCAGCAAGGAAGATTCAAGTTATGTAATTTTCTACCAAAGACATTTTAAAAAATGAAAATTGTTAAAGCTCAAGTCAACATTATAAAATAAAAATTGTAACATATGAAAGGTGTAAAAGCATGAATAAAGATTTATTCTTTTACATATAAAATCATAATTATAGATTAGCTGTACTGCAAAAAAAATAATCACACAGTAGTTCAAAACTTTCATAAATGTAAGGGTAAAATACATGTAAAGCACTGAAATAAAATTCCAAGGGATTAAAACACTAAGTGTCACATGCAAGCTGTTTTCCAAGAGTCCACACTCCCATTGTCTATACTATCCACATCCTATAATAAGAAGTTTTGTTTCTCTCTTATTGAGCATTAAACCATTCCTAACTTGGTTCTGCTCGGTATCAACTTCTGTGCTTTCATGGAAAATAAAATGCTATATTAAATGTAATTTACCACGTGCAGAGCCTCACCAATCCTACAAAGCAAATCTTTTCATTTGTTAAGGAACTACATTAAGTAGTATTATTTGTTAAATTTTAAATTAGTTTTAAATTCATTCATTTTCTTAATTTAATTTTCTTAATTGCATTAAGGAAATGCTGAGCACAAAGGCCAGCGAGAAAGAAAATGCTGTATTTGTTGGTTAAGTTGTTTTCCATAAGAATAGCAAGAGCTATTATGGACTTAAGTTGCTGGCCTCAAGCTGTTCTTCCTTTAGCTTGGTTTACTGTCTCTCCTACAGGAGGGCATTAGTAGTAATAGTTATGTCTGCCCCGCTGCTTGAGCTTACTCATGCTGAGATTTTTGTCTCGCATGCAGTCAAAAGCCACTTTGTCCCTTTGCTTAATAATAGGCTAACGGACAAAGGGCTGCTTTGCTTTGGATGCATGCATGACACTTGCTAAAACCTAAACTTAAAATTCCCAGGTCAAAGGGATTGTTACAGTACCTCTTCTGATAACTACCTTATATTGGTGTTAATGAGCAGGCAAGTAGAGGATCAAGCTATTCTTCTCTATGATCGATCTCAAAAGAATTCAACATTATAAGCTTTACAAAGTAAGTATTTGTAAGGTGATGTTTCAGTTATATTATGCCAGGATCAGACTGCACGATAGTTTCGCCTTTTGTCAGATTAGACAATCATGGAGTCAAGTAACAGCTTGATGATAGTGTAGGGACACCGTCAGCCCGTCTCAGAATGTCCTTACGTTTTAGGACACTGTTGCTCTGCCATTACAAACTAGTTGACTTTACAAATTTCAGGTTATGTTGTTGAAGGGTTTTTTGGTGCTATTGTAATTGTCAAAGTAATCAACTGACATTCTGATAACTTTGTATTACTTCAAATTTCTGATGACCCAAAAGTTCATAACCCAACAAGCACATCATAATGGCTGCTTTTGTTAACATTTAGTCTTTCTAGGCTACATTCTTTGTTAATTCCTGGCAGTGGTTTGAGGGGGTTGGATGAGTGCAGCCTCTCTGTGGGACACTGCTGTTGTAAACCCCTGCCCTGTGACCCTCAGCGCAACCAACCATAGCCTGCTTCAAAGGCAGCACGCAGACAGCTTATGTCTGCATACTTTGGAGCCATAACCCTACCCCAGGCACCTTCCTCTCTACCCCTCCTCTATACTAAATACCAACCCAACCATGCAACAAAAGAAAGTGGCACACAGACAGATAAAACAGATATGCGCCTATGCTCCCGTCTCATTATTCGCTGTACTTTTTGGCTTTCAGTGAACATGTCTAACACTGATTTTTGGATTGTGGATGTAGTCAGGATTAAGAGCTTGTAGGTCCAAACAAGCTTTCCAAGGAATTGTAACACTCTACAGGGAGCGAGATGCTCTGGTTGGCTGGCTCATGATCATGTGTGGAGTGCTTGTCCCTTTGCCGTCTGCCCTATCTGTCACAGCGTCAGTATCCAAACCCAAGAACCCCACTGTCCTGCCCCTTCATACACATGGGTTAACCACACAGTGAAGCCAATAATGTAGTTCTGTTCTTCTTGGCCACAATTGTCTCTTGCGACAGTCCGACATGCAAGTGTCTATTCAATGGTAGTGAATAGAAATGCCACTGTGTTGTCTCTCTTAGCTTGTGTCTTTTAAGTTAATAACGCCTCTTGTGTTATACCGACAGGCTGAATGCTTCTAACTTCAGTTTTTACTCACAATAGACTTCCTCTGTCATTCACTTGTTCAAACAATTAGTCCATAGTGGAATTGAGGTTTAGAAAACGTAACTTGGCACCGGCTACACAAACGGCATGTTTGTCTATCCTGTCCTTGGTTGTTGGTGTCTGTGCCAATGGACTGTAAATATTGACTTTTCATTGTTTTGTTTTTTTCTGCTTCTTTGTATTCATTATGCATTTAAAGTAAAATTCCTGTTATTTCCTACCTGGGCCAAAATTGCAGACATTGTGATCATGGGTCATGCTACCTGTGCACTTACCACATCACATTACATTACTTATTATTATTCATATATTCATATAGGTGATGCTTTTATCCAAAGTGACTTACAATTGCTATATATCAGAGGTTGCACGGCTCTGGAGCAACTAGGGGTTAAGGCCCCATCTACAGTACTCCATTTTAGTTCAAAAACAGAGTTTTAAAACAAATATGATCTCTGTCCAAACCAGCGCTTTAGCTGCATATCAGATTTGATCTCCGTCTATACTACAAATGACTGAAAACGCACATCTAGTGGCCGTGCATGGGCATGCACGTGCAGGTGTAAACATTAAGCAGATGGTCTGTTTCGTAGTTACAGAAGATTTGGTGAAAGAATAAAGTACCACAGCCTAGGGCTGCACGATTAATCTAATGTCGTCATGTGCGATTACATAACCGCAAAAAGTGTGTGATTTAATAAAACAGAAAAACTGTGTGTGACGCTGTCTTCTCCGTGTGCGCTGCAGTCTGCTCATTATTTCCGCCCACATTAGGCTCTCACATGTGGCTCTACAAACACATGAAGTCAGAAAAGTGATTCATGGGCAGTGTGCGAGTAACTTTTAAGACAGTAACCTACCGTAACCCCCCTCCACAGCCCACCTCTGATCGTTCAAAACAAAGTCAGATGCGCCACCGGAGCACCGAGAGAAATGCCGGTGCTCTGGTCGCTCTGTGACAGAGACGGGGAGATTGCAGCTGTCTGGAGCTGAAGCTGTCAGACAGAAGAAAACTGGGATAAGCAGGGTGCAAATTATACAGTGACAACCGGGGGGGGTAACTTTTTTTTCCAGGTCAAAAAGAAAACCCAGTACAGCGTGGGCTTCAGTAAACTAAAATCTTAACAATGCTTACAGTGTCGTTGCTTATTTAACTAATGTGTGCAGTTTGTAGATGGTGATGATAAATCAAATTCATTAAACCAGTTGATGGGTGCCCCATACCACACAACAACTTGTAGTCAACTTGTAGAGGTCACTATTCTACAGTAAAACTTCCAGACAGTCAGAACCACAACAGCAGACCATCATGACTGCTCAAAACAGACCCATACAATGTTGAACCAGAACCAAAGACACTATCATAATATACAGTCTGCATTATTAGCTCTATTTCCTTATTCTTATCATTTCAAGGTTCAACTTGTTTTTAGCAAATACCTAATTTTCTCTTGCTCATTTTGACTGTGAATGAAATGTAATCTGTGTTCAATAAAGCTAAAATTTTTGGTAAATAACATTAAACAATACAGTCTAGACCTGCTCCATACAAAAAGTGCAATGAGATGCCTTTTGTTGTAAATAAAACTGAATACATTTTAAATAACACACCTGGATTTTAACAGTTACCTAGCCAGGTGTAAAACTTCCAAATTCAAGAGTGAAAACAACTTAAAATGAAATATCTATATTGATGTTAATGTATATCTACAATAACTAATCCTCGGTTTCACTGCTCATGCCAAAGCATCAGTGTTGGCTAACAATTACATAAAATATGAAAAGATATAGGCTAGTGGTAACGAAATGACAGGGAGGACTATCAGCTAGCTAATAACATATAGCTCATTTAAAGTAAAATAAATACTTATTACCAAACTCTGAAGGTACTAAAGTTAACTGTATTAAAGAAGCTAGATAGCTAACTACTGACATAAACTTACAGCGTCTCCACCAGCTTATGGTGGACTGGACTGGATGTGATGTGGGCAGACAAGATGTTCAACTAACGTCAAAGTTAGGAAATGGTATGATGATCCAATTTAGGGCTGTCAGAAATCATACTTCAGGATTCTTGAATATAAGGCATTAGTATAGGAAATATATTGTAATATATACAATTACAGGTAAGAAAGACCCCCCATGAACTGGTTTTTTTTGCCTCTTTTGGGGAGGTCGAAGTCTTAATTAGGGGGCAAACCCCCCCCCGTAATTCAAACATGGGGAGAAGATAAGGACAGTTTGAGTTTGGCTCGCTGCCATTTAACATTTTAACGCTGTATTGGTGCCCTTTGTTGCTGAATTTTTCATAAAGCCGATGTACCTGTAAGTTTCACTTTTCCTCAACCGACCAATCACAGCCTGGATGGGGCGGGACATTAAAGGTTTGACGTACTACAGCAAACTTTCAAATGATGAACAATATGATTATTGACAATTTAGTACTTAGCATTAACAAATTAAAGATCAATGTAGAGCCTTTTTCTTGCACAAGCCTTAAATAAATTAAAAACCCACAGATACGAAACAGCTGTAACTGGATTTAATTGTATACTATTATATGAAATTATAATGAATGTAGTAATTAATATAGGCTATTGTTGTTCTTACAGTATACTATTAACTATTAAAGTTTACTCTTTATTTAATGTTATATTATACTAATACACTGATGTATACTAGTTCCTCCTCCAGGTTGTGTATAGTGTCTCTGCAGTGGACAGATTAGCCAGAGCCAGGATGCCAGTGTGCCAACATTTGCTCCTTCTAGCCGCCTTCTCCGTAGAGCAGCACGCTGCCTTAGTTCTGTTTTACTAGTTATTGTTATTAATATTATCGTTTAACTTTGTTCAAATACACATTCAAAATGTCAGTATTCTGTGCATTTTCCTTGATAATAAAGCAAGTAGACTCATATTTGTTCCATTATAATCAAATTGCAAAACCCATTATTTATTTTATTTATTTTTATTTGAGAAAACTCATTGAGATTAAAAATCTCTTTTCCAAGGACCATATTTTCCACAATAATCGCAATATGACTTTTTCTCCAAATCGAGCAGCCCTACTACAGCCGAAGAACCACACCAGATTTTATTTTGTATGGACCAATAACGAGCTGGGACTGTTACTGAATGTAGCACGAGAATTAAAAGCCGCTGTGGCGACGGAAAACAGACTGGAAATTGTCGCAAAGTAAATGTGGCAAAATACAAGTGTAAGTGTTATTTGCACAGTACAAAACATTTTAATAAAAATACTAAATGAAAAACTCTGTCAGTAATGTTGTGTTTCTACTTTGAATGACTTCTGAGACCCAATCAGAAAATGCTCCGGAGTTTTAAAAAGAAAAACAGGGTCAGCAGCGTTTTCTAACTTCTCCGTTTTAGTCTGGACAAGAGGTGCAAGTAATGTGGATGGGGCCTAAGTGTCTTGCTCAGGGACACTTTGAGTGTTTGTGTTTTAGCAATATAATATTTCACTTGAATAAATAATAATTCAAAGTACTCTATGTTGTCAGGTGATTTGTGTTGACCCTTTCAGATAGACTGCCAGTGCAGATTAGACCTGCATCCCTGTTTCGGTCTGAATAGGGCATTATAAATGGGAACAGATATGAAGTGTAAAAGTCTCCAAAAGACAGTAACGCCTCTATTTTGTAGGTGCTACAAACTTACTGAACACTTGCACGTTTGAACAGTTGACCATGATGTCAGTACAGCTCAACTGAGGTAGTCAGTCATGCTGGGCCCTGCTCCCAAGCAGAATCTTAAGAGTGTGTTAGACTCTACTTAGTTTTTTCCTTTTTTGATCCTTTGTTAAAGCAGGAAAGAAGTTAGCTAGAAGCCTAAAAATTATATTTTGTATGAAGGAGTTATTTTCCACCCTGTCGGATAATTGAAGAGCTCAGTGCATGAAACTTGTGTAGTGAAATTACTCTGGGCTGCCATTTTACGGTCACTCTCATAAGAGCTATCCACTCTTACTACCCAAAGTGGATAAAGGATGTCTTAGTTAATTGTTTTAATAGCCATCTTTACAACTCGACACCCTCCAATATTGCAAAACTGGGAGACTCTGAAGCTCTCTCATCTTCCCTGAACAAAATTAGCCTTCCACGACCCTGCTTTGCTGTGCCTCTGTGACATTCACACTTGATTAGGCTTGCAAATGAAGTTTTCCTTCTTTTAAGGTAGGAGACATGACCTTGGCCCCAGAGACCTGTTAAGTCTTTATTGGATTGCCTGGACATATTAAACTAGGAGGATGTCCCTGCAGTATGGTGCTGCAGCCAATGTGCATGCTTCATCAGCACTTGTTTCAGCTTTTCTTCATGGCTCTTTTGTAGCTAAGTCTAGTCACTTGGTAGCACCCAGTACTTGAGATACAGATAAACTACTTGAGGTTAGAGGAGGCCATTTTAATGACAATGCATCATAATGGAGCAGGGCAACAACACATTTGAAGACCTATTCAGAACAGTAATACTAAAGTGAAAGGATTGGTTCAATGTCAAGCTGATTAAAAATATTACTGTAACATTACAGTGGGAGTTTACCTGATTTTCCAGGATTTTGTGTGATGCAGTCTCCAGTGTGTCGGCCTTTGTTTTTACTGATGTCGAGTGCTCGCTCATTAGTGTGGGCATGCGTAGGAGCACACGCTTGGAAAGGTAGGCCTGGTAGTTGCAATCTGAAACATGGCCCCTTAACGATGAATATGTGACATTGTCTTAAATTACCAAATGGTGCAGAGGGGTATTTTATGTAATTTGATCTCTTATCTGTTGTCTGTAAACTGTGTGGAGTTTATTTATTTTATTTCTCCAATAGACCATTAGTCTGGCTATTTTACTTTCTATTATTCTTGACCAAACTGCAGGAATTCGTTTGTAATTTCCGCATTCTCTATAATAATGAGCTTCATCTCAAACTTTCAGGTCAAAGAGGATTTAAGTTGAAGCTAACTGGTCGAATTTAGACAACTTTGCTTAAGTATTAGTTTAATAGTTTGCTTGTTCTCCCCATGAGTGGGTCTCCTCTGGGTGCTCTGATTTCCTCCCACAGTCCAAAGACCTACAGGTTAGGTGAACTGGAAACTCTAAAGTACCCCTCACAAGAATCAAACATTCAATGAATTATTCTGCTTGTACCGAAAGTCTCAGCAGAGTCCCAGATGAATGTTGTAAATCAGTGCTGGCTGGTAGAGAAGATCAGGTCTGGGTTAGAGTTCAGCAGTAAAAGTGCCTTTGTTCTCAAAGTTTTATGCAGACTTTATTCAATCAGGCAAACACAAAGAGAGCTTTAACAGCGGTTTTAACGTCAGAATTTGTATAGCTGAGACTGATTTTTAGAATTCCTCATCTGATTGGGCAAAGGCATGTAATTAAAGTCAGTTTCTGTCACTTTAATGGTTGGTATAATAATGAACTCAAAATTCAGTCACTTATAGTAAAGTTTTGTCAATCTACAAGTACACATGTAGAAGCCACATTGTAATACGTAAAATGTCTGTACGATGGCATGTTGCACCTCTATTTTCCCTCTTACACCAGTCATTTCCTGTGTTCGTTAATGTGAGTGCCGATCCAGGAGCCTACATGAGCTGCATGAGAGTTCAATGATTCCTGTTTTGTCTTTTACATTTTCTGCCCTCTGATTATGCTGCTAAAGTCTATAAGCCCCAGGAATGCTGACTGCAGAAAAGGGAGTGAATTTGCTGTCCCCGTAGAACTCCACATGTGAAGAAGTGCTGCTGGATAAATAGGCTTTGCTGTAACATTAAAGTATAGACATCTTCTCTGCTTCTCCGCACTGTACTGTATACCCGCATGCCTGAGTAGCACATTTGCAATTCAGCTCAGCTCTGACAGCCCTGTTAGCAATGACGAAATTGATGGACCATGGTTATCTCAATGTCATATCTCCTACTAGCTTTATCCATCTAATGTAAAAGGGAGATATATATATATATGTATATGAGAGAGAGAGCTGCTTGATTAAAAGTAATAAAGCACAATTGTCAGTTGGTACATTTCAAGCTGTGTTTTGTTGTAGGGCTTTGCTTAATAGAGTTTTGGACTCATTTGTTTGGTTTTGCATCATTACCTACTACAGAGGCTAGTTTCTGTCTTCATGTAGTGAATGATGTCGTTAACGTTGCCACCTGCAGTAAAGACAGTCATATAGCACAACTTTGTGGTCTCTAGATACTCCATATATATTATACACTCAGTAGTTTATAGTGAACAACAGTACATTTCAGATTCTGGATACTTATGAATCATCATTATTTTTGCATATTTGCTCTTGGGTGCAATCTTGCATGACGGTAAACTTTCCATCTGTACAAAGCATTGCATTGTGGAATGTAGAATTTATGAAGAGATGTAGAATCATTCTATCTATCCATCCATCCAGAGCCCGACTGATGTGGGATTTCTAAGTCCGATACCAATTTCGATAATAATAGTATAATAATAATAATAATAATTCCGATACATTGGCCGATATTCTTTTTCCCCTTATTTTAAGAAACATAACATAAGCAAAAATTATCCATAACATTTGTTATGTTGATACCTCACCAAGATAACATGACATAATGCAGTTTAAAAATAAAGTTGTATTGTTAGAAATAGGATTTCGAACAAAAGTACAACAAAATATATAAAACTACAGAAAAAAATTATAAAATGAAAAAAAGATGATAACAATGCCATATATCATCTCTCATGTTATTGCTATCATAATAATTATAAACAGGGTTCTCCTACATAGGTGTATAAATACATATATATATATTTTCTGTCTATATTTGTGCAGCTCTCTCTCTTTCTCTACACCGCTGCACAAATCTGTCCAACAACAGTCAATGTCAGAGACCCACCTTAAAAAAAGTTATTAGCAAGCATGTAAGTAGCCTAGCTAATAAGAAGAGCCGTGTTAACGTTAGATCACAGCTTGGTGGTCGAGATAAGCAAACTGTACATAGCTGGAAGTCTGTGGAGTTTGTGTCGGGGTTCCATGTTCGGGCATTGTTAACGATCACTAGATACTGTAGGTACCGTGTCGGAGTCCAGCCTAACCGTCCCTGAGCCCACCTCTTCAAGTGGGCACAGTTAAGCGTACCGTGCTCTGGCACTGCATAGACCAATGACACTGGTCAAACGAACCGTTCTTTGGCAGTTAATTGTGCTCGGTCACTGCATGGATCGCCTAGTGTGAGTACATCCTTAAAGGAAAAAAAATCTGAAATGCAAAAAAACAACCTTTTGCTTTAAAAAAGGAATAAACTATAAGATTCAGCCTGACCAAAGTTCAGGCATAACGTAAGCCTTTACTGTCTTCTTTGTGGCATTTGAATAAGGCAAACTGACTATTATAATAAATACAACAAATGAAGCTCAGGATTTCACAAATTGAGTGCAGCATTTTATTTTCCCCGGTTAATATCTGGAACAAAACCTAGCTAATTTAGCGACATCATAATTAGCCACCACACTGATTTACATTGTTAACTAGCCATTACATATGTCTATAATTAACATAGCCTATATTCTTTACTATGCTTCATATACCTTAGGTCTCGGTCCGTCTATGGCCTGGTTGCATAGACTGTAACGTTATGCTTTTCACTTAGATGCTAAAGAATGGATTTTGTCAGACTGCACAGGATTAGTGTATAGTAAATAAGGAGTGATTTCAGACAGCCAGTGATTTGTTTTTTCACTTTAGGCCTGTCTTCTGAAATCCAAAATAAAACCACACAATGAAGAATGTTGTTTTTCTTTTACTAGCACTAAAGGGTCCAAACTGAAATTATGTTGTAAACAATTCTGTCTAATATGTCAATGCCCACCAACCACGAGAATGGAGAAAAAGAGCTATGCCAGAGCCGTGAGCAACATACACTTGGGACCAGATGAATAAACGATGCATATGAACAAAAGCCCCATTTCAAACACATGAAGTATTATTTAGAAAAAGAGCATGTGCATTGGAACTGAGCGTATTTCTCACATACTTCATACAATGTGCACACATCAATTTCAAGAGTGAGCTACAGGTGAAATGATATGGTAGAAGTAATTTTACCTTCATTATAAAGCACTTTGTAAAGTATGTTTCAATATGAGCAACATACAATAAATGTATTATCTTTTGTTTATTTGTTAGAGAACCTCTCTCTTTTGATGTTTTACAAGGTTGGCATGGAGCAAGCAGACGTACTGATGTACATTAAGGTTGTCTGTTTATGGCTTAAAGTTGGAGAGGAAATCTGACTCCCACACAGGCGATCAGTTCCACAATGACTGATATTGATAAAACTGAAACATGCGTACGGACAGCTTTGTAAATCTGGCAAGTTTTAATCTTCACAGAGTAAATGCATCTGCACCCTTATTTTGTTTTTTTACCAGATTGCCTCGCATCTAACAGTTATTCATGACTAACACAAAAGGAAAAATTTCTTCATCCATTACATTAAAGGTAAATAATCATGTTACCAAACACAGAGAAAGAGAGACGTCTTCTGAAATGCTTCCAATGGACATTTGGACTATGTGTTGCAGCCAAGCCACATGGACGATCTGGGTTACAAACAAGACTTGTGAACAGTGTCAAAGAATTGGCAATGCCTTGTACAATCTGCAAAACTAGAAGATTACATTTCTGAATCACCAAAATTACAAGCAAACAGTTGTTATACAATAGCCTTAATGCCCTTACATATTCACTGTGTGACCATGTACACACACATCATGTGATAGACTGAAGCGGAAGGAAATGGCTTAAGAGCTACAGAGAGAGCTTGAAGGGATTTATCCAAGAGCAATTACAGGGAAGAGAGACAACAGAAGACTGACAGGACACTGCCCTGACTGGAGTAATAATTTGCTTGGAAAGGCCACTTGAAAGTAACCCTGCAGAATATAGAAAAGACAAGGTCTGCTAGAAAGAGCGCTTTTTTAAATCACCTCAAGGCTTTTACCTTTCGCGTTGCCAGACGTGTTCAACCTTGTCGCTGGATGGCCTACAAACTCTTGACATTTCTTGCAAATTCTTCAGCTCGATGATGGTGCTATTACAGATTAAATCTCAGAACAGACTCTTGATTATCTCTACTAAGGTACAGAGGTCTTGACTTGTATTTCTCAAGTTGAAAATGGAAGTCTAAGATGTTTTAGGAAAAGACTGGATTAAATCCTGCCTTAAAGCCAACAACATTTTTTTTTTCTGTGACTTAAGGAAGTATTGCAAGAGACATGTTGTAAGGTGAAATCTAATGTTAGGGTTAATTTTCTTACCACGGCAGGAGTGCCGCTATTAAATCAACATGTTTGTCTGTAAGTGTAAGATAAAACAGTGTGAATTTATGTCTTTAAATCTTACAGCGGGAACTTGCTGTTTCTGTAATTATTCCTGCAAAGACAGCTGGTGAGCGAATCATTTCATTAGGATCCTGACCTTAGATTCCTCTGGAGAGAATTGAATGAAACGCTTCCTCTCCCACACAGAAATCATCGCAAGTATTTCTACTCTGCTTCCTCCCCCCTCTTTTTCCTCATAAGGAAACCGTATCTCTCCATACCCACACACTCATTATTGTTCCCCTCCCAGCAGAGGACAGAATGAAGAAGAAAGTGTATCTTGAGTTTCCTCCTGATCAGAGCGTGCTTTGCAGTTTGCAAAACACGGTGCACTGTCAGAGACATTTTTAGAGGAGACATGCCACTTAAAGAATCCCCAAAACAACGGTGAAAAACAACGCCTAAAGCCCGTTTTCCATAATAGTGGTACCAGCTCGACGTGACTCTATTTTGGCCCGCCTTCCTCCGTTTTCCAGTTGCAGATAGTACCCCTTCAATGTAGCCGGTCGTCATAGCAACGCCTCCCAAAACTGCCGCAACGTAATGTTGAGAACGACCCATACCCGCGATCCACACACACCAGCTGTCTCTTCATTTAAGTTAAAACGTTTCAACATTACTAACATACAAAAATTGTAAATATAAAACATTCTGTTGCTGGCCTCTGTCTCACGCGCGCAATGATGATGCAGTGAATAGTGACGATTCTCTCTGTCCAATCAGGGGTCTTCAGTGTTTCAGCCCACTTGGAACCTAGACAGAGGTGATATGAAAAATGTAGCGGGTACAGGTACAACTTTTCCCTAATAGAAAACCAAGAAAGGCAAGAGTCGAGGCGAGTCGAGCTCGTACTATGCAGTGGAAAAGGGGCATAAGATGGCGATTATACCCCCGCTACAAAGCCAATCGTCTGCTTTTAACAGCCAAGCCGGGAAACATATTAAGCCAATTGTGAGGTTCCATTGCTACCACACGTGTAGTACAAGTATAACGGGTGGGGGAAAGCACTTCTTAAACCTTATTAAGGGGCAAAGTGATCAAACTTTGTTATTGATCCTATGCTGTTATGGCTGTAAACAGTACACTGTCTGATCGCTACTTCAAGACGCAGTTGTGCCAGGCGGTAATGCTGTAAATGTGGTGTGCATTTGGAAATTTCTGGAAGCAAGACAACTGTTTGCCTTACTTGAGTGTGCCTGTTATGATTAATGACCTGAAACATTTTGGTGTCCCACTTTCCTCTTTTTTTTTCTATTTTTGTCTCTCTAACAGTCTTTTCAGTCAGAAGTCTTGACATTTTAAGAGCAAGACTCTCTGATAGAGGAATAATGATATATGCATATGCAGAATTCTGAGAGAAGAATAACCTCTGCCTCCCTCTTCTCTCAGAAGCCCTTTGTTCCCCTGTCTTTATTTCTTCATTCTGTCATATCTGCTGGAGATTGAGCGATATATACCATCAAAGCCTTTTTGAAGCTTCCCACTCTCTTCCAAAATCCTTTTGATTTCCGACAGCATGAGCTGCTTAATATTCCAAACTAGTCGGTGGCCTTTTCAGAGAACTAACAAGGTTCTGAAGATGCAAGTCTTGTCTTCATGTGAAAGGCAGCTGGGGCACAGCCCTCTGCTTTTTCAGAGCCCACTCAGAGGTGTCGGTGCTGCTAACAAGTTCAAAGCTGTTCGTCAAATACAGAGGCCAGTAGGACTTGTTCTCGTGTCAGTGGTCTCTCTCTACTTTGTCTGCAAGAGTGCCCATCCTTTGTCTATTCAAAGACAAAATATGTTTTCATGAACTCCAAGTATGGCTCTTTTTTTCTTTTATGTTGGGTCAGGGGATTCAGGAATTAATAGTTTGTTTGGTTTGATTTGTAAAAAAGTGTTCTTTGGTTTAAACAGATCTGCTCCGTTTTAGAATTAATTAGTTGATTTATATAATTAACACCAAAAGTTGGCAGCTGGGGCGGTGTGGTGGTGCAGTGGTTAGCACTGTCGCCTCACAGCAAGAAGGTCGTCGGTTCAAACCAAGCGGGAAGCTTCCGGTCTACAATATGAAGCGAATGCGGAAGCCCTAAAAGCTGCATTCTATTGAAAATCCAGCAGGGGGCGACTCTTCTGGTTGCAAAAAAGAAGTCCGGCTCCATTAGAAATAATGGGAAAATGACCCTACTTCTCAGCTGAATAATTACCCCAGTAAACACTTTACTGATGAGTTTATGGTCTCAATCACTAGTTTCAAGTCTTCTTCAATACAAAATGATGTTCATTTAGTAAATTATGGTCCCATTTATTTTAAAATAGTATGTTTTAGGGCGGGATTATCTATGATTGACAAGTCATTACCATGGCAACCTGTCAATCAAGCTAGAACCGACTCATACTCTCGACGCTGTGTAAATTTAATCAGCGCCGTTGAAAAAGCTTATTAGGACTCGGCTGTTCACTTTCTCTGGTGAGTACATTTAGTTTTAAGACTGTTGTTCGCTAGACAAACTTATCAGCCTGTTGACAGCCAAATGACAGGTAATGTGAGTTACAGTTGCACCTAGCTAGCTAGCTCCGCACACGGCCAATAGCGCCGCCGTATCGTCACTTCCAAGCACTTTCTGGTTGCAAAAACTCGACATGGCGGCGCCCTACCTGCCAAACTTGAGGCTTCAAAACGGCAGTCTACAAACCAACGGATGACGTCATGATGACTACGTCCATTTCTTATGTACAGTCTATGGTTCAAACCCCGGTTGGCTCTGCCTTTCTGTGTGGAGTTTGCATGTTCTCCCCGTGTCTGCGTGGGTTCTCTCCGGGTGCTCAGGCTTCCTCCCACCATCCAAAGACATGCAGGCTAGATTAATGGGTGTCTTGGGTGTGGATGTGAGAGTGAGTGGTTGTTTGTCTATGTGTGGCTCTGCGATGGACTGGTGACCTGTCCAGTGTACCCCGCCTTTCGCCCAATGTAAGCTGGGATTGGCTTCAGCCCCCCGCAACCCTGTATGTAGCTTAAGCGCTTGACAATGGATGGATAATTGGCAGCTATTTTGATTGTTTCAGTCACAATGTCTCACTTCACTGGTTCCAGTTTCTCAAATTTGAGGGTTTGGGTGCTTTTTTCTGTTTATGTAACTAAAGGGAATGCCTTTAGTTTTTGAACTTTTGGTCACACAAAACAAGCAATTTGAAGACTTCTCATCTTGGGCTAAACTATTAATCCATTATGCAAGAAAATAATTATTAAAATAATTGTTAGTCGCAACTTTACTCCATTACAAAAACAAGGTAAAACTAAACATGACATGATGAGATTCAAATCTAGGCTAGCAGCAAAATAAATGTGGTAAATAAAGTGTCTTGTGGACACTACTGGTGTGTAAGCTACAGTTTCAGCTTTCGTATACTTCAAGAGATTATGAATAATTCCTGTGCCTTAACTGGTTTATTGCTGTTGCTAAAGTTGTGTGTGTACATTTATTTGCTGCTTCTGGGACTTATTGCTGGATATGATGGTATAGTATTTCCATCACCAGCTTTTGCCTTGAAACATGAAAGCAGAGTTCACTGCAGAGAGCACCACAGAGTCTTGACAGGCACCAAGGGTATTTACTCAGCTTCCAAAAACTTCCAAACTCTTATTTACTTTCATCCTCTTCCTCTTGCAAGCTTGCCTTTGCTGCCTCCCACTCCAAGTCTTATCCTCTCATCCCGTTTCTTCAGTTTAGTGTTGGAGTGCAAAGCAGGAGGGGCTCTCAGACACTTCAGTTTCTCTGTTTTGAACTGTGTTTGTGCAGTGACTCCACCTGCCTCCCACAGAGCCTGTTTGTGCTTGTTGCCTTTTGCTGTGTCACTCTAACACTGATATTACTGTGATCTTATGACTGAAAAAAGTAGCTTAGAGCGCATGTTTATTTAAAGAGTAACTAACTTACGATGCTACGGGTGTGGAAGTCTGTAATTATTTAGGGAATTCAAGATGGAAAATTGTTTCTGCATGGGAAAGAAGAGAGCAAACCGTGGGTGAACAGCTGCACCCAGTCTGGATGTAAGTCTCTGCAACAGACCCACATTTCTTCACACACAAAAAGGGAGCAACAGACCCCCTAAATATATGCAAAGCACCACTAAATAACATCAGAATTTACTGTCTATATTGCTAAACACTTGTGACAACCACAACGCATCTCTCAGCATGTTATGCAGGCCCACTGAAACCCTCTTTGTTCGCACAAATCCAGTGTGAAAATTACCTTAATGTTTTGAGAGTTGCGAGAGGTTGGCATGGGGCCCATGCTTTGGGAGAAATATCCCTAGCATTAGTGGCTAGCTTGAGCCTCGAGGTTTGTGTCTTTTAAAGTGTGCTCATTAATTGAACTCTGGTTTAAAAAAAATTAATTAAATTACATTAGCCGTGATAAGATGTTTGTAAAGCAGTGATTGGGGCTCTTCAGATCTTTGTTTTGATTTTTGGTCTATGTAAATTTCTTTGATTTAATTAGACCAGTGTTAACATAGAAGTATTGTATTCTTTCATTGCAGTTTATAAGATGTCAAGAGTGCATATTTTAACCTTTGATATAAAACATGAATGAATGAATATAAATTAGCCTGAAAAGAGACACTTTTTATTCCAATGACAAATTAAATCTTCTAAATGTAGCTTTATGTTATTTTTCTATATAAGTACACACACACAACAGAGTGGACCACACAATTGGTTATGATGTGGCATAGATTCTGATAACAGATTCATTGTTTAGGTGACATTTTCAAGTAATTCTTTGTCAAACAGCAGTTACTTTATTATCTTTACAAGCAAAGTGAAGATATTCCACTTGGGTTGGAGAAATTGTACATTTTTATTAATTTATTATTTTGTAACATTTTAAACTACACTATTTAAAGTATGTTTGGAGTGGGGTGTCTACAGATTGGAATGGGAAATTAACTTTTTAAAATGTCATCCAGCCACTAACACTTAAATGTTCATAGTAACTCAACTCATTTTGTGTCTGAAATCTGCCTGCCTCTTTCATATTACCAGCATTTGGCTGTTGGCTTGAGCTAATTTCCCACCCTAAACTCAAATTCTAATGATGCCTTTAAAACTGACAGTTGTATTGAATGTGTGGATCACAATGCCTCCAGTTTGTGTGTGTGACCATGCCGAGGCAGAGTGGATGAAATGTCTAATAAGAAGTGATCACATTTAATCAGTTCGCTCCTGCGCTGCAAGCAAAAATCTCAATTAAACGAGCTCTTTACTTTGCAGACTCAGAATTCTTGGATATTGCTCTGGGCATCAGATGGTCAATGACCAATGGCACCATGGTGGCACTATTGGTGCCATCATTCAATGTTTGGCCAGCCATTGGTTCCCCAAAGAAAATGGATGTATTATGAATGCCAAACAGATGGGTCTTCATCTCTCTTTTTACCCAGACTACAAGTCCTAATAGATGGCTGCTTGTGTCAGGATGGCAGCAAATGAGGAGCGACTAAAATAATGAATAGCCTAATATCGTTCTCAGTCAAACCGCCGTAAAAGAAATGTTCTCAGCTTAATGTTCAAAATGTATTCACAGGAAATAGCCATAAAGTTGATCTTCATGATTCATACACGAGGTGTCAACTCCTTGCTTAAGAAAGGTCGATGAAATGAGACAATTTGTAAAGGCTAAAATGGTGTCAGCGTATTGCTAAGCCTTGAGAGCCACATACTAAGCCACCTTGAAGAGGAGCTGGAGTTCTTGGCTTTCACCGGCCTTGATTACACATCCTTAAGAGATTATTTCTATAACTCATACTTCAACTTTAGAAATTAAACTTCTTAGACATTCAAATATAAAAATCTCTTGAAAAAGAAGCTCTTCATCATCCAGTCTTATGTAATTGCAATGTCTTTTGCTGTATTAGCAAATATATTGTTTTGTTATCTGCTGTAGTGATTAATTACTACAACATAGTCCATCAGGTCTTTTTTGCTTTTTTATTTTTGGCAACACCCATTTTTGTATAAACTTTTTTTGAAGATAAGTGAAAAATTTTAATAAAACTAGACCAAATTTTCAAATTCAGTATTTTAAACTGTTTATCTATATTCAGCGCTTCCTCCAGTACATTGGTTAGAGTCTGAAATGAATCACCTGCTGAACTAAATAAGGCAATCCTGATGCATTACATCTTATTGTCAATGTAATTAGTACATGATATCTAAATGGTCACCTCATTTATTAAATACATACACACAATGCATACACAAATCACTGAGGGGATAATTTATTTTATTTTATACGTATTGACACACTTTTTTTTATATATATGATCAGGAAAAAAGAAAAATATGCTGAAATCCACAAATAGCCACAAGTAGGCATTTTTTATTTTGTGAGAGATTTCTAATCGATAACGCTGATGGCACTTCTACACACTCAGCCTCTGCGACTTCTCTAAGTGTTTAGTGAAAAGCAGATAGCAGTGCACTGCCTGTGTGATGGTCCTTTCTGAATTTACACAGATGCTTGTTATTTTGTATGTCTACACATACCTGTATAGGTAGGTATGTTATTCTTGACCATCTGATTTTGGCTTCTGTATATAAGTGAGTTTAAGCAAGATCTATATTCAGATGTTCAGAAAGAGGAGATATCTAGAATGAAATTGTGCCGAGATAGCAGGATTGGTGCAGGATAAGCTCCAGGAAGAATGAGCCTCTCTAGGCTGACGTTTACTCTCATTTTCTACTTCTCACCATCTGCCTGCAGCACACCTGCCTCAAAAAAGCATCAGTACGCCCATACAGTAGCCAGGGAATATTGATTAAGACTGCTGACATTTCTACTTCCTTTTCACTCTGGCTGGGTACAACATGTGTCATCATTCAGAAGGAAGCATGTTACTAACAAACACACACACTCCCCCCTTTTTGTTATCAGAACGTAATGTTAGAAATAATTAATTAGAATATAATATAACATATTGGGGTACACTAAATCTGATAATGGACAAAAAGGCTGGAAAGAGTTTTGCCATCAGCACTGTTACATTCTTCTCATCTGTCTTCATTGAGGCAGAACACCCTGAAGAACAACATTAAGTTTCAGATATTGATTTGGGATTAACTAATGAGGCTTTGACTTATTCTTAATTGGATTGCATTGTATTAAAAGATGTTCCTGTTGTTTTGTCTGTTTCACCTTGTCTTATTCTTGGCGCTCTCTGTGTATTGTCTCTTAAAGCATTGCAAAACTGCAGTGGGCTGTGCAATGACAGAAGGAGCCCAGCTAGTTTAATTTCTATCTCTTTTAAATGCTTTGCCAATAAGCAAAATTCATAAAAAAGATCAATATGCTGTAGTTGATGTGGCGATTTAGCACCTTCATTAGTTTAACAGCCTTTTTCAGCAGGGATAGAAATACATTGGTGAGATTAATTGCAGAGTAAAGTATCCATGTCAATCTCTGCATATTTGCACTGATGGATTGATTGTACATTAATGACCCTGCTGTCAGAAAGCCAATAAATTCATCATGGCTCCAACTACAAATATGTGTTTGTTTCCTCGTCTTAATTCATAGAGCATCAGTGTCAAAGTCTATAGAGCACTGATTTAACGTTGAAAAATTTAATTGAAAAATAATTACAACCATTAATAATTTTGTTTCCAGCTGAAAAAAATGTAGTGAAAAGCTGCTTAGCATGCAGGAACAATCAATCATAATTTACCTCCAGAAACATTTAGCCTGTTAAATAATTTCATGTGAAGAACGTGCAGCCTGTTTAGACCAAGATTGTCAAAGTACTGAGGAATTTATCATATTGCATGATTATTAACTGATCAAAAATTGTAACTAATAAAACATGTCAGCCATGTGAATATTTAACATATGATGGACCAGCAAACCTGTCCACTATTTCAAACTTTCCCCCACTGTATGCTGGGATACACCTGTGACTTAACCTGGTATTTGAAATTGATGGAAGGAGTCACAAGGGGAATCTAGGGGTTGCAAGATGGGGTAGAAAATAATACGCAAAAAAACGCAAAATTCTGCTACAAATGTTTAATTTTTAGACTATTATCTCCTGTTCCTTGTGAACTAACAGTATAGTTTTACCTCTTTAGACTAAAATGTATTCAAATGAAAAAATCTAAGAGAAAATGACTCCTCAACTCAGCAGCTCCCAACTCATGAACATGCAACTTGTGAGGAGGAGGCATAGGTACATATGGCTTCTAATTAAGGAACACAAGTAAAACAAGGGAATCGTTGAATGAACAAAGCAAGGGAACAACAGTATCTACACGCATGTTCATGTCTGTATATGTTCATATTTAGACAAATATGCACAATTAATGGTCTAAGGATAGAGGATGTTTTACGTGCTGTACAGATCGTAAAGGCCCTTCAAGCAAATTTGTTATATCGGTTATATATATGTAAAATTGACTTGACTATCTCTACATCACATACCTGTGCTTACATGCTCTTGCACATTATGCATTCAAAATAACTGATTTGTATGTATGTTTTATGTACATTTTTTATAGATAACTTTAAGCCACAATAATTGAATTCCATTTTCTCCTCTGTCGTGTTTAGGTGCAGAGGAAACTGCAGGCAGAAAGTACCGGAAGAACCAGTTGTGGAAAGACTCGGTGGTGAGTGTCGACAGGATGTCCAGCCTGTTGGCCGTTTCTTTGTGAATGGATTAGAGGTCAGTATCGATATCATTGCAGTCCTGGATTCAGGGCAACATATATTCACGTTCAAGGTCCGCCATTAATTAGCATACACAGAAGAAAAGTTATCATTTAGACATCATTTTGCAAAGATATTTTGTTCATGAGTGTTTTTGTTTTTTGAATCACTTCCTTCCTGCTTGTGAAATACAATCTGTATTATGCAGTACAACCCTTCTGCATGCCAAGATTTCATTATATGGACAAATTAAATTGTACATTTTCTACTTAAGCTTATATTCACTGTGTGTGTCCTGGCCGTCCTTATATGATGATGACATTATTAAGCTTAGTTGTTACAAGATCCCCGAAGCCCTACATCCCTGTTGTCATCACTCTACTATCTTTGATAGCATAAGGAAAGACAGAGCACTTTGAACTACCTATGGGTTCATTAGCTTGTATAACACAGTTAATTGTGTGTCTGTATGAATAGAAACTGCCGGACTTTGAAAACACACCCACATACAACCCTTTTTTTAATCTCTGAAAAAGGCCTTTCATATCACAGCTATTTTGACAATACATTTATTTAGCTTATTTATATTCGACAGTCATGTCGTAAGATCAATATGTTATTTGTTGTACTTTGAAACCGTCAACTGGTCACAACGGGCACAAAGAACACAAAGAAGAGGGAAAGACAGCTACTGCGGATTTCATCGTGTCACAAGCTTGGCATTCTTTCTGTGACTTTATTCTGGCCATGCCTGCAAAAAAAAAAAAAAAGATAATAAAATATAATTGTGGAAATTACTTTTGGAAGATACTTGAGTCATTAAGGTCCGAGCAGCAATACTGACATCAGATCAGCGCCAGCTTTGATATTTGTGACTCAAGCTTGTAGAACCTTTTTGTGAAATTTATTTTTGTGTTCTCATGATCCGTCTGTTGAAATACACTTTGAATAATTTCTTTCAATAATTTAGTGTATAATTGTACTAGAATGTAAGTGTTGCAGCGGGATGAAGAAGAGATTTTTTGTAACTCTTCTCACATACTAAATAGTTGTGGGATAAAGAAGTTATCCCAACACCTGTCAGGTGTTGCTTTGAATTCACCCTGATGCCTTCATAGTATCTTAATCATATGTACACCCACAGTACATATGCATACACAGACGAGCACACACACACCATCCCAGCTCCACAGGAGCTAACATGCCTCACAGTGTCAGCATAAGCTCAGCATTTACAGGGAGCGTCAAGTCTCTACCTTACTTCACCCGTGGAAGAGCAGTGAAAATGTCAGGAGTTTAGTTAGGGCTACAACACCTGCATCTCACGCGTACGCCGGGCTTCTGCTCCCATAGTTCCCCAAGGGTGGCTCACGAGCACTCGCTTTTATTGCTGTGATGACTGCTTGTGATATTTACGCCAGAGGACAGCAGGAGAAGGAAAAACTACTCTATTCACACATCCCTATGCTCACTGCTGCAGCAGTTTTGACATGTTGTAAATGTTGTTCATTCTGCACTGGGGACCAGGACAGAGATTGGCAGCGAGTTTGACTTGAAGTGCATTTAACAAGGTCACAAGGTTTTTTTTATTGTTGAAAAGATTTAATTTCATGACACCTAACCCTCTCTCATCAATAACAAACGAGCATAATGTTAGGTGTCTGATCGAATTTTCCCAGCTTTGTTACTAGAGATTTTGGGGATAAAGACAAAATATTTGGATGTTTAAGAAAAAGGTGTAGTTGTTATCTATGTCAAGCAGAATTAATACATGCTGTTTAAACCAAGTGATCTCTTGCTGCATTTCATAAAGCAACCATCAGGGCATCCCTTGTTTATTACAGTCCATCACAGTTCAAAGGCAAATGACCACAATCAAAGTCTAAAACATTTGTTGATCTTTAGAAAAAACAAGATAGCTGTGTATTATGGAACATATGAGTATCCTGGGAATTCAACACTGTGAAGTTGCATTTCCTGTCAGTTTGTAAAGCCGATGTCTGCTCAGCTACAGTTAGGAGCTATCAGCAATTTCATGTAGGAATTGTCAGTCACAGATCATTAAGCTTTTAGACTTGCCAGCAGTTTGCCATTGTTATCGTAATTAAAGTGGACCGTTTTGTATTTAGTTATTTGTTAATTTAATGCCCGTGTTTTTTTTGTTTTTTTTTTGTTTTTTTTTTATTGCTGTTAATTATACCATCAAGGCCGCAACTAATGCCTGTTGTCATTATGGGTGAATCTTGTGATCATTTTCTCAACTGACTGTTTAGTCTATAAAATATCAGAGAACAGGGGAAAAATGTTGATCCGAGTCCCAAGTGACGACTTCTAATGTCTTGTTTTGTCTGGCCAGCAGTCCAAAACTCAATGTTTAGTTTCATGTGATAATAAACTAACAAAGTTGTTAGTTTAATATATTACCAGTTGTGTAATATATTTCCAAATAGTTACAGTATATAGCTAATTTGGACCATTTTCTATTGATAAAGTGAGGTTACTTTGATAATTACTTCCTTTTCCCCTTGATCTTGTCTTTGTGTTAAGCTAAACATAGCACCACCCACAGCCTGGAAATGTGTGCTTGTGCTAATTGTAAATGGATCTTTTCTTTATATAGGGATTAAGTAATTAAGTGGACCCATCTATACAGGAATGTGCTTATCTTGAGTGAGGAGAAATTACTTGAGATCCACTTGATAAAGTCACACGTCTCCACTTTTTCTATCAAGAGATCAGTGCTAGATTTTAAAATATTGTTATAGTTAGTTCTGTTTAGTCAACATTATTATAACACACAAATCGTGACAGTGTGGGCTTTTTTATTACAAAAGATCACACATTTCTGTGATCAGTTTCACTCAAAGTATTTGGCAGAGCATTGTCCCCAGAGCCCATGGGGAACTGGGTTTGATTTACAAAAAAACTAAACGATAGAAGCAATATGACACAACCTTTCCTCGTTCCTTTCTCCGCTGTGCATACATACAGCCAAGTTTGATCATTTAGCTATTTACAAAGAATGATTCCATCCCATAGAAATGTAAAGTCTCAACAAGTCTCTGCCTGCTATTTCAGGCACTTTTCAATTTCCTGAGCCGGGACACTGGGAGCATGTAAACTGAAAAGCAGCTTTTGTTTTCCATTGTTGTTTTCCTTAATCTGTCAAGCATGGGAGGCTTTTATCCTCAAACAGGATTGTCTTTCACCTCCTGTCCAGTTACATCTGTCTTTTTTATAAATTTCATGTCAGTGTAGCTTTCCTTCCAGATCAAAACATAACAAAGGGATCCTATCTATGCAGCACTTCCTCAGTTGAGCTGCTCTAGTGGATTACACAAAGGTCCATCCATATCTTTATAAATAAGTCCTCATACCAAAACGACAAAATAAAAATGATGCATGTGACTGCTCCAAAAATTACTCTTAAAAGCTTTTTCGGATCTTCTTCCTCTATGATTAATGTTTGATGGAGTTTCACTTCACAACACAAACTGCAGTGTGGTGCTGAATTCACATTCTTTGTACTCAACCATCCACTCCCTTACAGATTTTGTGGTTCTGTAACAGTAAAACATAACTTCTGTCTTTGCTACTGAGCGAGAACAGTCATTATTTGAACAACTTGTTAGGAAAATCTCAACATAAGTCATTGTAAGCTTTCAAATAAACAACCAATGCTGGTGTTTTTCTGCTGTGAACAGACTCCTAATAGATCCATGGAACTTGAGTCAAAATACACCTGAGACAAAGCAGCTACTTTTTAAGCAACTAGCCAAATGTTTTCTCTTAATTAACTTGTGCACCACAGCAGATACAATTTTACTCACATGTTCATTTGAGGAAACGGAGGACACTGATAACATTATTACATTATATTGTTCAGTTGAAACGTTGAGAGGAAATGGAAACAGACTTATTACTCTATGTGAATTTGGGAGAAGTGTGTTTTCCACCATAAACAGCATTAAGTCTTATGTAGAACAGTTAGAACAATTCTCTCTTCTGCTGACCTAGAGAAGGTAATCCATGCTTTTATTTCCTCAAGACTCGACTACTGCAATGCCCTGTCCTCTGGTATCAGTAAGGGAAATATTCATAGATTACAGCTCATTCAAAATGCTGCAGCCAGGCTTTTAACTCGCACTAAGAGGAGTGACCACATCTCACCAATCCTCGCTGCCCTTCACTGGTTACCTGTGAGTTTTAGAATTGATTTTAAGATTTTATTACTCGTTTTTGCCTGAACGGACAGGCTCCTGCCTACATCTTTGATTTGATAACTCCTTACAAGCCAGACCGATGCCTGTGGACCTCTGGCAGGGCTCTACTAGTGCTTCCAAAGTCTCGTCTTGTCACTAAAGGTGACCGAGCCTTTGCTGTTCGGGCCCCTCAGCTGTGGAACTCCCTGCCCGGAGATCTCAGGCAGGCAAAGTCATTGGCCTCTTTTAAATCTCTTCTCAAATCTCACTTTTATTGGATGTCTTTTTTATAAACATATTATTGCTGTTATGGTATTTTCTGATTTTATTGTTGATTTTTAATTTTATTTTCATTTACATTTTTAAGTATGGATTATGTTTCTCACTGTACAGCACTTTGGAACTTGGTTTTGAAAAGTGCTATACAAATAAAGTTATTATTATTATGAAGTAATATGGTTATGTAACAACAGAAAAGAGGTATTCGGCCAAGCTCAGGCTGCATTTAACTCGCTGATAAAGAGCCAGGACCCATTTACAGACAGGACTGGTTCAGGTCATGTTTGAGTTGGCCTCCTTTTGACTCGGCTTTGTCATCATCTTACAGTGAGAGGATTTAGCCCCTGTTTTGCAAGTTCTTTTGACTGTGTCGTAAATGAGATTTGTCATAATAAAAGATGATATTTGCAAGAAGAGTTGCCAAATATATCAGTCTCTGACAAGTGAAATTTGAAAAGCGTATTGTGTCATCTCGTCATTCTTTTTTAAATGTGGAGTTTTATGTGCTACAATCTTGAATTTATTCTGATGAAACGTAGAACAAAGTTTAAGTTTGTAGTTTGTGAAATCAGGTAAGCTAAACTATCTTCCCTCTAAATCCTTTTCTCTATCTCCTGCCTCTTGTTGTTTTTGTTGTTTTTTTACAAGAAATGTCCAGTTATTTACTAGTTGGTTTTCAACCACTAAAACTACTTTCAACCACACAGCAATTGATGAAATGCTTATTTTTTGTCATATGTGGTTGAGGCAGAGTTTGATATAATCTATATCAGAACATTCATGATTTCTGATCCATAGACAAACAGCATCTTATAATTTACTTACATTAACTCCTCTTTCAGCACACTGGAGGAGTTAATCACTGCCACTGTTGCTGCATCAGGGTTTAAATTATGTTCAGGAAACTGGGACTTGGCTTGAAACTAATCATCTCATAGTCAGCATGAGGCATTAGGATGCTCTCCATGCTGCAGTGCTTAAGCCCATGTCTATCCACCTTGAGTCTGAACTCAACACTAGCGATGGATCACTATTAAAAGAGCAAATTATTTATAGTTCCTTGACAGGGTCGGACATACTTATCTTTCACGTTGCAGTCCCCAGGCCTCCTGCCTCATATTTTCAGCATTGTCAGAGTTCACGTCGGTCCAGTCTTTCACCATATTGCACCATTTGCATGTATTCATTTAGCTGACTATTTTATCCAGAGTAACTTACAATTGCAATTGCTATACATGTCTATCACCCCAAAGGCATGTGTCTTATCCACTGGCCCATTACCAGGTTGGCATTTCTCTAGATATCAATACAAACGATAGTTTTTATTTGTGGCCATAATTTATCAGGCACAGAGATAGGCCAAAGCTTTTCTTTAAACCACTGGCTACATGACAGCAGCAAAAAGTTTTAAACTAGAGCTAATAAGAACTATTTCTTGTGGAATGAAAATGATTCAGTTGTGTGTTTGAGTAAAAAGATGTTCTGTGTCTTATTGAGCAAACACATCTCAACCCCTTCATTACACAGAGTTTAAATTCAGTGTTTGACTTTTTTATATGATTTTTTAGAGCCCATTCTTCATCCTCTACAACTTGCACTTCCTCAACATTTGCTTGTTAACCGGAGATAGCACTCTAGAAGTCCACCTTCCTAATTTTTAAGACTCATTAACAACATTAATTTTGTCCAAGATCCCTCTGGCACAATTTTTCACTCTGCAATGCTGTAGCACATTACTGCTGTCCAATTACTGCACATTAATTGAGCTGACCTTTTAGTAGTGACTAGTTTAAGCTGAGATATTGAAATGAACTTGGGGAGTGATGATTTTCCTGCTCTCCTTCCTGTGTCATCAGAGGACCTAACTCTGTTGTCACTGTAATTGTAAATTCCACAAGCAGTAAACTGTAATTAGTGTAGAGGAGGAGACCTCAGTATGTGTATTGATTTTCGCTGGCTTGGTGAAAATGCCTGATTTGCTTGGTGCATTGTTTGACGCCTCCATTCATATAGAATTAGGCCATCAGCAAATCTATAAATAAAATGGCAGTTTGTGCAATATGTTTACTGTGAGCAAGTCCGTTCACTTTAAAAATAAATGTTGACCAAAGTGTTATACAGGGAAGTTAAAAATACATCTTGATAATTATAATGAAAATAGATAAATGTGTAAATTGGAAATGCACAGAACACATAATCTGATATAAATGTAATTTAATACAGGAAATGTTTCTTACGACTCAATTTCGAAATGTCAATACACAGTTTAATTGTGAGTGATAACCTTTTGTAAGTAATTTAGCAGATTATCTAAATTACCTTAAAATGTAATATGGCAGTGGTCGGCAATAGACAAACCGCGGGCCAGCACTGGCCCGCCGCAATAATATCTGGCCCGTGGCCAGATTGCTTTGATAGCAGAAAAATAAAAAATGAATAAATTGATAGCGACTGACGCTGAAATAGATCGCGGTCATGACTGCAACAGTTACTCACATAATAACTTCCTCTTAAGTTAATGTGCCTCCAAAATAAAAGCGTGAGAACATTTTTGTTTCATGGTGCGTTCATTGAGAGCTTTTACTTTGAATTGTTCTGAAGGACATTCGAGAGAGTCTCTGGCTTACTTGCCACGCCTATGAAAAAGCCGTCCGCAAATGTGGGATTGTATTCCCCTGAATTTCCTCAGGCAAATAGTGTCCACAGGTCTATGAATGCGGATCAAACCCCGAGATGCACACGCACTGCAGCACATGCTTTATTGCGGGCATGTGAAAAAGTGTCCTTATAAGCTAATCAATTCGTTTAACAAGGTAGAAAAAAAAGTCTGCAGAATTTTGGGATTGATCGCACAACTCTCCCGACAGGGGCTTTGCACTCTACCAATTGAGCTAAATGTGGACATGAGTAGCCAAGGGTTTGAAATAATTTGACCGAAATAATGTTCAGGCCCGTCGTGTAACGGCTTGAAAAACATTTGGCCCGAGATTAAGACACTTATTTGCTGACCCCTGCAATATGGGCTGAGCATGTCAGAGATAAAAACAGCTACCATGTCATGCAATGCTCTAAAATTAAACAAAACAATCTTAACAATGAACGTTAGATGTGTCTTATACGCACTGATGGGAGGCCAGTGTTGGGGAGATATGATTTGCCTTACCACTTCTTGAGGAATATTTATTTAATGGAATTGTTGGACATATGCATATGGCAAATATGCGTATTGTTTTCTTGTCACAAGTTAGATTAAAAGACATGAGCCCTGATAGTTTTGTACTCTTTGTTACAACTGTTAATTAGTGAGCTTTAGGCCCCATCCACACTACTGCGTTTTTGAATTAAAACGGAGACCTTTTGCTACGTTTGCACCTCCCGTCCAGACGAAAACAACAAAAACGAAGACCTAAAACGGAGAAGTTTGGAAGCGCTGCCGACCCCATTTTGCGTTTTAAAACGGAGGACTTTAGAAACAATGACGCAGCGCTCATCTCTGCTCTCTGATTGGGTCTTGCAAAGCAGAAACACGATGCTACTGACCGGGTTTTTGACATCGTATTTTTATTAAAATATTATGTACAGTGCAAATAACACTTATTTCCTACTTGTACTGTGCATGTCGCCGTTTACTTTGCAACGACTTCCAGTCTGTTTTCCGCCGCCCCACTCCCGTGTTAGATTCATTAACAGTCTCAGTTAAAAAATGGTCTGATGCTTCATCTGTATTTATTTATTCTTTTGCCAAATCTTCTGTAACTACGGAATAGAGCATCTGCTTCATGTTTAAACTGGCACGCCCCCAGTGGCCCAGTGTACCTCAACGGGCCCTAGCTGTGCATTTTCAGGCGTTTTAATGTAGACTGAGATCAACGCTAAAACGCTGCTGTGGACAGAGATCGTATTAGTTTTTAATTCTCTGTAAACTAAAACGGAGTAGTGTGGATGGGTCCTCACCAGACTCTCAGCAAGGAAGAAAATAAGCATATTACCCAAAATATTGGACTATTCCACTATGTGTAGATGGGCTACACTGAGGGCTTTGTGAGTTGCAATGAGGAGCAGAAATGACTTGAATACCCAAAACAAGAAGTAAACTTAATGGACAAGTGGACCTAAAAACTTAAAGTCAAAAAATGCAACCAATTGCACACAGTGGTTGTTTGTTTGTCAGTAAATAAAAACTACATGTTCACACTGGCAACCACAGCGGAATACAGCACTTCTTATTGTTCACTAACCTGCCATTTTGCATGTGCAATGACAATGTGTTTGGGTTTGTGAGGAGTGAACAGTCTAAATTAACAGACTCTACATTTACCAACTCTGTTCTCCTGTGCGTCTACCTCATTTACAGCTAGACAATCTCCTCCCCAAACAAAAGTGAGAAGAAATGTGTGTTTGACACAAATTACAAGTTGTCATCTATTTTGGGAAAGTTGTTCCAAGCAGCATTCTCTCTGGTTTATGTAGTGTTTGGTGAAAGAATGAGAGAATCACTGGATAATACTTGTACTGATTCTTAACAGTGTTCTCATGTAGAGAGCAGAGGAGTTATGTTTCTCAGTGCATTTATATGCACTTAAGAAACCAGGTTACAGTCAGCTATTTAAAAGTTAGCCTTTAGTAGTCTACATAAGTCAGTTTTCACTGCTAATCTTTAGACTATTTGTAAAATTCAGACACATTTTTGAACCAGCCTGTCCTCGCTGCACTCAGTCCAAATGCTCAGACAAAAAGAAAGTGTATTTTAAAGCCATGCCTCCAAATCGGGTAGATGAGAAATTTTATTACTGACCTTCCGCATGCGGAGCCAGATATTACATTAAGTTCATATAAAGTCCATCCATCCATTGTCAAACTTATCCTGCGTACAGGGTCGCTGGGGGAGCTGGAGCCAGTCCCAGGGTACACCCTGGACAGGTCGCCGATACATCGCAGGGCCACATATAGACAAACAACCAGTCATGCGCACACTCACACCTCAGGACAATTTAGTAATCAACCTAGTCCGGTTCCCGGCGCACCCGTAGAAAACCCACACGGACACAGGGAGAACATGCAAACTCCGCACAGAAATGTCAGGGCAACTGGGGTTTGAACCCACGGCCTTCTTGCTGTAAGCCGACAGTGCTAGCCACTGCATCACCACGCCGCCGCAAGTTCATATAAAGTGTCCTACGATGTGTAACCTGATTTCTCCCAGTAACCGGGACTCATGCATACATTTAAATGTACTCACTGTTATATAAGTTGCATTAGATGATATGCATTGAATTTATGTCACTGTATTTAGATTTGCACCTTTTTCACATTATGCTCTCTAACAACATCGATTCAGTAGGATATGATGAGGCAATACTGTCTGATGGGCTTTTAAAAAACAAGGCTGTTATATTGTTTTTCACAACAGGCTGCCAGTCTGCAGTGCTGAGAGGTGTGGCATTTTCTTCATAAGCTGATACCAGATGACTTCTTATTGGTTTCTCTCCAAATTATTAATCATACGTGCTTGTAATGTACCCTTTGTGTTTGTGTCTGTGTCATGCAGGCAAGTTGTGATCATGCGCTGCCTGGCTGCTCGGGTGAACTACAAGACCCTCATTGTTATCTGCGCCCTCTTCACACTCATCACTGTGTTGCTATGGAACCGCTGCTCCAGTGACACCTCCCTGCGCTTCCTGCCCCGAGCTGCCTTGGTGGTTCCAAGTCCCAAGGTGGGGGATGCTAGCATCAGCAGCCAGCAACACCCTCCACAGCCTCCAGAACCCCCGCCTGTTGTTGGGGTTGTTGGGGGCAACAAGTATGAAGAAATTGACTGCCTGATCAATGATGAATCTACTATCAAAGGCCGGCGAGAAGGCAGCGAGATCTATCTGCCCTTCAGCTGGATGGAAAAATATTTCGAGGTTTACGGCAAAGTAGTGCAGTACGACGGCTATGATCGGTTTGAGTTCCAGCACAGCTATTCAAAGGTTTACACACAACGTGAGCCCTACCACCCCAATGGAGTCTTCATGTCGTTTGAGGGATACAATGTGGAGGTTCGTGACCGTGTCAAGTGTATAAGTGGAGTGGAAGGTGAGACTTTTTTTATTGATGTTCATCTCAGGGATATTTGAGAATATGAGTGTCAGATCTTAAGTCTCACATATTGGTGCCTACAGTACACAAAATTGAGTTGTCATGCATCTGAAAATCAATATTTCCAAATGGGACAATTTAATTTTTCATTTTTTGCATTCACTTTTTTTGACACATTATTCCAGATTCCACATCTGAAGAGCCTCTATATAAGATGCAAAAGCAGAAAATATTTAATATGCAAATACACAAAGTGAATTTACAGCATGAACATGCAAAAGTGCATTTGTCACTACAGTTTTGATTTCCTTTTCATGGTATTTTACCTTCCATGCAACCCAAATTAAACCAGGCTTCCACACTGATTCTGTTGCATACACCATCAATATAGCATACAAATTAAATGACAAGTACAAAGAAAGCCAAATTTTGATTTTGTGGAGTGATGCCTGCTACTTCCACTAGCGCTGAATTGTGACAACTGACGCTATAGAGTGACGTCGGAGTTGCATGAATTCCGATGTGACTATCCAGACTGAGGTTGCATTTCACAAATGAATCCGGAACAGCTTCAGTGCTACTCACCAAATCTTTGTAATCCTCCACAAGATATTCCCACATTTATATATGACACATGTATTTAATCAGGCAATCTCATTGAGAGCAAGGTCTATCACAGACATAACTAAATAGATTTAAAGGTTATATTGTAACATTTGGTTTTATGGAGATGGTGGTAGATAGCATTGTGTGGTCCAAAATAGCCGTAGCATTTTATTCACATCATTTTCATACTCACCAAACCTTTCTTTGAGCCTTGCCGCATGGAAGCATCTCCATTTTAAATGTTTCTCCACTCTTTCATTCAGATTTTCTCCTTTTAATTTATCCATGTCTATAGATTTATAGTATGGAGACCAAATACGTACAATGTATTTGATAAATAACCTTTACTCATTTCTTTGGGTGTTTAATAAAGTCAGTGTCACTGGAAAATATATAATTTACTTAATGAGGTCTATTTCAAGTGACTGATTCATCGTAAATTCTCTATTTCATCTGTGAGAAAGTGAAAGAAAACTTGATTAACAAGATAGATCAGATTTTAAAAGCACCTACTCAATCTCTGCCAACCATGCCTACACACTTTTAGCCTACACATTTACACTACCAAATGTGATTTGTGTCAAGTCATTCAGACAAGGTTCCCTTAAGAATAATTACCAGGAAGGATCAATAGCTCATTTTAAAAGGCTATTAGTTCAAACCACATTGTCATCAATATAGTTCTGCGCCCCGCTCACTTGAAGGAGTGGCCCTGTGTACTGTGTAAATTACAAAAATAGATATTCATTATCATTCTTTTATTGTCAGATAGGCAGAGCCACCAGTAAAAGAAAACAGACACTAGACACAAAATATAGCGGCTGTTTTAGGTTCCTTAAAAATTTCACCTACAAATTCAAACACAAGTGTTATCAGTGAAAATGACAGAAGCAGAAGTGGTGTGATTTGTAGTTGAAGTTCTTTTCCACTCAAAAAGCAAGCTTTGTTTTTGTGGAGAGATGTGATAAAAGATGATATATTCACTTTCAGAATGTCAGTTGCAGGTTCGCTTGATAAATAATCATAGACAGTGTCTGTAAGAGCAATTTGCAAGCAGTAAATAGGTATTTTTGCTGAGATGGATAGTTCAGTGTCCCACATTGGCATTTTTTCTTTTACGTTGTGACACAAACCTGCTTTGCTGTTCATCACACAAACAGAACAATAGAGTAGTTGTGTTTATATTCAAATCTGCACAAAGCGTGTGTGTCATTCTGTCATATATGAAGGCTGTGCATACTCTCATGGATGTAGAGAACCAAATTTTGAGGAAGGTCAGAAAGCATGATAACATATTTAGTTGGTTTAGTTCTAAAGAGTTTGGCTGATCTTTAATAAATTAATGTATTTTTAAGTTATTACTTTTTTATCTGAACTGCAGTCCCACTTAAGGACCTTGTGGACTTGAGCAGTGGGGAACCAAGTTATTCTCACCCTTTCATTTTCAGTAGACTATTTATTTTAGTGCAAAATAGAGGAAACACACACAATTTACTAAGGTCCATTAATTAAGCCCAAGGCGCCTTGCTATTTAGTACTCTACATGTGCAGGCATACGCAACTCTCTTCAACTTAGCATATTTTTATAGGTGAAAATAGCAGTTCATTAATTAGCCTGTCACAGTCTGAGTACTGCAGGGCTTAAACAAGGTCAGGGGAGCATTTCTCTCCCAACACACCCTGCTACCCATAGATAAGTTATTTAACAAGACCCTCAGCAATGATCATTAAAAGTCATGATTGCCCTTTTACATCACTCTAGCCTCTGCCATATCCTGCTGGGATTAAACTTGTGTCAAGACTTAAAGTATAGCATTGAACTTGCACCCAGATTGTACTGATATCTTAAACTCACTGTCACTTGCTCCTTTTCAACTGTGATTATACTAGGATAAAAAAGTGTTTAGGTTAAGAACATTTTAGTTTAGTTAATATTCTTAATGTCATACAAACAGCAATTTTACATTCCTTTACTTGTCATGTCTACTGTAGTGCTGTGGTTTTATTGTAGAAATAAAGCTCTAACTTTTTGTTGTTGCAGCAAAGCTTCCATGAGTTTATGAACAAAAGCTGAGAATAATGAAGCTCCAGCAGCCACGGAGATTTCATTAGTGGATGTAGTTAATCCTCTCTAACAACACCCTCTGAAATCAAGATATGTCTAATTTTTTATGTCTCTTGCTTTATCTTGAACCATCTTTGCCTTCACCCCGGGATGTATTGCAGACCACAGCCAAGATTTGCAAAAACACATACATACACACTCTTTTAAAACACATAATACAAACGTTTGTGCTTGATAAACACACATACTTTCACTTTAACTCTTGATGCAAACACACATCTCTTAGGCTGATGATACACAGAGCAACTTTTAGAGCAATCGTGCAGGGCAACGCTGTCGTCAGTAATAATGAGTAAAGATTACTACTGTAATCCCCTTCCCCTACCACTCCGCCACCAGCCCCGCACCGCTGCTATCCATTTAAAACATAGTCGGACTTGCCTCTAGCAAGATTGCCCAGCAACATTGCTCAAAACATTGCCCCGTGTATCATCAGCTTTAATCTCTTAACACTGTGCACATTCAACCTGCGGCAAACCATTGTGGTTAATGTTACATTTTGATTCCCCACGCGACCCTGTATGCAGGATAAGCAGTTGAGGATGGATAGTTGGTTGGTTGGTTGGTTGGTTGGACCATTTTGTTTCCCAATTCGGGAAAATTGAATAAAATTGTGGTTTGGAGTCAGTGTGCAGGCAGGCTCTTTCCATCTGAGCTGTCTACGAACAGGTTTGCACCAACAGTACATGTGATTTGTGTATAATTACAGCCGTTCTGCCACTGGGTTACAGCCAGTTTGTTAAATACCTCTGCTCTGTGAAACACTTAAAAAAGTGGTATATCGAGCTAAATAAATATAGTATTATTCCCCCAAATTGTTTCATTTTATACCCAGCTGGAATACCTAGACCCAAAGCAAAGGTAAAAGTTGCATTAAGCTATTTTGGCCACTAGGAAGCAAAAAGACTACAAAAAAGTTGAAGTTGTTATTTATGGATAATGTGTTAGCAAACAATTGCTAACTTTACTTATACATTCAGTAAACACAGAATAACATGAACATCCCACTGGCATCATATTTCTGATCACCTGACATGTCTGTCTAATATTCAGTGGCCTTTTAACTCGTCTTTGGCCCCCACCATCTCCTGAGGAAAACATCTGGGCCTTTATCTACAACATGCTGAACTTTCTCCATTTACTTTGGTCTTTCACAGTGAGATCGTCTGAGCTTGTTTAATCAAAAACAGTCTATCTAAAGGAGGCTAAAAGGTGCAAAGATTTACTGAGTTGGATCATAATTCTTAGTGGGTTCATCAGTACAAGAGAACCTTTCACATAACACATTACAGTCATGTGGTTTAAGGTTCATCTTTAAAAATATTACTTAATGGAGCTTTAATGTCTGCTCATATTCTTCAGGATCTCAGAGATTTGCTGATGTGCATGAGGTAAAAAAAAGTCTATAAAAAGAAATCTTTTTTTATAATTTTATAATTGTTATGACATTAATTGTTAAAAATTCCCATTCTCTTTTCTCACTAGTTTCTTCAACATTGCCTACCCCAGCGCTAACTTCAGTAGGATTAGAGTTACTGTAATTGGCAGAAGAGGTAGTATTTCAGATTTCACTCTCTGGAGTCATAAAATATCTGGAGGCTTAACAGTCAATTCCACATGGATTACTTAGTGTTATTTAGTGAGTAGCACAGCGTTACAGTGTCTGGATTTTGACAGTCATTTGACTTAAGTTGTCAAGGGAGATGCCAGTAACAAGACAGGCATGGAGAAAAGTCTGGCAAGGGATTGGAAAGTGTGTGTGTGGCACTGTATGAGTGTGTTCATTTCATTTATTTTTTTGCTTTTTTATGAACACATTAATCAAATGTGTCAATTTGTCACGACTTTGCTACTTTAATGTGATATGTGGCATTGGTCCATGCTATGTACTTGTCCCTTTTTAAAAATAAACATTAAAATGGGGCATGAATTCATGCCCCATTAGTAATGGTGATCACACGGACGAAAATGCATTTCAAATGCATTACTTGGGAATGTTTGCCATGGAGCAGGCTGCCCAGTGTTTCACCATGCATGGAGAAATCATGAAAGTAACTGGTGTAGATTTTTTTTTTGTTTGTTTTTTTAAAATTCAGCTCCGCCTCACCTGATAGTAGAGTGCAGAGGGGAGCGACTGCTCAAACAACTTATTGATACTCATCTGTATGTCACTTCAATACAAATCAATACAAACGCATGGAAAATCTTTGTGGGTTGGAGTGAATCGATCTGGATAGGGCTCTCTGCATTAGAAACACTGAAGAGAGCTGATCATCTACTTCCGCTTGTCAGTGGGACTGCAACTCTACTGTTAAGAAGCTATAATGGATTTAGTATTATTCATCCCATTAATGTACATATAGTCCATGCAAATAAAATTATCGGCTGCCTATAAACCACTTTACTATATCAGTAGTGGAATAGGGTTGCCGAGGTGGTGTAGATGTAAAGACCACACATCCACCACTACAGGAAGCTGGGTTCAATCCTCAGTGATCGTGCTTCTAGCTATGGTTGGCCGAGCCATTGAATACAAATTACCAGTGATGGGACATCAGTAAGGGATCATGACCTTGTTGCTGCATCGACTCCTACCTTTGTGGTTGTTTGGGAGTCCTTTCCACTCAGCGGATAAGGGTGGATGGAGGGTATTAATGAAGCTGAAAAGTTACTTCTTGTTTTAACAATGAGAAGATCTAAAGTAGATGTTAGATGTTCCAAAAAAATGGGAAAATAATTGATATTAAATATATTGCTAGTAAGAACTGAAAGAGTCATGGCATCATTTGTGACTTACTTTTACCCTGCAGTGTGAGTATGCACATTTTGTTTCACAAGTTTGTTTTCAAAAAGTTAGTAAATGCTTTATGCTATTAATTGTCAATCATTGTCATTTTTATTGTCACAATGTCTGTTCTTGCTTTTTGTAAAGCACTTTGAGCTGCATTCTATATATTAAAGGTGCTATGTAAATTAAGCTTAATATTACTCTTATTATTCTTATTATTTAACCCACCCATTACTAGCTGTATGGTCCCTAAACAGTTTAACAAGAGACCAGGAAAAAAATCCATAACATAATCTCCATTAGTTCAATTTTCATTTCACATGTTAGCTAGAATAAAAAACCATTTACACTCTTTTCTGTTAAAAAAAAAAAAAAAAAAAAAAGAGAGAGTTTTCTTCCTGTGTTATGTGATTGACCGTCTGAGTTTAGGTCATCAACTGGACCCATACATTGGAGAACAGCAAATAATAAAATGGAGTCTTTTGTGCAAGATGTGTCCTGTTGGGAAAGCAGAGCAGATGGCAATAAGCAAAGTTTAACATCAACAGAAGATCTGCTATGTATGCAGTGGTGATTAGTTTGAAAGGAGGAGGCACATTATCATGCAGCCCTAATCTGAGTATATTATGTTCCTCTTCTCTGAAGGATGGGGTTTGGGTTGCACATGTGCTCTCTCTGTCACAAGGTCTTTAAGTGAACTATCTGTTAATCAGAGTTATTCTCCTGCCTGTGCTATTTTTGGCTGCATCAACAGGGAAGGTCGCCTCCGGTAAAATGCAGTAGCTTAGCTTGAATTTCACCACAGCGTCTAATCATTTACCAAAGCTGGTGGAATTTTTTTCCTAACCTTTTATTCTGCTTCTTTTTTGCAGTGACAGTTTTCTGTCTTCGTTGTCTAGAAAAACCTTTAAGATGCAACGAGTTGATCATTTAAACACACAAATTAGAAGCGATACACTTAAAATTAAAAGTACACTTTAGCAATCAGTAAAAGACAACCAACACTCAAATGCAATGTTGACGGTCTCATGCAAATAAGGAGGGCATTTTCTATATTTATATACATCACTGTCCTTATCTGTCTTCTCTAACCCCCTCTTTCCACCCAGGCGTGCCTTTGTCCACTCAGTGGGGCCCTCAGGGCTACTTCTACGCCATCCAGATTGCTCAGTATGGCTTGAGCCATTACAGCAAAAACCTGACTGAGCGCCCTCCCCACGTGGAGGTCTACGATACAGCCGAGGAGAGAGACAGTCGGGCCAGCACAGCACCCTGGAGTGTGCCGAAAGGTTGCGGTCTCAGCCGTGTCCACGACAGGACCCGAGCTACCTCTGTGCGTCAGTTCAGTGCTCCAGGTATGTAAGCCTTCCATGCGCCCAGATGGCTTCAGGGCAAGGAGCTTATCTCCTGTTAACTGTAGCTGAAGAAGGCTCGAAATGCAACTACACCCTGAGGACAGGATAATAGTCTGCAATGAGTCACAGCCACAGTGCGAGAACACTGGCAGACTGTGTTAGTTGACAGTGGACCCACCACATTATGACAGATTCCTAAAAATGATGATGATGATTAAAGAACCAGCAGACACAACATCACACATATAATCCTGTTCTGCTCACTTAGTCAGACATTGTCACATTTAATCTGTCTAAATACATTGTGAAAATTCCTACTGATGCTAAAGACTGAAAAACCTCTTGTCGACATTATTTTCACTTTTGACTTCTCCTTTTTATCCAAAACATGAGTGGATGAAATGAATACTGCTGTCTCCAGATGTTATTAGCTGTAGCCAATTACGTTGAATTCCGTTCAAAATAAAGCTCTAGGCTGTTGTCTGGTTAGTGTGCTCTTGAAAGCCATTGTACCTTATGTGCCATATGGGCTTTAATGAAAGGTAGATAGCTAGTGCCTTTTTCTTAAGAAAGTCACCTCAGGTTGACACGTACTTGAGTTATAAATCTTTAAAAACAGGTCACAAACTAATTTACTTTCACTATTTTTAAAAAGGCTAAATAATTTCAGTAAATGGTGTGTGTTTTGTTTCTATTTCAAGCTGCTGATTAATACACATTTGGGTCTGGTGAGAATTTACAGCTGCAGGACAGTGTGTGTGGGAATGTCTTAAAACTAACTACATTTTCACCATCGTCAATCCAGGAATCCATGACAACCGTGTAGCTCAGTGATGTGTTTTTAATTGTTTCAGGACAACAATAGAGCAACAATAGAGGCATATGGCTAAGAGGAGACTGCTATGGCTGCATACGATAAATTCACTGTCAGTTTTGGTCTTAGCATGGTATTTTTATGTTGTATTGAATATCAGATCATTTCTTTAAGCATATCATATTAATCATATTTATATTTTAAGCAAAGCAACCTAATAGCTCTGTATCGAGTTCTCTAGGATTCAGAGCTGTCAAGCAGAAAAGCTAATGTTAGTCCATTATGATACAGTGAGAGCACTCGACAGTGTCAGATATCATTAGTTTTAACAATATCAAAATCCGTAATCTAATCACTATTACCAGAAGTTTGATATTTAAGCAACCATGTACTTGTATTAATCGGCCTCTGATGAGTCAGTAGAGTATAACCTTTGTTGTTGTTGTTTTAAATGGATTTGTTGAGATTTGAACATTGCAGTAAAAACTTAAGACATCCTTACAAATCAATCGTCACTGTATTATCTGTTCAATTGTGCGTAGTTTATAGACCTTCAGAAAATGGGGATTATTGCATCTCACATTAAACTGACTGAAGGATGGCTCTGTCCTTGGAGCCATTTTGTACGCCAAGGAATCTAATTTAATTCACGTCACTCGCTTTGTATCAAAGGCTCATTTGGTACTGAGGAAACACTGCTCCAGCCTTCCTCAGACTGCATAGTCGTTTATTGTGTTCAGCCTCTTCTCCTTTTATGAATCTAAAAAGTTATCTATAAAGTAGGAAAATATGGAAAAAAATAACCCGTCCCACTCTTCACTCCTATTGTCCTTTTCATTATGCAACAGAATTGTATTCAGGGCTGCAGTATGTGGTGGGGATGATAAAGTCTGAGACAGAATTTTCAAATTACAAGAGCTAGTTAAAGTTTCATCCAGTGACCCATTTGTTTCTGTCTCTGGCAAATTTACTCAGCTGTTGTCAACTAACGTTGATTCTGTGAGTTGGTTAAACAACAAAAGAAAACAGTGGCTGCTGCCGGGTTAATATGCTCACTCTGCATGGAAGGAGAAACAGCACTCTGTATCATTTTTGAAAAAATAATGTCCAACAGAGTTGCAAGTTTTGTTCCACATTAACAGGCCGGGGCGATTGCCTCACAATAATTTCAAACTAGCTACCATTTAGCTCTGCAGTTGTCAAGTGTAACCCTAAAGACATTGAGTTATTAAGTGATATCTTGTTTCGTACTATGTAGACCACAAATACAGGCCTGTAGCTAAATTTGTAGAAAATAATTGCATTTGGAATTTAGATATTTTGTTGTTCAGCCGTAGAGTAGTAGATTGTGTTCTGTCGTGTTGTTAGAAATGCGGTGAGTGCATATCTATGAGTGGTCTAATTATCTAAACTATAAATAAAATCTGACTATTTGTTAAAGATAGAGACTGGAAATTTGACCTATTTTTAGAGCTGTAAAATGACCAGGGCCATGAGTTATTTTTGGAATTGGGAGAAGTCAAAATCTTTTACACTGTGAGCTGTCTTTTATTCTCCTTTTGATCTCATGCTGATATTTCCAGGACACACACACACACTCTCTCTCTGTCTTTCTCTCTGTCTGTTGAGCTGCTGCCTCTACTGTAATTTTCACCTCCTCCCAAATCCCATGCTTTCAACCCCTCATCGTCAACAATTTCTTTTCATTTCGCTGCTCCTCACTTTTCTTTCTCTCTCTCCCTGCTACTTGCTCACCCTTACCTTACAGCTTCAAAGTCGCCACCATAGCTCTCTCTTTCCTCGACATCATCATGTTTTCATCATCACTCCTCAGCCCTCCCTCGGCAGTCTTCAGTCTCCATTAATCTTCCTCGTCTATCCCCAGATTTCAGTCAGACTTCTATTTACTCATTTCCACCCACTTATTACCCTTTAGCCCTCTTACGCTTCCAGAACATTGCAATCATAATACCTCTATCTATTTTAACGCCTTATTCTACGCTCTATCCAAACTTTTCTTGTTTTCCTCCTCTGCTGTCAGTTTCTCTTTCTGTCTTTTGTCTCCCTCCACTTCCTCCTCCTCCCTTCTTTCTGTTTGGGTCTTTTTACTGCCTCCTTACTGTATCTAGGGCACTGGTGTTGAACGGCCTCTCAAATTCTCTGACAAGTGGATCAATTGTCTGTCCCCTGATAATAACCTGCCATCTAGCATCTGTCCATTCCCGTGCGAACGCTGTCCACCAATGAGCACCTTTATTTTCTGAATCCACTCGAGGCCAGTTGATATTTCCGATAGATAGTTGATAGAAATGCAGTTTGTACAAACCAAACCCGGCTAGAATTAGCAAGATGATCTGTGTTTGAAGATACATTGGAGAAACACCTGTCACGAGCTACGATGCCTTTAAAATGTATTCACCAGCCTTGGGAGTTGTTTTTATTGTCTTCAAAATTCAATCAGAGTACAGTTAAAGTTTCTTTGACACCGATAAACAGAAAAAGAAACTTTCATGTAGTAAGTCTAAAGATATAAAACACCTGATTTAATACTACACACCTGTCGTGGGTAACCGCAATACTACATACTCCTTCAGCAGCTCCTGTGTCAGAAACAGGACACAACCAAATAAAATCACATTGTTTGATTAAAGATGTCAGTTAATAATAATTATAATAATGATTCATTACCGTGAGCTGATTTCATGCTGTGCATGTAGCGAGTAGTTTTCCACCCAACAGCAGGAAACATTAAAGTTAGTTAACTTGCTGAAGAGTTGGAGGTGTGCAGCCTGTCGCCTGCAGCTCTTCATCTATCAGCTCTCTGTGGCTACTACTAACAAACATTTCTCCACTGGAGAAAAATACAGAAAATGACCAAAGTTTTATTTTGAACACACACGTCGCTAACCACAGTGACAAGAATCAGTGTTTGTCACTCCCAGTGCGCCAACATGGGAACTTACTCCAGAATGCTACGAATACAGGGAGATTAACCTGGCGGTGAACTGATTTAGCAAGGGCTTGAATCTAACAGACATTCATGTACATGTAAAGGTCCTACCTACCTTTTAACCTACCTTTACTCTACCTACCTTTTAATACAGCTCTGTTACAGCTTCAGGAGAATGAACAGTAAAGAGTGTGTAACACTGGATTACATGGATGCATCATTTCCCTGTGCTTAGGTAGGCTATCTGAATCCAGCGACTAACAATAAAAACTATATAGACAGATTACTACTTTACTAAATACATTGAATTGCTATTGCAGGAAAATTCTGACCATACAATAGTATTAAAAATGGGGTTTGATTATATGAACCTTTTAAGAATTGTATGTCAAAGTAAGATCTTTTGCACAAAGCTGACAGAAACCTGTCTGCACAGACTCGTGGCTATAATTGCTGCCCAACTTTTTATTAACTTGTTAATTTAGATTACCTTTAGACAAAAAGCCACATTAAATCTACTTTGATTCAATGTTGTAAGATAATAAAACACATAGAACTGATTAGGTGAGTAACAGTAAATTAATCTGCATCTAATTTGTTGTTATATTTTTCAAACAAAATACCAATAATTTGACGGATTTAGCTCATTAAATGTGTCTGTTATATACGTTGGTAAATTGAATATATTTAAGTTTTGGACTGTTAGTCGTATAAAACAAGCCATTTTGATTTGTCACCTTGGGCTCTATGAAATTATAAAGGGATATAATATGGCATAATCCAACATTTCATTGACGATTAATCAAGAAATCAATTAACTGATTAATAGGTAACAAAAAAAATATTTGTAGTCCTTAAAACATGAAAACTTGCTAAAGGGGTGGATATTTTTTATAGGCACTGTACGTCCTGTCGACACATTCATGTAGTTACAAAAGAGTGTGGATTAATAATCACACATGCATTTACTGTTGTCTTGTGTCTTGGTTCGTTTGTGTCCTCACATGTGTAACACCTACTGTACATGTGATTGCAAGCCTTCCTTCAACGTGCTCCCTCATCTATACAGGCACGGTTTTACGCCGACATATTTCGAGCTGCATGTCATCTCTGTCTCCTGCCTTATTGCTAAACAGCCAGAGAGCAGAGCAGAGGAGGTAGAAACTCGTCTATATTCCCTTCCCATCCTTTATTGATGCCAGAGTAATCACAGGGCCAGAGTACAAATCCACTTACTCTCTGCATTGCCTTAAGTAATGGATTTATGAGTGCATTAAAGAGCCGTAGTCATGCAGAGGCCCCTGCCAGACTGTCTCTCTCCTTCATTCTCCTCCTGATCGACTGTCTTTGTGTCTCAGACGGTCTCGTCTGCTTCTGCTTTCTCAGCTCATGTCATGCAAGATCTTGCCGTCTCTGATTCTCAATTGTCTTTTCACTATTGGCTCATTTTCACTCTCTCCTTTCTCTGGCAGACTTTAAAGGCACTTATGCGACCCATCATTCCATTACCCTGCTTTTTTCTTGACTCCCACACTCTTTCTTCTCTTCATCCTTTGGGGAGCCTTGATGAGAAAAGCTTTTTTGGATTTTCTTTGCTGTGGAGACAAAGTAACGAGGCCAAAGGAGAGATCATTCCAGAGGCAGTTAGTGCTTTAGGGGGTTGAAATGAATTCAGAACAGCAACTGAAGTGCCTGGCATAGAGATGATAGAATGTAAGAGGAGTGGTGGCAGTGTGGAAACTGAATATCATCTGAGTTTGTATCCTCACTGAGCTTTGTAGGGAAGAGATGTGCAGATGCAAATAGAAAAGTTGCTGCAGTGCATCAACTTCTTTCATTCTCTTGTTCCATCTTCCTTCTACTCTGTTCTTTTCCTCATTCTATTCCTTCCCTTTTGTCCTCCTCCTAATTAAGCTCAGTGTGCAGTGACACATCTGTACTATACATCTCATGGGAAGCTTGTCCCTGTGTGTGTGTGTGTGTGTGTGTGTGTGTGTGTGTGTGTGTGTGTGTGTGTGTGTGTGTGTGACTGACTCTCTCATACAAACACACACACAGCTTTGGCACACCAGACAATCACTAACAAAATTACTTATTTGGTAATGAGTAGAGTGTGCTAAAGGTATCTGACTGTTATTGATCGTTATATCCTCTAGGCAACTGGAGGAGATAACCACGACCCCTCGTGGTTGCAGTGATTCACAATTTTTGAAAAACCTGTTGTAATGACTGAGCCTATAACAAAGCTTAGACTTTTGTCTTTTCAGCAGTATTTCGCTTTTCGTTACGACATTTCTTATCAGCTAGGCTAAATACCAGGCTTACCTAGGCTGTTGCAGGCCTTATTGTGGCTCTGAATTGGAAATCCCTAGTCCTAGTATGGTCTCATCTTAAACCCGAGCATTTGCAGATTAATTCCATACCCAATATGTTATGAATGATCCACTAAAGGTAGGCACAATACAAGATGAATAAATCCCGGTTTTTGTTATCTTTATAGCCAACTTAACTGTATGGAAGGAGGGAGGGACAATTGAGTGAGATTCAGCTCTTTTTTGTTTGGGACACAAGATAAGTAGGTAGGGAGGGGTTTTATTTTGTGTGGTGTATTAGGGCATTGTTATGTATTCAGAACATTTTGTTGTAAGTAATTTACAAGGTCTAAATTCAGATGTTTGAACTTATCATCCCGTTTATTGATTCCTCATCAAGTTAATTCAGTTAGGAGACGCAGAACTCTCACTTTACAATACCAATATCATTCAAGTCTTAAAAAACAGACACTATACAATACAAAGTACTACTGTGTTAAAACGTTTCATTCTCATGTATACACACTGGACACACAGACTGCCTTGCACTCTTTGTTCCCCACCCACATGCACTCAGACACAGCTGGCAGAGATCTACACTGAGAATGTAACAATGAATTGAATCTTGAAAGATGAGGAAAAATACCTCTGTCATAGAAACACATCATCAAAGGAGAGTGTATGAAAGGGAACGGATGCACTCTAAAAGGCTACCAGTTAGTGTGCAAAAAATAGCCTGTTGTTATCCGGTAATTGTCAGAAGTTCTCAGTCAGTCAAATGAGCCAAATGCACTTTCAGAAGCGCTATAAAACTTGTTTTCTCCTGCTATTTCAGTTCATTATACTCATTTTTAACATTTCCCCCATTTATTTGCTGCACCCACCATCCTCACCACAGAGTCATCAGAAGGCGTGTCCCTCCCACTGGGCAACTCCAAAGACTTCATCCTCAGCTTGGACATGAAGTTCATCTCCAACGGCAGCGTGTCTGTGATCCTCGAAACCACAGAGAAGGGCCCTCCCTTCACTATCCACTACGTGACCAGCACGCAGCTCATCGCCTTCAAAGACCGTGAAATCACCTACGGTGTCGGACCACGAACCGCCTGGAGCACTCTGACCCGAGACCTGCTCACCGACCTCAGGAAGGGCGTTGGGCTGTCCAACACCAAGGCTGTGAAGGCCACTAAGGTTGGTTTCAAACTTTTAGTGCTGAAAGTAACTTTTTGATAAAACACCTGTCTTCTAATAACTATGTAACTGGACTGGAGCTGAAATAATTAGTTGATTAATCAGCAACTATGGTTTTGAATGAACTGAGTAATCATTTAAGTCATTTTTCAAGCAAAAACACCTATTTGAATGACTTCAAATGTGAGGATTGTTGCTTCTTCATCTTATGTCATGGTAAACTGAGTAAACATATTAAAGGGGCTGTATGTAGTTTTTCTACTAAAATGAATCCTTTTTTTATTGCCTGTGTGTGAAGGGGTTGTAATCTGACATTAAAATGATCCACTTGCCGGGTTTGGCCCATTAACTCTGAAGGCAGGTATTCCTGTTCCTATTTGAAGGCTCCGGGTCGGATTTTCCGTGAAATCCAGTGACTGACACCAGCATGCGCTCCCAAGCCTCTCGCTGTGTCTACTTTGCTCTCAGCAGCGACGACACTGCAACTTACGACATGGAGTCTGCTAACGCTAAGAAAGACCTGCTCCCAGCACAACACAGACTCCAACATAAGGATAAAAAAATAGTTTTATCTGCTGAAGCTCGTCGGGCCAAATGTGAATCGGATCGACTTTGGACGAAATGTAATTTAAAGGCAGGGCTTTTGAATCCTAGAGAAACCTCCGCTTTGTTTTAGGTATAAAAACAGACCCAGAGTTGGCTTTCATCCTATTGGATAGGTAAGCTAACATTACTACAAAGGATGTAAAATATATTTTTATTTTGTGCTTCGGTTGGCTCAAGTTAGATAGCGTTAGCTCGCCGGCAAACGTCGAGCAGTTGCTAATGTTGTCCGGTGTGTCACATTACTTCACCATCCAATGCGACCCATGTTACTTTCCTCTGTACCACAATGGTAAAGTGTCAAAGCCTGCAAGGAAAGATGTAACGGTAAAAAGCTAATGTGGAGCGATTTGTTTTCTATCCCATAGTGATGCAGCCACGAGCAGCTAGCTAACGCTACAGTAGCTTGGACCCACCGCTGTTTGCTTAGTAACCTGTTCGTAACGTTCACTTTAGATTTATTGCCTTTTACTGAGAGGCAATAAATCCTCTGAGAGGCAATAAGAGCTTCTCCACCTCTCGGTTGCTGTAACATGACCCACATAATATACAACCCAGAGGATGAGCCATCCACTAACACTAGTTACAGTAAATTTACTTACTGCGGTCTAACTGTTATAAAGTGTGACACAATCTTATAATATTCAGTCCAGCTCACTAACCGTTTCATTATCATCCAGTACATGTAGCTGTGCTGACATTGCTGAGCCTCCGGTTACAGATTAACAGATATCATGTAACGAGCGTGGATTAGTTCAACATCAAGCTGATAAAAACATTACTGTAACGTTGCAGTGGGAGTTTACCTGAGTTTCCACCATGTTGTGTGTAGCTGGCTCCCCACCTGTCTACAGCCGCTCTCACTTTGGCTTTTTTCGGGAGTACTGTGCCGATATGCCGGTGTCTGCGCTCAATGAAGTAACGTTACGGCGCCGGTGTTGATCCGCCTCTGCGACGGGAACGTTGAAGTTACTGAGCCTGAACATGTCTGAGTGAAAAGCCACAGCCTGCATGCTGGAGTTCCTGCGTTTATTGCAGGATTTCTGTATGAAAGCGGTTGTTTCGGATTCTGCTCGCTCATGAGTTCAAACGAGCACGCGTACGAGCACACATCTGGTTGCAATCTTAAAATTAATCTTAAACTAATTTCCCATCTTAAAGCTGTATTTCCATTAGCAGATTTAGTTAATTATATTTTAGATTTTTGAACCAAGTTATGTCATTATGAGAGCTGTGACACTAAATAATTAAATGTAGAGATGATAAACAACAATATTGAATTAATGCCAAATCATAATTCCAGTCATTAATCATCTTGTCTGCCTTTGTGTCTGGTTTCCTCCTCAGATCATGCCCAGACGGGTGGTACGATTAGTCCTGCATGGACGTGGCTTTGTTGACAATGTCACTATCTCCACCACTGCCCACATGGCCGCCTTCTTTGCCGCCAGCGACTGGCTGCTTCGAAACCAGGACGAGCGAGGCGGATGGCCCATCATGGTCACCCGTAAACTGGGCGAAGGCTTCCGGCCTCTGGAGCCTGGTTGGTACTCTGCTATGGCTCAGGGCCAGGCCATGTCGACCCTGGTGAGAGCCTACCTCCTCACCAAGGACCAGGCTTACCTCAACGCTGCCCTCAAGGCAGTAGGACCCTACAAGGTGCCTTCAGCACAGCACGGGGTCAAAGCTGTGTTCATGAACAAATATGACTGGTATGAGGAATACCCCACCACACCCAGCTCTTTTGTCCTCAACGGCTTCATCTACTCCCTGCTGGGACTCTTTGACTTGACTGAGACAGCCGGAGAGAAGCTTGGCAGGGAGGCTGGCCAGCTGTTCAGCCGCGGCATGGAGTCACTGAAGGCCATGCTGCCGCTCTTTGACACAGGGTCTGGGAGCATCTATGACCTGCGTCACTTCATGTTGGGCACTGCGCCCAACCTGGCACGATGGGACTATCACACCACACACATTAACCAGCTACAGCTGGTGGCATCCATAGACAACTCTCCTGTCTTCAAGGATGTGGTCAAGCGCTGGAAAAACTACTTAAAAGGGATTCGTGCTAAGCACAACTAGAGAAACTGTAACCCACGTATATCATACAGCTGAGATGATGACTGAAAAGTTGAATATACTATGTGTGAGACCTTAATGGATGATTGAATGTGAGGTGGATGCTCACATTGTGTGTCTGTTAGAGGTCCATAATCTATTGGATGAGTTTATCAGCTGCAGCTCTCACCACTTAACATTTCTCGTGTGCTCTGTTGCAGGTTTTATATTTTCTGCAACACTGACTGTAGCTCTCTTCTCCTGTTTTTTTCCCTTGAGCTAGTGTTTGTAATTATGCACAGACCTAGTTTCAGTGTGTGTTGTGTGTGTGTGTGTGTGTGTGTGTGTGTGTGTTGTGTGTGTGTGTGTTGAACAATATATGACGTTAGAGTAGGATGAAACTCCTTGAATTGTTTAAACTGGATCACATTTCCGTCACTCTTTGAAGCATCCACCACAGGTCTCTTCTCCAATTGTATTTTTTTACCATTTCTAGTTTATTTACAAATAAACTTTAACAAAACAGAATATATTATAAATTATTTGCCAAAACATAATGAATCTTATCGATATAAAATAGTGAAACATTTTGGATTTTATTTCTGCTCTTCAAACTTTTTTTTTAATCCTTTAACCCTCAAAACATTATAAGTTTTAAATCAAGATTTTTTTAATACCATGTTTAAGCTGTGATATAAATTATTTTACAGAAATGCTGAAGAGTCCGATGCTTTATGCCTCCAACACGGCAGCTTCAAGTTATTTTCTGAAGCCCCACAGTTAAATAGTTACAGATAATTTTGGCGGTGTTATGTTGTGTCTTTAGTGTGCCATGGATTTAGGCGTCTGTTTAAAAAGTTGCTTGAAATCACCTCTGAGGAATAAATACCTCAAGCCACCATATTTTATTTCAGATGGTTAAACCAGCTCTGCTACCAGCAGTTCTCTTTACTTCCTACCAACAATTCCACTGTGTTTAGCTGAGCTGCTATGTAGGCACATCTGGAGAGAGTTGTCTGCATGACTGCATAATGGGTAATGTGAGTTACACAGCGACCAGTTTGTGTTTTCAGTTAAGGCATGGACAGCTGCAGCTAGCATGCTGCTATAACATGAGTGTCTGTGTTAAATTCCCTAAGATCAGACCTATCCTAACTAGTCATCAGGGCCGAACCCTCTATAATGCTGGTTTCTTCATGTGATGTTTTTAGATGACAAACTATGTTCTACGATTCTTAGCTGTAACCAAAACCCACTACAGTCTGTCGGTTGGTCCCAAAAAACTTAATAATTCATGTGCCAGTGCAGCTATAAATAGTTAATTCTGCATCACTTTTGAGTTCAGCTCAGTTAGTAAAGCTTAAGCTTTCCATATCAGAGATCCTGGATTGTGATTTTCAGCTCCGATGTGGCCGCAGCTGTTCACAAATCTCAGTATTTGTTGGAAGAAAAAAGGCAGCTGAGACATGAGCCCCAAGAGTCTCTGATCAAGAGTCGTTCTTCTCATTCGCACCGATTGGGAAAAGCTAGATAACAGTTGGGAATTAGATTCAGTCAGCTATATTTAACGTTTTCGTGGGTGTGTTGTCTTAAAGTGGACATGGGAAACTCCCAGTGTACACGGCACATGAGCCACTACTGATTGAACAATTGAACAATCAATAATTTCCTTCCAAATCTTTACATATTATTTTTCTTTAAGAATTTTATTTTACTTTTACCATTATGACAAGAGACTACAAATGGCTAACTCGTGCACATTCTCATTTTTAATAATGTTAATTAATGTGCCATGTCTCTGATAAATAAGAAATACAAGTAGACCATTAAAGCTTCATGCAGTCAAAATGGGACTGCAGTGTCACTTTTAAGCTCTCTTCATCCCTTAAGAAATGTACACAGGACACAGTGTGGCAATGACTTTAGAACTAATGCTTGTTTTTCTGTTAAACTTTCTTTCAATGACAAACTTTAGCTTCAGATGAGTCCCTTGGCCTGTTAAATATTAAAATCCTTTATATCCTTTTATGTCCCTTAGTTTCAACACCAGCACCATTAGTTGTAGCCACATTTTCATTCACTGTCATGCCCCCTCTTGACCTAGAATATTGTTAACTTGGAAACTCACTTCTTAACTCTTAACTCACACTTTCAGATGATAATTGCTGAATATAAGTGTAGGTGGTATAGATGTACGTGTTGTGTATAAGGGGTAAACAGACGTGTGGGCAGCAGAGGCACAGCTGTGTCTCACTAACATGTCAATTTATAACATTTAAATAGACAATGCCAGGACTGCTGAAGGCGGAGGTAAATTCTTGACATGCATAAAAAGGCTGTCAGTCCCAGCAGGCTCTCATTGCTCCTGTCAGCTGTTGTGGGTGCATGAACCTATTCAAACATTCAGATTAAAAACCGTGCTGCCCTGTTGACCGCTGTATGAGGAGACGGAGGCTCGCCAAGACGGAAACAATTCACCCGTCTTAATAGGCTGCAGAGTCGGAACACAGTACGGTTGCTAGTCAGAGATGAGTCAGCATTCACTGGCATTGACCTCACAAAGAAAACAAAGTGGATCCCTCAGCATTAATGAGGCTTTCATCGATCTACCTTAAAGATTATTAATGGGAAGCAGGAGAGTCAGGCTGGTTTGTTCTTCTGAAGGTGTTGGTGGTGAATTTTTCATTTTCTTAAAACCGGCTTAAACTTTGAGATAGAACCATTTACCCGCTGCTTGAAGTCATGGTAGTGTGAGCTTGCTTAAGTCATTATTAATTCCTTTCCTTTCTGACCTTACAGCTTCATCTGTGACTCAGCTCATTGCATTCAGAAATAAGTGAGGATTTACAACTCCACAGTACAAATTCTCAAATATAATTTTGAGAAAAAAGTTGTAATATTTAAGGAATAGTCATGATATTATGAGGAAAAGGTGTAATAAGTGTTTTGTTTGGAGAAATAGTAACTACAATACAGTGTGTGTGTGTATATAGTGCACATATACTGTATTTCAGGAACCGATAAAGTGCATGTAATCCAATCTTCCATGTTTAATCATAATAGACATTTTGTTTACAAAGCAAACCACTATGACTTTATTCCTAATGACTTTTTTCTTGTAAAATTGCGACTTGTATCTCAAAATATGACATTAAAATTTTCCTGACTTTATTCTTTAAATACTAGACTTCTCCTCGTAACATTATGCTTTTCGCCTTTTCTAAATCATGACTTCTTTTCTCAAAACATTTTGACTTTATTCTCAAAATCTCAGATTTTTTTCCAACAGTGGAACTAATTCCTCTAGGTTTATATTGTGAATGGAAAGAATTATACTGAGTTTCTGATTTTAAAGTTAAAAGATGAAATGTCATACCAGAGAAGAGTTTCGGGTGCACTTTTTGAGAATCCCTTTTTTTTTGTACACTTGGCTGAACCTTGCTTTGTTCTTTTCCTGGTGGCATTTTCTCCCCATGAATACTTGCATAATTCATTCTTTGCCATTTTAACAGGGCACGTAGAAATATGTAGTTTAAAGGGAACATTCAGGAATGAAAGTTAAGCGTGTGAACAACTATCTGCATTTTGTTTATACCAAAGCCATTGATTCAAGTATATTTGAATTTGTATATTTTTGTGCAAACAGATTTCCATTCAGCATTTAATGACATTAAGCCTCTACGGAGACGTCACAGAGAGACACTGCCTTTTTGAGAAATGCTAGTTTTTCAAATGTAGGTTGAATAGATTATAGCAAAATTAAGATATGTAAAACTTGCTTGTTGTAAAGGGGATGTGTGCAACTAGAGATTAGCATTTAGTTAGCTACTGTTAAAGGCAGGCAATAGCTGCAAATTCTCCTAGAAAGTTTTACTTTTGTCTTTGTTTTGGAGTGTTTTGTTTGTCATCCATCATTTGTTGGAATAATTTGCAGAGGAGTAATATGTTTCTCTAGATAGATAAAAGCACAACTGCCGTTTATTGTCACGAGATTTTGGTTGTATTTCTTTCGGCATGCTTTGTTTTTCTTTTCAGGACAATGTGCAACGCCTTCAATAAGGAAGCTGCTATTATTGTTCACTGTGTTGCAGGTATGTAAACTTCTTTTTCATCATTTTAGTGGAGGGTTTTTCTGTTTTTCCACTATTTGACTTAGCATATGACCACTGAGGTCAAATGTGATTTATGCAATAAAATGTTTACTGGGGTCGTGACACCACAGGAGATCCAGAGCGGTTGTACAGACTTTGCAATCAAAGCACAATGTGCAAATGCTACCATTTTTTAGTCCAAGGAAGAGAGTTGTTTGTATACAGAGTAAATTGTGCTTTAAAAATGTGCTTTTTAAAGGTGTAAAAAAAAATAAAAGCATTTTTTCTCAAACTTGTGGCCTAATATCTGTAACATTTAAAAGGGACTCAGCCATTTAATGAAGATACGTTTTAGAGCTGATACAATTAATTGATTAATCAATCAACCGAAAATGTATCTGCAACTGCTTTAATAATATAATTATTTCTTATTTTAATTTAGTGGCCATATTTCAAGGAAATATACAAAGCACCTAATCGATCGAGATTATTTCCAGTGTTTCTTTGTCTTACATGATCAAAAACTGAATAGCTTTGTGTTTTGTCTGACAAATCAAATAATGTGAAGACGGCACCTTGAGGTTTTTGTTATATGTAGATTAATAGTAAAATTAAATAGTAAATGTAAAATTAAGATACTAAAAATAATCATTAGTTGGCCTTAGTCCATGTTTTTTATATATTTATATTTCATTATATTTTTATATTTGTTATTTTACATAGTGCTTTATTGCATTAGACCACAAAAATTGTTTACATTGCATTATATCTATATCAAAAAATAAAATAAGAAACATACGATACACAAGCCAAAAAGGAAACAAATTAATATTAACCTTCTTTTAAATAAAAATCTCAGCTGTGTTGAAGTAAATACAATCTTAAGGCAGTATTTCTATCTGCCCATGGCAAACATTTACCTGTGCGCCTCATAATTAAACTAATTACTCGTCTTTGATAGGTTTTCTCCATCCCCAGAATTTTATTCATTGCTAACTTTAAATTCTGAAGAGAAGGTTTAGTAGTTGTTATACCTAAAATAACAGATTTTGGTTCAGCTGACCATGTCCGGTGTTAAACAGCACTGACTGCAGTAGAGAAACAGTTTGTTCATACTGAACATCGTCTCTGTGAAACTGCAGAGAGGAAAAACAATCCTGATTAATAATTTAACCTAATTAGGCTATTCTGATCCAGTGAGACACGCAGACACCTGAGAAGGACTGTATCTCCCGCCACCCGTTTGCATTTTTCATTACCTTCTGGCATTTATACAATCCAGCCATGATTTCTCCCTCACATCCGCACTATTCACCCCACACATCTCGTTCCTTCCTTTGACTCGACACTAATGATATTAGCGTTCCTACTAACAGTGAGTCTGTCTCCCAGTCCTGTAATTAGCCCTACATAAACCTGATAAGCTCAGTCGCTCCATGACCTCCTCTGCTGCCATTCAGATGCCTTTGAGATGGCTGTGATAACATTACAGTAAATCCTTGGTACTGCAGCGTCCGGAGGCCGCAGGCTTTATGGTCCCCATAAATTTACCCACTTTATGAAATTAACACTCTGCTGAACCCTGTATTATTGGATGTGGTTGTGTATTATCTGGGGGTCTCAGAGGAGGTGGGAAAAGAGTAATGTGGAGGCATCTAGTAAAAAGAAAACCACAACAATATACCTGCTAAACTTTGTGCAACTTGACAGTTTACCTCCCAGAAGGTTTTTGAGGCACGTGATCTTTTCACCTTAATGGGTGCGTTTCTTTCAAAGTTTTGATTTTAAAGAGGTGGTATTATGCTTTTTGGCTTTTTGCCTCAGCTTTATTGAGTTATATACCTTTTTTGTGAATGTAATAAGTGTGCAAAGTCAAAAAGTCCACCCCAAAGGGAGTTCCCATCTCCCACAGAAAACTCTGCTCTGAACTTCTGCCTGAAGTTATAGCCCAGCCTTTTCTTCTGCTTTCTTGTGATGTCACAAAAAAACGCCCGTCATAATGCTCGCCTATCGGCTATTTAGACACGCCCTCAAAAACACAGGTGGAAAACACTCTTCAGCTGCAGCACACTGTCAAAATGTCCACCTGCTGCCTCTCCTCTCCCTTCCAGACACTAGCTTCCCTCCAGGCAGTCAATAGACATAAAGTTGTTACTGTGATGTAGAGACAGAGCACTTAAAACTTTAAGGATGAAAGATACATTTGTTACAAATGAATTACTCACCTCTCTGAAACTCTTGCTCCAGCCCATGTTGCTAAGCTGGTAAGGGGATATACAGCTGAACCGGCTGTGTTTACCAGCTTTTCAAGACCCACCCTTCTCTGCTTCTGATTGGCTAGTAAACCTTAACTAGTAACTGTACATGTGCAACTCCCAACACAGATCATGTAGAGGCAAGATGTATCACTCCATAGCTAAAACGAAACGTTCAACACACAGGGTGAAAGGAGGAGCTGCAGCAATGTGCAGTATGATGCTAAATGTGCTAAAATATGTTTTTTTGAAAATGAAACCATGTAAACCTGTTCTGCTACGACCCCTAAATAAAATTTTTTAACCTGAAAATGAGCATAATATGACCTCTTTAAAGTAACGGTTTGATATTTGGAGAAATACACTTTTTTTGATGAGAGAAGAGAAAATCAATACCACTCTCATATCTGTCCATTAAATATACAGCTAAGTCTTTATCGAGCAGCCGCTTAGCTTAGCTTTGCAAAGGAACTGGAACAAGCTCACTAATTAACATGTTACATCTCAGCGGTCGATTTCTTGGCTCTGAGCAATAACTTCCTGGAATCTCATCGGTTGCTGGTTGCCAGACAAACAGTTGGTTTTACATGTCAGTTTTACTTGGGTTTTTATATGGATTAAACAAATGAAATATAACATGTGAACTTTAGAGGTGCTGGTAGGTGGATTTTGTTATATTTGGACAGAGCTTGGCTAGCCGTTTCCCCCTGTTTACATCTGGTCTTTGTGCTAAGCTAAGCCAACTGGCTGCTGACTGTAGCTTGATATTAAATAGGAAATATAGGAGTGGTATTGATCACCCCATCCAACTCTATTCTCTTACTACCAGATCCAGTACCTCAGCAGTAGCTTTTCTAAAGGATCCGGGAATACGTTCCCTGTGCTCTGCAAAATCCTTTTCAAACTTCACTTCTTCTCTCTTTTCATTTGTGCTGCTGAGCAAACAGTGTTATCAAATTCAGTCCAGTCTCATCATCTCTTCTAAATGAACACCAGAGACAGAGAAACAGCCATTACACCAAAATAAAAAATCTTTTGTCTCAGTTTCCAAACCTGGTAATTGCTGCATTTTGTCATTCATGAGAACACTTTGGTTTACATGGTATAGATGATAAAATTCTTGAGTAGCGTTTCACCAGGGCGAGCCAGAGATGGTGATGATGATGATGCTGGAAGAGAACAATAAGGAGAGAGAGCAGCAGTAGGTGCATGAGTAAATAAAAAGTGATATAGGCAGAAGGCACGTCTGTGATGGGGGGGTCTTGACTAGATTGAGAAAAAGCTGTAAAGGACTCAAATTCAACAGAGAAGGGAAAAGAGCATCTGGAGTCGAACAACTATTAATAATGTATCAGGGGGGCGTCTGCCACGCACGCTCCTCATTTGGAGACACAAACTACACTTCATCAACTAAAACACCAGGGAGGCACCAGCACTTTGAGCAGCTGCAGCACAGCAGCCTGGTTCAGTGAATTCTACCACCCATCTGTCCCTACGACAGATCACAACACAAATTCGGCAGATCATTATTTTCATTTTTATTAAAAATGGAAAATGTAAAGTAATGCTAGAAAATGATTTAAGAATTCAAAAAAATAATAAATAAATAAATAAATAACATGATTGAGTACAATTATGCTTGCACCTGAAATGTTATTGTGTACATTTAAGGTTTTTTACTTTACTACACTTCTTTGAATGCTGTTGTTACTGGTTACTTTGGAGTGTTACAGTAATCCATGAATCATTAACAGAGTCACTTTCTGGATTACTTCTGAAACACTTTTGGTTTTTATAATTAAAGTACATTTTGCTAATATTTTCACTTCAGAACTTTCACATAACAGAGTATATTTTATATTGCAGTACTTCTGATTTTACTTAGGTACAGAGTGTGAATACTACCACCATTTTCTATGATTATTGGATTATTGTTGTGACACAGCGACATGCAAGAAGTACTTTAATGTTATAGGTGGTAGAGCAAATGTACGTGCTGCATCTGCTGTTAGGTAGTTTAATCTATTATTGATTATACTTGATATAAACTTATCATCTTTTGTCTTTAAAAGCTAAATCTGCAAATTAAAGGGGCATTATGGAGTTTCCAGCGGCCGCTAGCGGTGCGGTTTTAAGATTGCAACCAGGTGTGAAACACAACCGCTTTCATACAGAAATCCTGCAATAAACGCAGGAACAACAGGCCTTGGCTTTTCACACAGACACGTTCCAGCTTGGTTACTTCAAGGTTCCTGTCTCACAGGCAGATCAAGACACCGGCGGCGTAACGTTACTTCATTCATCGCAGGGAGCCACCGGCATATCGGCACAGTACTCGCAAAAAAAGGCAAAGTCAAAGCGGCTATAGACAGGTGGGGAGCCAGCTTCACACAGCATGGTAGAGACTCAGGTAAACTCCCACTGCAACGTTACAGTAATAGTTCTATCAGCTGCAGGTTGAACTAATCCACGCTCGTTACATGATCACGGTACATTTACTGCATTTAGCCGACATCGTTAGCTCGCCTGTTGCTTTTCAGTAACCATCTTCACTATCTGTGAATCTGTCACCGGAGGCTCAGCAATGTCAGTACAGCTACATGTACTGGATGATAATGAAACTGTTAGTGAGCTGGACTGAATATTATAAGATTGTGTCACACTTTATAACAGACCGCAGTAAGTAAATTTACTGTAACTAGTTTAGTGAACGGCTCTTCCTCTGGGTTGTATATTATGTGGGTCATGTTAGTTACAGCCACTGAGAGGTGGAGAAGCTGTGTACCTATCAGTAAAAGGCAATAAATCTAGGCGAGTCCGAGCTACTGTAGCGTTAGCTAGCTGCTCGTGACTGCATCACTATGGGATCGTAAACAAATCGCTCCACATTAGCTTTTTACCATCATTTCTTGCAGGCTTTGACAAATTGAGTTTATGTTGGAGTCTGTGTTGTGCTGGGAGCAGGTCTTTCTGTTAGCAGACTCCATGTCGTAAGTTGCAGTGTCGTCGCTTCTGAGTTCAAAGTCAGTACAGACACAGCGAGAGGCTCGGGAGCGCGCATGCAGGTGTCCGTCACACCGGCAAGTGAATCATTTTAATGTCAGATTACAACCCCTTCACACACAGGCAATAAAAAAAGGATTCATTTTAGTAGAAAAACTACATATAGCCCCTTTAATAGCTGTTAAATAAATATAAGTAAAAAGTACAATATTTACATCGTAATGTGTAAAGTACTAGAAATTGGATATACCCATGTGAAGCACAAGTTACCATTCTACCACTGTATATTTTTGAATTAAATCTATATGTTTGTTGCATTTTTTAATCTAAGTTTGAGGTAAAAGTTTGATATTTGTGCTGTAAGCCTTTGGGCTATTTTACAGTCATCTGAAGTACAAAAAACAAAGTTCTTAAAACCAACGTTTGCATCCGCAACAATGACTCAATGAATGCTTAATGAGAGAAGTTGTGCTGACGTTACACAAACATTCAGGGCTTGCCACAAGAGGCTCAGGTTGGCTTACATGGGAGAGAGGGGTAGAGCATTGGCCTGAAGCAAACTTGTTACTGTTTCTCATTAACAGTCCATAAAAGAAACAAGCAGAGCCCCGAGACCTTTCTGTCCCTGCAGTGATGCACTTTATTTTCCCTGCGATGTTTCCAAAAAAAATAGCTTTGTAGTCTAAGGTCACTAAGTAATAAATGTATTAATAAGAAATTCAAACAAAGGACAATGTGTGAGGACACTGAGCTCCTTTAAAAAAAACATTTTGTTCAAGCTAAAAATAAACTGAGTGGGCAAACACCTTTCAGTGGTTTTGCTCCTCATACATCTTAATAATCAACCGCAGTACCTGTTCACGCCCAAACTAGTGCAGCTTCTGTTTGAGAGCACTGACACTTTGTGGTGAGATGTGATAGTACAAGTATAAGTCAGCAGGTACTGGATCAAAAATACTTCAGCTGCTCACAAGAAAAACTGTGTCAGTTATAGATTTTATTCACTCATATTAATATTTCATTTATAGAGAAGGGCAGTGTCACTCAGACACTGTAATAAGTTACTAGTTACTCATTACCCCTTTAAAAGTAATAATATTACTTTACTTATTTCTGGGGTATAAAACTAACTAATTAAATTGATGTCACTCTGGCAAGACAGTGTCATAAAAGTGTCATATTTGGACTTTTACATATAAATGAACATCTACATTCAAGCCCTTGCCACACATTGCTGATTTAGCCACAGTTAAACTGGGGAGCAACCATAGCGACAGCAGCCACTCAGTATAGCAGAGCCTATATGTCATAGGTATGTGTGCACAGTGTTGTGTCATTACTCTCACTGACACAAAAGTTCCTCCCTACAGGTTTCAGCTGTTCAACGTTTAATATGAGGCTTTTGAAAGAGAAACTTAACATTACCTGGAAATCTTATTTCTGTTTACCTCCAGTGGTTTAACTTTGTCAGAACACAGTGATGTCACTGTTTCAGGTGTAAACACAGAGCAGGGCCACTATGGAAGATTTTATTGGACTTTAATATTTGTACCTCACGGATAACAATCCACAAATGTGTACTATGTTGTTCAAATATTTCACTATCTACAAATATGTATTTTTACATTTGTGATGTGTAAAACTGACAAAAACAGTTTTTGCGCATTTGCAGATTGCTTTCTGTCAATTTGTGGGTAACTTTCATATTTTTAACTTCCTTTTTACGCATTTGTGGAATTTTGTCCAATGTATCCTGCAGAGATCTGTAAAATATACTCACAACCCAAAACATGTGTTTTTACATTTGTGTTCATGACCACAAAAATACAGTGCAATTTGCAAAAACGTATAATTTGCTCTCTACACGCATATTTTAATTTCACATACAAAGTGTTATTTACGCGTTTGTGGATCTATTTTTACACACCAAACAGTTTTTGCACATTTGCAAATCATTTCCTGTTTAGCGGGTCACGCTACATTTGTGACTTCCTTTTTATGCATTTGTGGAATTTTGTCCAGTCTGTACCACCGAGATCTGTAAACAGAGATCTGTAAGTGTGAGAGCAGTTTATTAGTTACACCAGCAGGTAGCAGTAGCGACATTACCTCCCTTGAGTTGTAAAAATATCCACTGCAGTACCCAGGGTCATCTGTAGAAGACAACCACCAGTCCAATAAAATCAGCCATAGGCAACTTGGTTAAACAGAGTGCAGGAGGTGTATGAGGTGGCAAGTATGAAGTTGAGAAATGTTTTAATTTATCTGTATTGTTGTACAACAATTGTACAATGCTGTTGCTACACATGGTGTTTTGTTTACATGCCGTTGTGGTCCGAACTGAAATGAAGTGGAAGCCACACTGAAACAGGTTTTGTAGTGTACCCACAGAGCACATTCCTAACTGTCAGTAATGCTGGATGGGTGTGGTTGGGTGTGATCAGAAGTGCAACAGTCTTGAAACTTTCATCCAGAGAGGGCAGTGATACACTGTTTTTAGCCTCCTGTCAAGTGTGGTGAGTATAAATGGTACTACCAAAATATTAAAACAAAAAAACAGTCAACTTTAGCATAACTATAAAATTAATAAGGTGCGCTAATCTGTTCCTTTCCAGAGACTAATTTTTTTCACCATGTCCCTACAAATATTTTTGTTGTTGTCACTTGACCTTGTTTTCATCGTCTAGCTCTCCCGAGGTATAACTCTAGGCACTTGGCTTTGTTTATTCTGTTTCCACTAAAGTTTTAATCACTTACATATTGACTTACATATTAACTGCGCTCACCGACTCCAAGCCAAACTGAAGTGACTTCCAGTCAGACATACATCTCCTGTTGGTTTAATTATTTTTGCTCTAAACCTGTGGTGTTGCTCTGATTCTGACTGCAGCTCAGCTCCTCTGAGAGAAAGTGGAATGAGATCCCAAGGTGCTCTGCTGCAGTGCATTAGTTTATCACACTGAGCTGCTGTGATTGCAGCTTACAATAAAACATGGTGTATTACTGAAAGTGGCTTCAATGAAAGCAAAAGCTGATGGTTTTGGAGATTGCACTTAAATGTAGAGCTGATCTTGATAAAATCTTTAAACATACTTCAATAATATGGATAGACTTGTAAACAGAAGGTTGGTATTGAGGATTAGGCATTTAATAGTTCAGGTTTTCCATCAAGCCTTTGAGATAAAGCATTAACTTCTTTTTTAAATTTAAGCAAGCATGACTGTTTGATATAGGCGACTGAGCTCAAAACAAAAGAAATAAAATATGTCACAGCAACAAAATGTAATTGACTTTTTCCTTTCTTTGTGACACGAGCAAACTGTCAAACAAACCACAAATAACATTTCCCACTTTCCACTTCCTAATTCTACAGCGGCGGTGAGTCGTGTTTGCATTCATTGCTTCAGAGTTTAAACAAGATAACAGGCCCAGGGCGCTCTGACTGGGCTCAGCCATCTCTGCTGGGTGTGACGGCTGCCGTCATTATGAGGGCAAATGGTGACATGTCAGCCATAACCAGAAGATGAGCAGGAAAGTGGCATGAAAGGACCGCTGTTGACTTTTCAGCCAGACCAATTCACACCCTTCATTCATTATGTCAGCCTTATCTGGACCAGCTGAAACTCCGATAGCACTCCTCTTCTGCTGCACTTGCTGAGAGTTGAGGCTTGTCTGGCAGGTATATGGATGAAAATATTAGCCTCAGTTGCAGACCATAAATCTCAATCATAGTTGGGGTGGGGGGTGTGTTCACTGAAGGGACATTGTTTTTGCGGAAACCTGTCTTACTGGCTAGACTGTCATCTCTTTGTGAAAGGATTATGCAATTACAAGAAGAGTAGCTTTGTTTTGCAAACAACAGTCTCATATGTGAGACGAGTGGCCATGATTTTGGTCTAACCTTGAAAAATGTGTCTTCCTTTACAGAAAAATGTTAGACTTCTTGTGGCCAAGCAGCACTTGTGTCTGTGTGTGTATATGCCTTTGTGTGCGTGAGTATACACCTGTGTGCACAAACCCTCCAACCACAGAGAGGTGGCAGGAGGAGGAGTGGCACAGGTATACTGGATATTCTCGCTGAGCGTGAAAAGGGAGGAGATGAGGGGGAGAAACCTTAAGGACAGCATGGCAACACAACCGTATAAAGAGGCACTCCCTGCAGGCGGCCTCAGTTCAGCTCTCCTCCCCAACAGCAGCAGCAACAGAAGCACCTTGCAGTAGTCATGCTCAGCCTCTTCAAATTTCCACGAGTCTTCACTATCAATCAAGTTCCCAAAGTAAGTTCATCTTCACTGTATTTTCACTGGACATTTCAGGTTTCACACAGTCAAACTGAGCTGGACTCAAGTAGGAGAATGAATGTTGAATGTTGAGAAAATTTTTAAAAACACCTGTTGTTATTTTTGCTTAGTTAGACTGATTTATATTTTCATATTTCACTACATGAAATAAACATTACAGATTACTTCCTTATTATATGAACATATATAATAATTTGTTTGTTTGAGATGGATGCACTTGTAATTTTTGATGAGATGTAGCTCTTGCTTCTATTTTGAAGTTTGAGTGTGAAGTTGCTTTGAACAAAAACATCAGTCAATTTAATGTAATGTAAAGAAGTGACCCCTAAAAACAAATACTTTTCTGATTTCTCCCACTCACATACTCATTTTTTAGAAGTATCAAAGAAAAAAAAATCTTTATCAACAGAAAAATCTATTTTTCTTTCTTATACCTTTAATGATCTTGTAACCCCTCAGGGTTTATCTTGGGACACCTTATGCAAACCACAGTTAAGGAAACACACATTAAATGACCACTGCGTATTTGATTTTAAACTCACTTGGTCCACTTAGAATTTCCCTAATCTTGTGTATTTTGTTGTAGTTCTCGGAGACATCTTGTGCTTCCATAGTTGGAGAATAATAAGTTTCACAAATGTGTCAAACTGATTGAATTGTTAAGACTTACCAAAAGTTTACCAAGAGTTTTCTTTCTTGAGGTTTTCCATGAGGACAGCATCATCTCTGGCTACCGACACCCCCGCAGCTCAGCCACCGACTGCATCCTGAGCCTCTTCCAGCTGACCAATGAGACACTCAACATCTGGACCCACTTTCTTCCCACCTGGTACAGCTGCCAAATGTTCTTTTTTCTGCAATACAGACTTACATGTGACACACCTGAATGCAAAAAGGATTATCACCACATATCAAGATGGAGTATTCCCAATAGCATAGTTAGTAACTTAAAGGTCAAGGTCAAATTTATTTTAAAGCATTTTTAAAAAACAGGTTTGTGCCAGTGTTTTACAGCAAACATTAAGTCAAGTTCTCCTGCGACTTTGGATTTATTCATACAAAAAGCAAGATTTTCCAAATACTCACTGAAGAAAATCAGAGTTTTTCTCTTCTGCTTTCTTGAGAATCAGGAAGCATTCTTTGTCCTGCTTCATGTTGGTATTCTTGCACGGCTTGTTGAACTTGTAATGCAGAGAATGATACAAAATATTCTTACATAATGACATTTTCTAAAGTTGTAGCTGACAGAGGATTTTCAGTATCTGTCCATTTAACATTCACTGAACGCATGTTTATTCATTACCATGGATGCACTCTTCAAGAAATTAAACAGATGCCAGGAGAACAGTTTACTTTGTAATAAAGCTGTTGTGGATACTGTACACAGTTGGCAGAGGATACCTACAGTAAATACCAAATCACTTACAGAACTTAATGCCATTATTCTGGATTGACTCAAGTAATATGAGAAGGTTTGCACATACAAACGGGTTTGTTTTGAAGACATAAATCCCAGCAACCATGTGGGTCCTATAGAAATGCAGTCTCACAGTGCCTCCCTCTCAACAGCCTTTTATGTGCAACAAGCCTCAACTCTCATATTACAGTTGCATTTATGCAGTTTATTTATCCTTTATTCAATTCAAACATTCCCACAGCTCTGTCCTATACACTGTGAAAATGTCAACATATAGTCTGTTATACAGTAAATGGATGTCCAGCTGATCGATTAAGTAATTCCTCAAAAAAATTTAAATTGTTAAAAAAAACATTGTTAGCTTACTAGCACACCTCCTGGCATTTGGTTTAAAAATCCTCAGACAGCATTGTTTTCACAAGTTGATGATTATGATGGATGTTTGGTATGTTTGTTTATGTGTCTCAGGATAACAACTTTAACAACAACTATTGATAATAGTAACTAATGACTTATTGGCTCAACTTCAGTTTGACTTTCAAGTTATCTAAACAAAAAAGTGAATAACGTGTGATGAAGTGATGTAACTAGTTGATTGAAGTTCTTAAACAAAAGTTGATTGTTCACGTGAGCACAACTCACTATTTAAAGTTACTACAGAAATGACTGCTCCCACTAGCCATGCTTCACTTCCTCCCTGCTGAGATGCCAGTTGCTTTGACTGCATGGTGTGTGTGTGTGTGTGTGTGTGTGTGTGTGTGTGTGTGTGTGAGAGATGGGGATAATGTTCAGGGCACACGGGTGTTTGTGTCATGGGGCTTGGCGTAGACCTGCAGGGCAGCCACTAATGATCAGATCTATGCTTAAGGCTTTCATATGGGTTGCCACAATTAGTTAACTGCTCAGTGATGGGGAAAAGCCCAAATTATGTTGATTCGTTAATGGTGTGCACTGAGACGTGGAAACAGTGGCTGCGAATACACAGATACACAAGCCAAACTATAGCCTCCTGATAAGGCTGCTAGCTGTTATGTAACTGACAATTGCTAACAAAAGCTTGATTGAACTGAGCAAAAATGTGCATGATACTTGATTATGAACATGTTGGTTTTGCCCACATTGACAGGTACTGACAGATACGCAGATGACAAGCCCAGTGTGTGTCTTTTAAATGCCAAGAATGTAGATAATTAATTAAATGTCTGTCTCAGTTCTTATACAGTTGGGCATATATACATACTTTCCATCACATTATTGGCATTCTGCATAAGCCTGCTAGAGATGGTAATTGGATATTATACGGGAGTTTTATACATTATTTTACGTTATTACGTTATTTTGTGGTTTTGCTCATTAATAAGCCTCACTCTGACTGGCTTAATGGTTCAGTGTTTATGGTTACCTCACAGCCAGGAGCTGTTTACATGTTCCAGTTTGTTTTGGTTAGTTTAAAAAAATTACATTTTGGGAAATACGCTTGCCGTATTGGCGTAATTAGATGAAAAGATAACTAGCACTCTCATGTCTGTGCTATGGAGTTGAGCTGGGACGCTGTTAGCTTATGTTAGCATAAAGAATGGAAGCAGCAGAAAACTTCTAGCATGGCTCTCTCCATAGGTCAGAGATCCATTGATCCATAAACAAACAGAAATATAAAAATAACAAGTTGTGGTTTTACAGGAATTTACGTGCTGTAACCATTCCTCTGTCAGCATTTGGAAATCTGGAGGGAAAAGGTTACACTGTACTTACGCCCACATTTGGTGTACAAATGTCAAACACCACATTTTCAGCTACACCTATATTATCTCACACATGTGCAAATATTCCAGTGATAGGCCTACTACTATACAACTAGTGTGATCGTATTTCACAATGAATCAAGCATAATCATTCATGCAGCCTACATTAAAGAGAGATGAACTGATCAGTTTAGGCTGTTCAGTTATGTGCTTGTTTTAGCTTCAGTAACTCAGTACTGAAGCAGTGATTTCACTGATACGATGCCTTCTTACTACTTTTGTTACTTTGACTACTCTTACTTCTTAATGAGTTCATGTTACTAGACTTATAAAGTAATTATCCAGTTGAACAGTGTTTTACTCCTGTATCCACCCCTTGTAAGGATGTTACCATTTTGCGTAGAGTTAACACTTCAACTGTATAAATGTACAGATTGGTGACATATTATGAGAAAAACTCTCTCAAAATCTAGACTAGAAGTATCTCCATTTATTAAGTTTCTCCACTCATTTATGCAATTTTTTCCCTTTAATATGTCAGTCCTCTGTGTGTTTATTCACTCATTTGCTGCTCCTGTTTGTATTATGTATTCTGTCAGTTGCTTGACTGTTGATATGATGATCAGGTTCCTACAAGTGATTTAAAAATTACAAGGGTACAAGGTACGAGGTAGATTTATATGTCACCTTACAACAGGTTGTAAAGTGAAATTGAGTTTATATCTCCCTTCTGCTACGTAGCAGAATACAATATACAATAATACAAAAGCAATTATAAAAATGGTAAACATTAAAAAAACTTTTTTCAGTAGAGCAGTGCTGAGGATGAATTTGAGTTTAAAAGTCTGATAGCGGTTGAGCAGTTTTAATCACTCTGCAAATACTGGGCCGAGAGAAACTAAAGAAACTCCTGGTAATTGGATCCAAATCTATTACCTGTTTTTAGTAGAAGACTCAACTTAATTCTGCTCTTCTTCAGATGAAAATATTATCAAATGATCTGCTGCATCCAACCCAATTTTATTAACTTAATGCAACCTGTTTCTCTTGACAGGTACTTCCTATATAAACTAGTAACTGTGGTGCTAGTAACGAGAGCATGGCAGGATTCCTACACCTGGCCTCTGGTGATCTTTCTGCTCTCCTGCTGCATTTATCCGCTGGCATCGAGTTGTGCTCATACCTTCAGCACCATGTCAGCACGGGCACGCCACATCTGCTTCTTCTTTGACTATGGTGCCCTCAGTTTCTACAGCCTGGGTAAGTGTATGAGGTTCACTGTCACTAGATTCACTGGGACCCAGAGTGAGAAATGGTGTTGAGTGGAGATCTCTAGGTGTGTTCCTGAACTTTCTTAGTAGCTCAACCAAATAGGGTATGCAGATAAGGCTTGTGCTTTGTTATGTGTAACAGTGTACGCCTCGTGGTGCAAGGCAAGTTTTAGGGAAATCTGACAATAAAGTGAAAACAAATTAAATCAAAATATTCTGTATTTATGTGTAAAGATTTTAAAGATAACAAAGTTCAGCATCTAAAATAATTCAGAAAAACACAGCAGCAGAGGTGCTCCATCAAACTACACATTGTTGCGGTGGATGTAGGTAGAGCAGGTTGAAGGACTCAAACGCAGGACGCAAGGCAGAGGGTGTACAATCCAAAAGGTGATTCATAAAAAGACAAAAGAGAACGAAACAAAAATCCAACATAGGTAATCCAAACAGAAATCCAGAATCCAAAGGAACAGGGTGACTAGACGAGCGAGGCTGACAAATGAGTCAGACGAGCGAGTTAGAGCGCACACGACAGACAGGAGAGGTAACATGAACAATGACCAGACAAAGACTGAAGAGAAACACCAAACATATATACACCAGGGACAAACGAGCAGGGCGGGGAGTACACAGGTTACAGACAAGAGGCTAACGAGACCAGGCAGGCAGAGAGGGACAACAGGGGAGAGAAGCACAGCTGAGACACATCAGGTAAACAAGCAAAGCCAGGCAAGGACACCAGGCACAGAAGGTTACCAAAATAAAACAGGAAGTAAAGTTCACAACGATGCACAAGGACAGATCTACCAAAGTAAAAGCACAAAGACAGCAGAATCAGGACATGGACAGAGACGGGACCAAACAGGTGACAAGACTATACTAAGACATGGAGATGAAAGACTAAGGACTAAGACAGACCATCAGAAGTACATTGAACATGAACTAAAGTACAGGACCAAGAACTAAGATGAGAGACAAGACAGTTACTAAGAAGATTTAAAGCGAAAGAACCAAAACAATAAACAAGACTATAAAAACCATGACAATATCAAATAAACACAGAAAAAACAACAGCACAAAACCCAAATCCTAACACACATCTACATACTAGACATCCGTGAAGCAGTGGTTAGTGGTGGTAGTGTTGTATTTAATGGCATATTGAGAGGTCTGTCTCCCTCCTGTATGTAAATGGTGGTAGACAAAATATCACAAATGGTCCATCTCAGATAATTTTGTCTAAAACACACATTGTTAAAACCCTTACGCAGGATAAGCAGTTGACGATGGATGGATGGACATACACTGTTAAAATTACAATTTTGTTAATGTGTCCTGCTGCAGGATCAGCAATCATCTATTCAGCTTATGTTTTCCCGGACAAATGGGTGAACAGCTTCTTCCACCACTGCTACATCCCCATCGCTGTGCTCAACACTGTCTTCTGCACCAGCATGGCCTGCTACTCCAGGTATGGCAAGAGAATGGTTATACACAGCTAAATCTTAATCTGGAATGGGCCATTTTGCATTAGGAGTAATTTTTCTTTTCATACTTATTTTGATGCTAATACGTTGGTACTACAAGTGATAGCCTACTTTGAATGCTGGACTTTTACTTGTTCTTCACTGTGGTATTACGGTACTTAAGTTAAAGGTCTGAGTACTCTTACACCACTGATCTTAATGTTCTCTTTTTAAAAAAGGGTCAAATGTTATTGTGCTAGAATGCATTGCATATCCATAACAACATGCTAAAGTTAGCTAGTCCCAGTTTTAAATCACAAAGCCAAACATTTGAACTTCTAAAAGATAAATCCCACAAATTTGTTTATTTTGTGTTGTGACAATATGGTGTTAACTTACCACAGTTAAGGTATTTCCAAAATGATCACCTTTAGTTAAATATACTAATAATACATGTGGCAGAAAGTGGACATTAGCTTGTTAGCATAATAACACATGTTATATGCTACACTTCAGCACAGTGGGGGCCAAGGTTTTCATAAACATCACAATTGTTCAATGACCCAGTGAAATAAAATGAGAAATCTCTGGAAAAATCAAGTTTGCAGAATCTCAGTCATTGAGGAGAAAGGGCTTCAGTACTCATTCTGTATCAATAACTTTTCCACCTCTTGCAACAGTTATCACATTGTTTGCATTGTTATCTCTTCCTGTACTGGATTCATGTTGTTCTGGCAGGCTATAGCTAATTATTGTTCTTTCACTCATCTCCCAACTCTCTCACTGCTAAGGCTTGGCTTACCATTTCTGCAATATAATCATGACATCGTAAAGAGGTAAAGACAATGCACTTGCTAAAACTCTGGTCCTCCTATCACTCCTCTTTTTTATCTAAAGCTACGTTGATTTTATTATCCTCAAAGTGTGGTAGCAATAGATAAATGCTGTTTCGTCTGTTCAATATATGTGATTGTTAAGTCTTCAGACAGACTTCAACCCACTGTCATCGTTGACTCATATGTTTTAAAAGTATATTTGAGCAATTTAAGGTTTAATGCAATGGGTGTTACCTAACACCTACTGTAGTTTCAGCTGAGCAGGTTAGGGGAGCTGACGAAAAGAATGGCAAAGTGAAAAGTTTTGTGAAGCATGCCATTTATGTGCTGCCACATTAGTCATCATTGAATAAAACAGTTCATAAATCTGTTACAGTCTGTCACAAATTGATTTGAAGCTCTGAAATGCTTGATTCCATTTCTTTGCATTTTTAAACAAATTTCTTATTTGGACATTTGTAGCTACTGTACACTAAGTCCTCACCAGGAAGTATACCATGCTGGTTAACGATGACATGAGATTTAAACTATACCCACATGGATTAATACACACATATGGCTTTATAATTACATATAAATTCTATCAGTTGTTCAATATAAGGCCTATGGTATTAAATTAATATAAGTATTGCATTACCAGTGGTGATAATGTGTAAAAAGCTGTAACCATGAGGAATATTTGATGAATTGTTTGCTCCTTGATTACTGAAAGTAACAACTTTCTTCTTTTATTTCAGATTCCCTGAGTTCCAGAATCCAAAGTTCAGCAAATATCTCCGTGTCATTGCCTTTGCCTTCCCTTACCTGTTTGACAACATTCCGCTTTTCTACAGGGTAGGGCTTTGTCTTGGCACACATCTGACTTCACATCTCAAAGGGCTTAGAGTGTGTGTGTGTGTGTCTGTGTGTGTGTCTTTGTGTGTGTTTGTGTGCGTGCATGCGCGTGCATGCGTGCGTGCGTGCATGCGTGGTGCGTGCACGTTTTATAGAGGCCTGTGTTTGGAGCATATATTAGACCTACATTATGCACATGTTACATATAATATTCAATATTGGACATCATTTTAAAACACTTGCTAAACAGTAAGGAATTAAAAAACTCCAGGGTAGATCATTGGCTCTGGTGCTCAATACTTACACTATACATTAAAACATTTTTTATATAATGAAAAATTAATAGTTACATTTTTTATCTTCTATGATCAAAAATATTTTTTTTATAAGTTATATCACCGCTAAATAGTTCAGAAAAACATGTCAGAAAAGACTAGCTAATAAATGTCAGATAATAAACCAGGTAATAATCACAACTAAACATAATAAGAGAGTCATATTATGAAGTAAAAATACTAACCATACAACCATACAAGGAAGTATTTAAACAAAGGTCTATGTCACACATGGCTGATTTACGATGCAGCATTGGGTGTACAGCAGGATGAATCAAATATTTCGTTTTAGGTTTTCAAGACATTTTTTACACATTCATCTTTGAGAATGGAACCAGTTTTACATTGCAAGTGCACCCAACAGCTCCACTTACAGATACCTGATAAATTTTATGCTTAATTAAGACATTTGAAGGAGATAAAAGTGGTTTCCTGTTTGGTGAAAACTGGTGACAGCACTGTGTTCTGTTAAATCTGCTATGTGCATGTGTGTTGTGTTCACAGGTGTTTCTGTGTGTAGGGGAGGGATGCACAGACAATGATACCAACATCCTCCATTACAACCACATCGCCTTGGCTTTCCTCACAGGTTTTCTGTTTGCCACACATTTACCTGAGCGCCTGGCACCAGGCAGCTTCGACTACATAGGTAAGTTTAATCTGTGGTGTAGTTATTGTCATTAGCTGCGACAATTATTTTTATTAGTCCTATTATTGTCATCATTGCTATTGCTATCAAGGCAATTGGCCACCCACCAAGAGTCTAGACCTGCTCTGTATGAAAAGTGCAGTGAAATAACTTCCGTTATGAACTGCACATAAATATAAAAGTGAAATATATAAATAAAAGTGAAACTCAATTGAAATGAATTGAATGTTAAGACCCTACAGAGAATTATCACCCGACAAAGTTATCAATTATCTGGTCAGCATTGTGGAACATTGTTGACCAGATAAAATTTGACCAGGTATTGTGGAACATCTACACATCCAGCACATCCAGCACATCTGCTGGATGTGTAAATTAAGTAACTGTTTGCAACACACCATATTCAGAAAGAGAAAGTTAGATGTGACAGACTACTCAGTACAAACCTTCGAACCTCATTATATGCTAGGAAAAGGTCTCTAACCATTTAGAAGAAATTGGGAGAAACCCTGAAAGGTGGTGATATCAATATTCTTACATAAAAATGTGTGACTTAAACCTCCTTTACAGGTATATATTCTTTATTGGTATATATGATACAATAAAAGAAAGGGGAAAAGCCAAAAAGCATAAAATGAGCACTGAAAGTATGAAACTTATTGGATGAAGTGTAAGGAGTGAAAGATTTGCAATAATGATGCATTCATGTGCACGTACAGTATCTGAAGAATTAGTTTCCTGATAAAAAAGTGAGGTTTTGTGTGCAGTGTTTTTGTTTTGTTTTTTTAACTGTTAAATAGAATACAATAAATTACAACTTCCTATTACATCAGTGCCGCACATCTCAATACAACGCACACACAGTGTGTCACATTTCAGATAGAGCACTACAAATAAATTCTCAAACTTTGTGAATCACTGGATTCACATTAATACACTAGATGTATTCTCATTTGTGTTGAACATTGGGAAGTAATGCTAAAGCATAACCACCGCCAAATGTTTTTTCTTTCTGAAATCATTTGGCAATGTGAATCATTTGCTTGAGGGCTTGAATTTACACCTCCTCTCTCTACTGTGACATGACACTGTGCTGTCTGAGCTCAAACACAACTCGACTGCTCCCTCTGCAGGTCACAGCCATCAACTCTTCCATGTCTGCGGCATCCTCGGCACCCACTTCCAGATGAAGGCCATTGAACAGGACATGGTGACACGGCGCGCCTGGCTCCTTGAACACTCCATACCTGTCACCTTTGCGAACTCATTGGGTGCAGGGCTCTTTTGTGTCTTGGTGAATTTGATTATCATCATCCTCTACAGTCTACCTCTTATTCGTGCCCCAGTCTGCAAGGAGAAGGAACATGTTAACAGCCCAAAGAAAGCCTCAACCAAGGTCTGCTCCTGCTTTTAAATCTCTGGCTTCATAAGTCAGGAGACATACAGTACAGACATGGGAAAGAGTGTATCATGGTTGATTTATAGAGAACACTCTTGAGCTATGAGGTGCTGACCTAATAACTTTAGTTTGCACTAAACCCATGGTGGTATTTGATTTTCGGACATCACTATGATGACTGATGTTATCTGTGTGGGTAAACTGAAAATGAGGGCATATGTTGCACAAACATACAATGCAGATTTAACAAAATGTTTCTTACCATAAAATGTGTTTCTGAGAAAACTTGTTCCTGCGAAATGCTACAAATGTCGCAGTTGAGCTACATTATGAGAAAGTGCTTTATATGATTATAAAACTATAATTGCTTAATAGGTTATGACGAGACTGTTAGCTTCAGGGAACTAAAACTGAATGTAAAATTCAAAATGCTAATTTAATTTTCTGTAGTGCTGCATTTAGACACTGGTACCTCCTTCGTTTGTACATATTTATGGTGCTTGGGCTTGAACACGACTTTTTGGATTGCACTGTTCAGTAAGAGCAATGTGAAACATCATTAACATAAACAGGACAAAAGAGACAGTTATGACAAGGGAAAGATGTTTACTCCTTCAGCTGCCTGCAAAGTAGCAACTTGATAAACTAAAAGTTTTGTTACCGTTAATGTGAGATATGTAATACAGAGTAAATGAGTTGTTTATTTCCCTCAAATGATTGCTGTTTCTGTCCCTGTAAACTTCTGTCATGTCACATTGTATCTTTGACACAAAACAAAAGTATTTTTGTACGATGTTATTTATTGTGATTTTTCAAATAAACTAATAACCAAATCTGCATGTGTGTCATTCTAGTTTTAAATAAGAGTGAACTGTGTATCTTATCCAGTTTATGAAAACAGTCAAGCAAAGGAATTTCAGTTTTGTTTTGTCAGAGCTAGTATCAAATCCTTTTTTTGTGTTTTGTTTTGTTTTGACTTTTTTGTCCATTAAACAATCATAAACACAAATACAGTAATGTATACGTGTATAAGAAAAAAACATACTGCCATGAAATTACATTATAATTGAAACTGATACTACAACAAACTCTTTATAAATCAATATGGGACATGAGAAAAATAAACATTTCATTTTTTAAAAGCATAGGATATTTTTATTTAGAAATAATAAACAGTTGAATTGATAAGCTAACTCTTCTGCCCATTAAATGTTTTCAAAATCAGCATGACCACTTGACCAATTTTCCTAAATAATATTTTTGTATAGATAAAATTAAATAATAATTGAAATATGTGAGAAGTGGTGGATACTAGTAAGACATTTTAAGTGGTTCATGTGATATTTTGTCAGTATCATTTTATCATAGGTCAAGATTTAACTTTTAGGGTCAAATTTAATATATTGTTTTTGTTTAGACCACATCACGAGGACTGCTTCTCAGCCTGTGAATCACAGAAATAGCTTTTGTTTTCATTTCCAAGACATCTTCCACAGGTCAAAGATAAACTTTTTTCCTCTTCTTTTTTTAAATCTTGAATTCAACTCTTACAAACATCAAAACAAAAATACGTTAAATAAAATAATAATAGAACAGGACTCTGGACTATGAACAAAGGGGAACTGTTTTGATTGCTTTACTATTCTTCACACCAAATAAAGTTTCAGCATAATGTTTATTTCTATCTTAAAATGTGGTAATTTTGGTTTCTTCTAAGAACATTTGCACCATTTGTGAATATGTTTTCCATGTAAAATAAAGAGGTTCAAAACATATATTATTCTACAATCAATATCAGTGTTGTTGTCATAAAATAATCTAATGTCTCTTTTCGGCAAGTTAATAGATGAACCAGTAATATTCTAAATCTAACCAAAATAATTTTGTACAACTACAATCAGCCTTGCCTTTGTAAAACATTTTTCTTTCCACAATATCATTCCTGAGCCTTTAGATTTCCTGGTTCACAGGACAATTACATGGATAATTTAAATGAAACTTCTTTAGTTTTGTTGTTAGACAATATTTATTTTTGACCAAATTTAATATTTTCAAATCTAGAGCTGCAAAAAAGCTCTGCAGGAGACATCCCAGGTAAAATGTGCAGTATCTGAGATGACACGGGTAACGTGCTGGAGGCGGGACTTCCGCTGCTGAACGCCGTGTCTGCACTGTGATTGGTTGAAATGTCAGACACCCGGAAAAACGTTTCACAAGAGCGAATTTTTCAAATCGAGAAGAAGCGCTCTTGTCTGAAGCGGAGAAGTTTACCAACACTAACAATGCAGAGACAAGGGTGAGCATTACCATCTTCCACATTTAGCTTTAACAGGTTAAAACCTACGAAGTGTGTGAAAACGTAGCAAAATTTTCCAGATATCTAACGTAACCTGCTAGCCGCTGTTCTCTAGAAAAGTGTAACGTTATATCAGGATAACGACAAGGATTAGCCTCCTAATGTTAGCATAGCCAGCTGTCCAGCTAGCTAACGTTAGCTGACTCTCAATATTGGTGTTTGAGCTCAGCTTTCAGTTTACAGCCAACGCTGTTATTGATATCATAACTTTCATAACTTTATCATAACTTTGATATCTGTGAAATAACAAACATGCTTCGGTTATCTTCACGTTAACGTGGCAAATGTAATGTTCATGTTATAACTTAACCTGTGATTTGCCGTTAGCCAGTTACACCTGAGCTCGCTTAACTTACCCGGTTATCGGAACGACGCTGAAGTTAGCTTCCGATTCGCAGCTTCCGATTCGCCAGTTAAGGGGAAAGTTAAGGGGAACTTAAGTGAAAGTTAATTTACGTTACTGAGCTACCGAATCTCCGTTCTTTGCACATCTTACTGCTGTGGAAGGTGTTATGCATTTTAGGCAAAGCCTTAACTCTGTCTGAAACACTTTTTAGATTTGAAAAAACTTTATTTTATTTGTGAAAATGACAAAAGGGTGATTTCACTGCTCGCATGAAGACCACATTAGACCAGGTCCAGATCTAAAACAACTACACGTAGAGATCTCAAATCTGGACTAGATTACTCCAGACATGCTAAGGTTTCAATCAAACATAGTTTCAGATTTGTGAAACCTTTATTCAATTTGTGAAATGCTTTAAAGGGCGATTTCACTGCTTTTTTCGCATGTAGACCACATTAGACCAGGTCCAGATCCAAAACCACTACACCTAGAGATCTCAAATCTGGACTAGATTACTCCACAGAGGCTAAGGTTTCAATCAGACATAGTTTCAGATTTGTGAAAGTTTTATTCAATTTGTGAAAATGCTCTAAAGGGCAATTTCACTGCTTTTTTCATGTGTAGACCACATTAGACCAGGTCCAGATCCAAAACCACTATACCTAGAGATCTCAAATCTGGACTAAATTACTCCAGACATGCTAAGGTTTCAATCAAACATAGTTTCAGATTTGTGAAACCTTTATTCAATTTGTGAAAATGCTTTAAAGGAGGATTTCACTGCTTTTTTCGCATGTTGACCACATTAGACCAGGTCCAGATCCAAAACCAATATACCTAGAGATCTCAAATCTGGACTAGATTACTCCAGACATGCTAAGGTTTCAATCAGACATAGTTTCAGATTTGTGAAACCTTTATTCAATTTGTGAAAATGCTTTAAATGGCGATTTCACAGCTTTTTTCGTCTGTAGACCACATTAGACCAGGTCCAGATCCAAAACCACTACACCTAGAGATCTCAAATCTGGACTAGATTGTCCCACATAGGCTAAGGTTTCAATCAAACATAGTTTCAGATTTGTGAAACCTTTATTCAATTTGTGAAAATGCTTTAAAGGATGATTTCACTGCTTTTTTCATGTGTAGACCACATTAGACCAGGTCCAGATCTAAAACCACTATGCCTAGAGATCTCAAATCTGGACTAGATATTCCCACAAAGGCTAAGGTTTCAATCAGACATAGTTTCAGATTTGTGAAACTTTTATTCAATTTGTGAAAATGCTCTAAAGGGCAATTTCACTGCTTTTTTGACATGTAGACCACATTAGACCAGGTTCAGATCCAAAACCACTACACCTAGAGATCTCAAATCTGGACTAGATTGTCCCACAGAGGCTAAAGTTTCAATCAGACATAGTTTCAGATTTGTGAAACTTTTAGTCAATTTGTGAAAATGCTCTAAAGGGCAATTTCACTGCTTTTTTGACATGTAGACCACATTAGACCAGGTCCAGATCCAAAACCACTACACCTAGAGATCTCAAATCTGGACTAGATTACTCCAGACATGCTAAGGTTTCAATCAAACATAGTTTCAGATTTGTGAAACCTTTATTCAATTTGTGAAAATGCTTTAAAGGAGGATTTCACTGCTTTTTTCGCATGTTGACCACATTAGACCAGGTCCAGATCCAAAACCAATATACCTAGAGATCTCAAATCTGGACTAGATTACTCCAGACATGCTAAGGTTTCAATCAAACATAGTTTCAAATTTGTGAAACCTTTATTCAATTTGTGAAAATGCTTTAAATGGCGATTTCACTGCTTTTTTTGCCTGTAGACCACATTAGACCAGGTCCAGATCTAAAACCACTATACCTAGATCTCTTAAACCTGAACTAAATTCTTCCACAGAGGCTAAGGTTTCTTTATTACACAGTTTTAGATTATTGAAACTTTTATTCCTTTTGTGAAAATACTATAAAGGGCGTTTTCACTAATTTGGGCTACTGCAGAAACTTTGTAATGTACCATGACGTAGACCTGGTTGCCCCAAACCAGCCGATCTCATGTTCTGCTACTTGTTATGCATTCAGGTAATGTCAGCAGGATGGGCACAGCTGGAAAAAACACTCCACGGTGGAGGCTAATAATGCTAAGCTTATAATCACAGTAAATGAACTGTATTTGTAGTGCTAAGTGTTGTGTTGTTTGTTACAGAGTGAAACCAGATTAAACCAAACTGTGACCTGGAGCTACAAAAATGAGGCGAATCGATGCATTAATGTGTTAATATGGGGTTTTATCTGGATGTAACTGAGAGTGGAGGTTCTGCCTGTAGATGATGTCTTTAGTTAGTACATATTAAATACATAATAAATAAACATATCATAGACATAATCAGAGGTGAAATAATTATTCAGATCTTTAACTAAAAGTACAACCACACTGAATATACTCCACAACAAAAGTACAAAATGTACTCAGTTACGTTCCATTACAGTAATCAAGTCTGTAACTATGTGTTTAATATATTCTTATTTATTTGCATAATGAAGCTCTGGACTTCGACTGACTCAGAGACTCAAAACCCAAGATAATTACAGAGTTTCCTATGTCTACAGGGACAACAGCAGTTTAAACAGGTGCAGGCTTATGGCAGACAGGAAAAGGTGAAAAACTGGAATACTTAAAAAAAATCACATGTACTATGTGTTTTTCCAGCAACTATCATTTGAAGAACATGCATTTTGCCTAGAATCCTGCCCCCTACTCTTACTCTGATTGGCTAACCTTAATCCCATCAAAACCCCAACCTTAACCAGCCTAATCAGTGGAGTACTAACCAATCAGAGGCAGCGTTCTTGAAAGGCTGTAAGTAGACATGTGAAAAAAGCATTGAATTATCCTTTTTTCATTTTCACAAACAGAATAAATGTTTCCCAATTCTAAAACCATGTTGTAAAGAAACTTTAACCTGTCTGGGACAATCTAGTCCAGATTTGAGATCTCTAGGTATAGTGGTTTGGATCTGGACCTGGTCTAATGTGGTCTACATATCAAAAAAGCAGTGAAATCCTCCTTTAAAAAAATTTCACAAATTGAATGAAGGTTTCACAAATCTGAAACTATGTCTGATTTAAACCTTAGCCTCTGTGGAATAATCTAGTCCAGATTTGAGAGCTCTCGGTATAGTGGTTTTGGATCTGACCAGGTCTGATGTGGTCTTGATGCGAAAAAAGCAGTGAAATCACCCTTTAAAGCATTTTCACAAATTGAATAAAGGTTTCACGAATCTGAAACTGTGTCTGATGGAAACTTTAGCCTCTGTGGGACAATCTAGTCCAGATTTGAGATCTCTAGCCATTGTGGTTTTTGATCTGGACCTGGTCTAATGTGGTCTACACATGAAAAAAACAGTGAAATTGCCCTTTAGAGCATTTTCACAAATTGAATAAAGGTTTCACAAATCTGAAACTATGTTTGATTGAAACCTTAGCATGTCTGGAGTAATCTAGTCCAGATTTGAGATCTCTCGGTATAGTGGTTTTAGATCTGGACCTGGTCTAATGTGGTCTACACATGAAAAAATAAGTGAAATCGCCATTTAAAGCATTTTCACAAATTGAATAAAGGTTTCACAAATCTGAAACTATGTCTGATTGAAACCTTAGCCTATGTGGGACAATCTAGTCCAGATTTGAGATCTCTAGGTGTAGTGGTTTTGGATCTGGACCTGGTCTAATGTGGTCTACAGGCGAAAAAAGCAGTGAAATTGCCCTTTAGAGCATTTTCACAAATTGAATAAAAGTTTCACAAATCTGAAACTATGTTTGATTGAAACCTTAGCATGTCTGGAGTAATCTAGTCCAGATTTGAGATCTCTAGGTGTAGTGGTTTTAGATCTGGACCTGGTCTAATGTAGTCTACATGCGAAAAAAGCAGTGAAATCGCCCTTTAAAGCATTTTCACAAATTGAATAAAGGTTTCACAAATCTGAAACTATGTCTGATTGAAACTTTAGCCTCTGTGGGACAATCTAGTCCAGATTTGAGATCTCTAGGTGTAGTGGTTTTGGATCTGGACCTGGTCTAATGTAGTCTACATGCGAAAAAAGCAGTGAAATCGCCCTTTAAAGCATTTTCACAAATTGAATAAAGGTTTCACAAATCTGAAACTATGTCTGATTGAAACTTTAGCCTCTGTGGGACAATCTAGTCCAGATTTGAGATCTCTAGGTGTAGTGGTTTTGGATCTGGACCTGGTCTAATGTGGTCTACAGGCAAAAAAAGCAGTGAAATCGCCCTTTAAAGCATTTTCACAAATTGAATAAAAGTTTCACAAATCTGAAACTATGTCTGATTGAAACTTTAGCCTCTGTGGGACAATCTAGTCCAGATTTGAGATCTCTAGGTGTAGTGGTTTTGGATCTGGACCTGGTCTAATGTGGTCTACAGGCAAAAAAAATAGTGAAATCGCCCTTTAAAGCATTTTCACAAATTGAATAAAGGTTTCACAAATCTGAAACTGTGTCTGATTGAAACCTTAGCATGTCTGGAGTAATCTAGTCCAGATTTGAGATCTCTAGGTATAGTGGTTTTGGATCTGGACCTGGTCTAACGTGGTCTACATGTCAAAAAAGCAGTGAAATTGCCCTTTAGAGCATTTTCACAAATTGAATAAAACTTTCACAAATCTGAAACTGTGTCTGATTGAAACCTTAGCATGTCTGGAGTAATCTAGTCCAGATTTGAGATCTCTAGGTGTAGTGGTTTTAGATCTGGACCTGGTCTAATGTAGTCTACATGCGAAAAAAGCAGTGAAATCGCCCTTTAAAGCATTTTCACAAATTGAATAAAGGTTTCACAAATCTGAAACTATGTTTGATTGAAACCTTAGCCTCTGTGGAGTAATCTAGTCCAGATTTGAGATCTCTACGTGTAGTGGTTTTAGATCTGGATCTGGTCTAATGTGGTCTTCATGCGAGCAGTGAAATCACCCTTTTGTCATTTTCACAAATAAAATAAAGTTTTTTCAAATCTAAAAAGTGTTTCAGACAGAGTTAAGGCTTTGCCTAAAATGCATAACACCTTCCACATCAGCAAGATGTGCAAAAAACGGAGATTCGGTAGCTCAGTAACGTAAATTAACTTTCACTTAAGTTCCCCTTAACTTTCCCCTTAACTGGCGAATCGGAAGCTGCGAATCGGAAGCTAACTTCAGCGTCGTGTTATAGGAACGGGTTTTTTATTGTTTATTTTACCAGGAAGTCCGATTTAGATCAGAAAATATCCTTTACAAGCGAAAAGCAACATATACAACATGTAACAGTTAACTGATAAGAAGTTAAGCTTAAGCGACAGAGTAAATTAGGCATATATCACACTATATGGCCAAAGGTTTGCGGACACTTGTCCACCACATACATGTGCACAGATGTACTTTTGGTCTGGTTTGGCCTTGGGCCTTTCCCGTCTTTACATGACAATCCACAGAACTATAAAGAAATATTTTTTCTGACTTTGGTGTGGAAGAGCTTGTACGGAGACCTGATTTCAACCCTGTCCGGTACAGCTTGTGCATGAATAGGGCCACGGTGTGAGAGACCGGTGAGGGTCAGGTGTTTTTTGGCCATGGTAAGCTAACATAATTGGTGAATTATCTGGCCAGACGTGTGTCTAACAATACATTTAATGTAGGATACGTTTTTTAGTTTATTTTTTTATGTTGACTGTATTATCATTTACAGCAAAGGGAAGACTCCACGGAGGCCTGGCCAAAAAAAGGCTACCAACATAGAGAAAGATCCTGTTGGGGTAAGTTAACACAGCTTGCTTTGTTATTTCTCAGAGTGAAGCAATATCACACCTCGCAGTAAAAGGGCATCATGTTTCCCTATTTTAGCCCTCAATAGAAAGTAAAGGAACATTTATCATAAAACAAATGTGTGAAACTAGTGATTCTTACGAACGCAACATATCAAGACACATTAGAAGGTGATTCTTTAAAGTTTGCTTACTAACGCTAAATTTTTAACTGGCATTGTAGGCTCAGAGTCTTTGAGGTATCAAATGGGGTTGATTTAAATGTGGTTCTACCAGCTGTTTTCTGCTGTTCAGCTGATGGACAGACTTTAAATCCATATATCAAAACTGAGCTGTACAGAATTGGCCTAGAATTGTTTCAAGAATGTATTTAATGTTGTGTATGTAGGTATATTGCCGTATACGTCCACTTGGAGCAGAAGATGAGGAATGTTGTGTTGAGATGATCAGCAGCACCACAATTCAGCTACATGCTCCTGATGGCCTTAAAGCCAACCGCAATGGGGAATATAAAGAGGTAAATGTGTTACAGTTGCATAGTTGTATTCAGTAGAAAGCAGAGACTTTTTAAGACACAAATTAATACATGATAATAATTATGGCTCTCACGGTCTGTTTTCTGTTCAATGCCATTTATATTTCCTGTATATTCTGTCTTTGTTCATTGTTTAGACACAGTACTCCTTTAAAAAAGTGTTTGGTATTAATACCACTCAAATGGAGCTGTTTGAGGATGTTGCCAAGCCACTGGTAGATGATCTTATTCATTGTAAGAATGGTAAGTGACTTTAAAGTTCTTGAGCCATAAAATGTTTGATGTTCAGTGCATAGAATCCCATAAATGTACTTTTTATTCTCTCTATTGCTAAAAGGATTAGATGGTCAACAGAAAATTGAAAACAATTTTGAAAATTGATTAAGTTTATTAAACAAAATATTTGCAAATTTCAGCTTCACAAATTTGTTGTGGCTACTTTTTAATATAATTTTAAATCAAAAAACCGTGGGGTTTTGACTGTTATACATGCTGTAAAACTTCAATTAAAAGCCTAAGCCTCCAATGAGACACCTATCCCTTTTACTGGCTATGTGTGTGGCTATGTGTTTTGACAAAAACAGTTAGAAGCCTATTCTCTGCATGTGTTAAAGCCCACTGGGTTGTCTGCTTGAGCTAGCTCTAAGCTGCTGTACAAATAAAGGTGTTTAATTTTGTCAGTAGGGACATGCTACACATCGTTCAATGGTTACTTCATTTTACAGAAACAATGAGCACCAAAGTATAATTCATTTAGATTTACTGGCATCATGGTAAACAAGAGAGACAAAAAAGTTGTGACTCCCTACCTTTTGAAGTGGTCAAAGTCCGATTATGTGTCAATTTCTTAATTATTTATGTTCATTTAGTCCATAAGGGTCCACAGATCAAAAGAATAAAAGCTTTTTTTTCACAAAAATAAATTTGAAGTTGAAATAACATTTGGCTTTCATCCTTTCTAAGGGAGTCTCTCTCTCTCTTCCTAAGTCCCCACATCATGCATTGAGGTAAAATTGAACTTACCTAGCATTCGCCATAAAGTGTTTGGTGTTCCCCCCTTTCAAAGTGATTCATGGCTCTCTCAGCATTTCTATAAAACCAAAAAACGACCGCACTTCTGATTTAGAGTTCTAAGGACTAGGCTGAAAAAATCTCCGGCAAACTGTCACTTGGTCTGTCAACATGGTTCTGTCATGTTGTCATTGACCTAAAACAAACCCATGTTATATTCCAGCGTTACTGTAAGTAAGTGCAGTAATTGAATACGGTTTCAGTGATTAAATAAAATTTGTAACCTTTTCATCCCTATTATCCCACATAATATATATCACCGACATCAGCCTTAATCCTCTCTGTAAAAATGTTGTGATGTATTTGTTATGTTCCACATTCATAGGTCTGCTATTTACATATGGTGTTACTGGAAGCGGTAAGACCTTCACCATGACCGGCTCACCTGGGGAAGGTGGACTCCTCCCCCGTTCTCTAGACATGCTCTTCAACAGCATCAGCCCCTTTCAGGCCAAAAGATTTGTAAGACTTTTATTCATTGGTGTTTTGCGTATTTGGTTGCTAAAATAAAAGATTTAATTTTTGGAGAGGAAATGTTTTTACTTGAAATGTTTTTTAACCTTCATCAGGTGTTTAAACCAGATGACAAAAATGGCATGGAGATCCAGGGTCAAGTTGATGCTCTCCTGGAGAGACAGAAGCGAGACAGTCAGCAGTCAGTGCCTAAAACACCATCCTCCAGGTAGCTTTAAGCCATTTTATTTTACTGAAAAAATTTGAGGAAACAGACTTTAAAGTACATTTTGACTGCTGCTAATCGTATTGCTTTTCTTTTGGTTTATTTTTTTAGACAGAAGGCTGACCCGGAGTTTGCAGATATGATCAGCCCAGAGGAAGCATGTAAATCTGAGAATGTAGATGAAGACTGTTGTTACAGCGTTTTTGTGTCCTACATTGAGGTCTACAACAACTATATCTATGATCTCCTCGAAGATGCTCCATTTGACCCAATCAAATCAAAGTAAGGGGCAGCATCAAATGAGTTAATTCTATTTGAAACACAATGTTGTGTTGATGGATTGTGTACAGTAAAGCTGAACGATGAATCGTTTTCAAATTGCGATTTGAAAGAACTGATTTGCTTATTTGTTCAGTTTTCCTTGATTTTTGTGCTTCTACTATGGTTAAGTAGGTAGGGGTGGGTGATGTGGCTAAAAATGTTATCGCAATAAAAACATTTAATACCATTCGAAATTGATAATTATCACCATAAATGTCAAATCATTAATTCTTTTGAATTGAAAGGCCTGATTTTTGCTCCTGATGGAAAATTGAAGAAACCAGATGGTTAATTGTGTTGTTAAACTTTTCTTTAAGCTCAGAATGTGACAAACACTTGATGCCAAACAGTGGATAGTCCCTTTTCCTCAACAAAATATCTTAAAAGAAAAAATAAGTGCTAATTTGTTATTGATTCAAATTAATTAAAGCCCTATAAGTAGGAACATAGTTCAGTTGTGCCTTCTTTTTTTTTTTGGTCTGTTTTAACTGCGTTTATTGTTAATGTATGATCAGGAGTCTGCACGGGGTCTTTTATTTTGAAAATCATCCAGATTCTCTATGCTGTTCTGTGTCTGACTTCCTGCGTTATTGATCTGCTCTGTGCTTCATACAAGTCTTTTCTCTAAATTGTTCAGCCCTACTGTACAGTTTATTTTTATTTGTGGGGCTGTTCATGTATTAGATGGCTCTGTCCACACCTTGAGTTACACAGCTACCCTACAGCACCCACACAGCTAAGCCTTACTAATGTGCACCACAAATGTCTTTCTAGTAGCTTTTATATGCTGAATAGTTCATAGAGAGAGCAGAGAGAGAAAGTTTTAGATTGTAGTTTGATATTGACAAGATGGACTTTAAAATTCCTGTTTTTGTTAGGTGGCTTGGTGGCGGCACGCCTGTACGGAACAATGAGTTCATGTATGTGGCCAGTAAACATGCATTACACAGTACTCTGTTTATTTGTAGTTGCAACTTGGCTGTAGCTGATAGATTGTGTAGGTCATCAGTGCATTTCCATCCCTTTAATCCAAACCCCTTTAAATGGCATAGGTGTAGCTTTGTAGCTTCGTGTCATTTTGGTCGCTGTTGTCTTTAAAGATTGGCTCCCTGCTGTTACTATTTCGTCCCTGAATGGCTAAAGCTTGTGTGCAAACCCAGTGTGCATGTGTCTGTAGTCCTAAATGTGCTTATCTGTCTCCATAAATTGTATTTCATTTTAATGTTGACACTAACATCAAGTATTTGTCATTTTAGCTCTTGCTCCTTGCCTTACTAAAGAGATGCATCATTGTGTTACATTGCTTGTGTATGTTGATTATTTTCATCAACTTTTTTCAGACCACCTCAATCTAAGATTCTCCGTGAAGATCAGAATCATAACATGTATGTGGCTGGCTGCACGGAAGTTGAAGTAAAATCTACAGAGGAGGCTTTTGAAGTCTTTTGGAAGGGTGAGTGGTAATAATAACTTTCTATATTTTAATTATATTAAATGTTATCATGTGTGTTCCCCTGATGCGCATACCAATTTTAATCTCAGAGTTTCACATTATAAGGGTTTACTAAATGTCTGTATTACACATAAAGAGACTTTTCTTTGGTATAATGTCCATGCAGAGCTGATAAGTTGCACAGCAATTAATCAGTTGACTTTATAAAGAAATGTTTTGACCTCCTGTTTTTCCTGCTGTTGTCGCACATTGTATTAATGATGCTGTGCTCCGTCTCCAGGACAAAAGAAAAGGAGGATAGCAAACACTCAACTCAATCGTGAATCCAGTCGATCCCACAGTGTGTTCACAGTGAAGCTGGCCCAGGCACCACTTGATGCTGATGGGGACCACATTCTACAGGTGACAAGTTACACATTAAAATGTATTTGTTTTTCAAGATACATGTATATTCAAAGAAAGCTTAAAAAGCAGGCCAAATAACTGCACGTTATTCCAGCCAGTATTTGGTGATTGTTGACAGGGTGTCATTAAATTGCAGGACAAAAACCAGGTGAATGTGAGCCAGCTGTGTCTGGTTGACTTGGCAGGCAGTGAGCGCACCAGCAGAACCAAAGCAGAGGGAAGCCGTCTGCGTGAAGCAGGTCAGTTCATTCCTTACTGTGGGCTTCTCTAAAGTCAACCAGAGGCTTTTTGTTTGTATCTGCAGATTTTCAATGTATTTAGTAATATCTGTTCAGACACTTAATGTCTAATCTACATCTCATTTACAGGTAATATTAACCAGTCCTTGATGACACTGCGCACATGTATGGAAGTCCTGCGTGAAAACCAGATGTGTGGAACTAATAAGGTTGGTGTTTTATTACTTGTTCATCATTGTATCATGGGTTTTATTTTATGTAATCTTCTTATCACTGATACATTTCCAGTAGGTGCAGTTTCACTGAGCTTTTATTTTATTCCAGATGGTGCCATACAGGGACTCTAAAGTTACCCATCTGTTTAAAAACTACTTTGATGGAGAAGGAAAAGTCAGAATGATTGTATGTGTCAACCCAAAGGCTGATGATTATGACGAAACTATGGTAAGACATTGTATTTGTATTGTAGGATGGTTTGATTGTAAATTGTTGTCTCTTTAATCTCACTTGCTTTCCTAGAAGAACTATTATTGTAAGAGCTGGCTGCCGTCCAAACGACAATGGGAAAATATCTATATCCCCCAAATGTACACATGTCCTTCTTGATTACTGTTGACGCTTTGAAACTCAGCTGTTTCCATGAAAACACAATTTTTAAGGAAGTTAGGGAGCATGTTTGTGATAGTATTGCATTGTATGTTCTGCAGCTGGTAATGCGCTTTGCAGAGATGACCCAGGAGGTGGAGGTGGCGCGCCCTGTTGACCGCCCAATCTGCGGCCTTGCTGCAGGACGCAGACACAGAAACCAGGCCTTCAGAGATGAACTGTCACGTCGCCTGGAAGAGCGAGGAGGCCCTAGTGATGCAGGTAATTCATCCTCAAGTCTGGACTTGTGTCCATGTCATGCTGTATTCTTATGTCAGATATGGATTTAGAAATGCAGCTGTTTTATTTACTGTGTAACTAATTCTACACCAACCTTTCCATGACTTTTTATTCACACAGTAGATGACCCCATTCTGCTGACTCAGCTTATGGAAAGCCTTCCAGCCCTGCCTTCATGTGAGCTTTTGGACCCAGCTGATGATCAGACTTTACCCCGCCTGATTGAGGTCCTGGAAAGGAGGCAACGTATCCGTCAGATGATGACAGAGCAGTTACACAAAACTGGTACAGGCTCATTTTCTACAGCAACAATAATAGTCTGGTGTAGTAGAGAGTACTTTATTGCTGATTTTAGGCAGCAGTGGATGAATACATTAATTCAGCACAGCAATGTCATGTCATTTTTAGAACATTTATTCAAAAATCTGGCTGATCATGTCAGTTACGGAGAGTGGTAGTTGACCCCCATTCCATATTTTTTGTTGTCTGCAGGAAAAAGCACCATTTGTTACAATGAAGTTGAGTTTAAAAACATTTCAAGCTAAATAGTAAACAGCTTAACTGAATGTGTTTTCTCCTACAGCCAGTACACTGAAGTCCATGCTTCAGCAGTTTGACGGTCAGCTCAGTGCAAAGGAGACCTTCCTACATGATCAACAAAGCAAACTGTGCGAGAAAGACAAAGTCATTACCAACCAGAGGACAGAGATAGAACGATTAGAGAAAAAATCCAAAACTTTGGAGTACAAGGTGTTGTCTCTGACTTAGAAAACTCTTATTCTACTCTTCTCTACATTTGGTTTACATCATTTTAAACATGCTTATACAAGTAAGGATATATGAATTCACTCTCACACTACTGGTCCCCCTCCTCAGATCGATATCCTGCAGAAGACAACAGACATGTATGAGCAGGATACGCGTTCACTTCGGCAGGAGCTGGAGACCCGGGATCAAAAGCTGCAGAGAGAGCTGTCAGAGAGGAGGCGCATGGAGCAGCGCATGCAGGGCATGGTGACAGACACCAAACTCAAGTGGGAGAAGGAGTGTGTAAGTAAAATTATTGACAGTGGCCCTGCTGTTTAGTTATATTTGGTATGTGTCTCGGGGGCTTGCACATACTTCAGTACTACATTGATGCCATAGTCCACTTTAGATGTATATCGGCTATTGGCTTTTACTGTTGCAAACTATTACTATTATATTGGCTTTAACAGTCCATTATTGGTAGACCTCTAGTGTGAACTGTGGAAAAAATCAGGTGTTTGTACTCATTCCTGGCTTTATAAATGGGAAGCAAATACAGTGTCTTGGACTGAGCCACAAAACACTATTCTAGACATAATTTGTGTCAGATAAAGGTAAATGACTTGCCCACAGACATTCAGCTTACTTTCTAGTTCCCAAAGACATGCTGTTGTTGTGTTGTTGGCTATAGTAGCAGGAGATGGTGTGCTGGCTCTGGGAATGTCTCTGTGCCCTTCATTGTAGCCCCTGCTCTGAAGTCACTCTGCTCTGCTGTCTACTCTAACTGTGTGTGGAGCTCAGCCTGCGCTTGTACAAACAAGCACAACCAGAGCAGAAGAGAGAAAGGGGAAATGCAGAGGGGCAAAAATCACCTCTCAGTCTACATCCGCACTACTACTACTATTTACACCTGGCTGCCATACAGTATAAAAAAGGCAAATCCGAAGACTAAACAGAATTTTGAACACTTCTGACCCTGTTTTCATTTTAACCCCTGGGGTAGTGAATTAGTGCAGACAGGAAAAAAACATAGGACTTTGGAAACGATGACAAAGACACACAGCTCCTGATTGGGTTTTATAAGTCATGCAAAGCAAAAACACAATGCTACTGACAATGTTTTTGTTTTGGTATGTTTACTAAAATATTTTTACTGAGCAAATAACACTTAAACACTTGAACTGTTCATATCGCCGTATATGTTTTGCAACAACTCCCAGTCTGTTTCCACTCCCACAGTCGCTTTGTACTTTCGTGTTACTTTCGGTAACAGTTCCACCTTATTGACTGTCCATGCAAAAATCTCTGGTGTGGTTATTTGCCAATGCTATTCTTCAGTCTTCTGTCGTAGTACTTTCTTCTTTCACCAAAACTTCTGCACTCACATACCCAATGTATGAGAATGGCCATTTGGGTGTTTTCAGTCATTTTAGTATAGAAGGAGATCAATTCTGAAACACAGTTAAAACGCTGGTGTGGACGGCGATAGTAGTGTGGATGTAGCCTCATAGCTGGGTTTTAAGTGGTGTCGCTAGTATCCGGCCAAAGCTACCTAAATTTTAATACCAGAGCAAAGATTAAATTTTCTTATCAACCAATAATATTTCGACCACAAACCATGCATCCCTAAAAATTAAAAATAAAATCTTGAAAAAACAAAAAAGCCAGAGACTGCCTATCCCTTGTTCTCACTTTATCTACTATGTTTTGCTCCTCAAACCCTCATCAGGTAAAATTCATATACTATCTGGATTGCAAGTTCAGCTTTGTGGTTGAAAAAATTCAACTTATCGTTAATTTAGAAAGGATGAATGTGAGCCACTATACCTCAAGAGAATTTTGTCGTATTGGATTAAATGACGAGACTGTTCTTCTAAATATTTTCCCCTGGCATTTTCTAACTAGGAGAGGCGAGTGAACGCCAAGCAGTTGGAAATGCAGAACAAGTTGTGGGTGAAGGATGAAAAGCTGAAGCAGCTCAAGGCCATAGTGACTGAGAGCAGTGGCGGGAGCTGTCCCACTGAGCGTCCAGAGAGGCCTTCAAGGGAGAAAGATCGCATCATTGCTCAGAAGAGGTCTGCCTCACCATCACCACTTCCTGTGAGTTATTTACTCTAATATTGCCCGTTTCATCAGTGTGCATTTCACCACTCTTGGGAAACTGTATTTACTGTGGAAATTTTGCATGCTACTAATTATTATTGTCATAGTCTTAAACTTGAATTCTGTAATTTCTATGCTCACTGTGCACAGCAGCTTCTTTTTTTTATATTACTTTATTGTGTATTTGTATAACCCCTAACATCCACAATGCTTGGCCCCCCTCCCTCGTCACTTTTCAGGACTTCAGCCAAACTCCTACTCACCAAAATCAAGCCAGTATTAGGGCAGTTCAGGACTCTTACCCCACCTCCACCATCTCCTCCTCTTCCTCCTCCTCCGCCTTCTCTTCAGCCTATCCTTCAGTAGCCTCCTGCATCTCTGATTGGGAGCAGAGGTTCCCCATAGACTCAAACAGCCAGGCTAGGCACCTGGGAACTCCCCAGTACAGGAGCCGGACTCCTGCCCCATGCCACGGCACCAGCAGCGTGGGTCGCAGGAGAGGCCAGCGCTGGGCCCCAGACACTGAGGCCCCTGCTACGACTCTAGTCCATGGGCTAGACCTTGAGGCAGGCACAAGGGTTAGTGTGTGTGTTAGAACCTAGATGTCCTTGAGAATATGTTTAGTTTTTCTCTGTTTGCCTGTAGTTTAAGCCTTGCCTTAGTGTGGAACTGTCTGCTTTTTTGGAACTGCATCAAGTAGACGTGCTGCATCAGTGTAGGCTTTTTTCTTTATCCAGGCAGACTGATCTGTCTCGAATTGACTTGCTTCTTAAGTCTTATGAGTAGTTATATCATGTTTGTAGTTCTTTCTATTGCCAACTGCTCTCTAGAAATGCTTTTTCTTTGTACTGTATCAGCACACATTTTCAGTATCACCACTTGACAATAACTGACCCTCACCACTAAAATAAACACACAGATACCAAAAAAACAACCATTTAGCAGCTGCAGTAGTATTTAAAATGAATGTATTTTTATTTAACCAGTATTCATTAAAAGTACGCCAAAAATGGGTGAGGAAAAATACAACAAAATCAAAAATCATGATTGGACTTCCCATTCAGCTGCAATGTTAGGGCTCTGTGTTTGGAGTGCTTAGAGGTGGCACTCAACACTGATGTTCACAGCTTCCACAATCATATTGAGTACCTCACTTTTAACATATGCTATAATCCTTTCTTTTGTGGCTATGCATATTTTTGTTTTTTTAAATTATTAAACAGCTGTGATTGAAAGACAGAAATTGCTCTCCCTCGGGTACAACCTGGGTGCCTCGTAACAGACTAGGTATTTAGTCTTATTATCTGACCAACTTTAATCACTAACATGTAGAAATTAAATCTTCTGTTCACTGCAGACCATACAAAACCTTTAAACTGGGAGCACTAATACCTCAGTATGTTGGGACCAAAACAGAACAATCTTACAATAGTGTTTAAATGTAAGACTTCACTGTTGCTTGAAGCCTATACAACATTTAGGCCATTATGTGAACTAGGAAAAAGTGTCTAGAAAGTGATTTTCGTTCTCACACCTGGGCAACTACTTTTTAAATAAAATTTTGCAGAGACAGCACCATTATGGACTTTATGGTATAAGTTCTCTGCAAAATATCCTACGGTTTTTTGTCATGATTTATAAATGTATATAATTGTAATTTTTATAAAAACAAAAATTATGCTGCTGGTTTTGCTTCTAACTTCATTTATATTCGCTTTAGCAACACACAATGTCTCTCAAACTGACATTTATACTTGTACCAAAACATCTGAGACCGGTATTATTGCATTAGTCAACATGCAGACCACGAAATATGGCAAATTTGTAGAAAATACATTTCAATTTCACAAATTGACCCCAAGCAATATTAAACATACAAATTGTAAATTTAGAAAAACTGATGTTTTATACATACAGTTGGCTGAAATGGCTCAAAATGCTACCCCACCCCTATCAATTTCTAATAACTGCAAAAATGGACAATTCCACAATAGATTAATGCACATCTCAAAATCAGCCAAAAGTATGATACAACGTGTCTTTAATCATCACTTCATCAAAACTATCATCCAATTTCCACCATGAATTGATTCAGAAAAGGCAGCAATTAGTGCAGAAAATTTCATCAGAATGCAGAAATTAAATGTTTAATGCTCAAAATATTCAGGGGGAGGATCCCCAGCCCCAACACTCATTTTGTGTGTGTGTGTGTGTGTGTGTGTGTGTGTGTGTGTGTGTGCAGTAAACAGTTCTTCAAAATAGTGTTAAAATATCGCCAAGTCTCATGAGCTAAGTGCTTCGTCCACGCCTAATCTGAGCACCACTTTTCAACACAACGTAACTCCCTTTCTCTTGCTGTAGTAGACAAATGCATATTACCTTTATAACATGTACACTTAAAACAGACCCCCTCTGAATATCCCGAGACCACACTACCTCTGTGTGCTGTCTGCTTGCGTATCAATCTTACTTTTTTTTACTCCTGACCAGTTTGCATGCCTGGTAATGAAAATATGTATTGCTGGAAGGCCATAATATAGTTTGGGATGTGATTTGAGTCTACATGTGGACGGATACAGTACCACCACCACCACCCACCCAAAATGTAAAAAATTCTATCCAAAGGGACATGCCCTGTCCCTCTTGGACTTCCAGTAGTACATTTATTTTCAATATACAACCTAACACCTTCTAATGATCGACCTTCACTACTAACCCCACCAAACATTTAATGGTCTCTTCTGGTGTCACATTTGGATAACTTCCTGGTTTGTCTTTCTCACACTGGGATCACCAGACGGCCACTCCAGTTCGTCCAACGCACAGACGCTCACGCTCTGCGGGTGGGGAGAAATGGGTAGACCACAAACCACCTTCTAATTTGGACCTAGACACAGTCATGCAGCCAATCATACCCAATGCAATCAAGGTGTCGACCCCAAACGAGAAAGTTCTGTCTAAATGTCACAAGTATGTGCTTAGACATCAAGAGCTTGCCTCAGACGGGGAGATCGAGACCAGATTGATCAAGGTAAAATTACATAATTGCTTAATTTGGGACTTCTGATTATTTTAAATCTTGCATGAACTTGATTTTGACTTAATCACATCTGTTAGATTTCACATTGCGGTCCTGTTTCAGATATTAATGGGACTGTGCTATCTTTTTCATTGTTGATTGTAAGTATGTGTTTCTTCCTGTATTCTCCTTTGGAAATTTGTGAGTTTTTTTTTTTTCTCCCCACTTCCTCAGGGCAATGTTTTTAAGACCAGAGGCGGAGGACAAGCTGTGCAGTTTACTGACATTGAGACACTAAAACAAGAGTGCCCAACATCATCAAGGTACAGTATTTGCCCATATAATACAGGTTGTGATATGTATGTGTACAGAGCAATATTTGACATTTTCTGAGACAGTAACATAAAATGGTTGTTAATACTGTTACTAAATGCTCTATACGCCTAATTTTGATATATTTGAGCATCATGTCAGGATTTCAGGTCCAACCATAATCTTGAAAGGTAAAGTTAAAAGTAACTTGTATTTTTTTTATTTGTGAATAAATGAGTATGTATTTAGGTCCCACAGCCCTAAAGTCTCTGCAGCAAGAACTTTCACAATTTACACATCAATACAGAGAAGTGTGTTTGCAGGAGGCAAAATTAAGACAAGCCCAAAAACGGGTGATACCTCTGCGACAGAGCCAATAATAGTGGCTTTTAGCAGGGCCATGTAGCAGAGTTTTCTTATCATACGCTTGGTAAAACCTTTTTGGGGGGTGCCAAAAATTCCTCTATACAGGAAAAACCCTGGTTTAACTTAATGACATGTCAATTGTCATTAAGTTCATGTTAACACCTGCAGAGGTTTCAGAGAGTTAGAAATTAATCCAGCCACTATCTCTTGTATGATAAATGTCTGCAAATTCCAGTAAAATAAATTGGGAGTTATTAAATGTAAAATGAAGTTCAAGTTGAGCCCTTTTTGTTTCAGCCGCAAGAGGCGATCAGGGTCTGCAGAAGGACCAGCGGAAATGGAGGACATAGAGAACAGGGTAAGCTCTTAAATAAATTAAAATATCACAAAATATACAAAATGACTGTTAAACTATGCTTTCTAGTCATTTTACTGTCCAATTAAAATAATTTATAATATTCTTCAGGTATCAATTATGCCATGTTACCCAATTAAGTAGTTGCCAACTGATGTGTTACCTCAGTTAACCTGTCAACCCTTTTCAACATTTTCCTCCCATTAGGCTCCGGTGGCAAACACAAATACAAGCTATGGGTATCAAAAGTAAGCAAATGTTTGTGTTTATGTGTGCATGTACTGTTAACTATGTTATATAGATGACAATGTTGGAGCTGTTGCCTTGGATTTAAAATTAGCTTTTTTAAAGTTTTGTACTTTTCTGTTTTTTTCTTCCAGACGCAGAAAGCCCTAAGTAGCTGTACATATGAGGGAACTTTTTACTTCTTGAAAACACAAAGATTTTGAATGGAACAGTGAGGGCACCAACATGTGGAACTATGCATCTTTTTCAGAGCCAGAGAATTTTTCCATTATATCTGATCTTATTACAAATCATTAGGGTGCAATTATAATTTAATTATAGCCATAGGGAAATTGACATTGATTAAACAATGTGTTTCAGTTGTAATTTGCTGGACTAGTGTGCTTTTTTCTTTTTTGAATGCTGGAATTATTACTTCTCAAAAAGATATGCACATATCCAGTGATGAATGTAATTTTTTTTTTAACCTAATCTTTGTACTGCCTAGTACCGCTACCCAATTAATAGAATAAGCTTTAGAACAATAGAAAATTTAAAATTTTGTTACTTTTGAGGGATAAATAAAGTATTTATTTATTTATCTACTTGACAGTGTCATTGAACATTTGGCTGATTACAAAAATAGAGCACAGGAACTTCAACTGTAAATATAGAGTTTTTAAGTAGGTTTTGTTGAAATCACTCTAACTGTAAATAAGTATGCTTTTTACCTCCTGTTTATTGAAACAACTCCTAAGAAGTGTAGCACACTGCTCTTTTTGGTGGCATTAAATTGATTTGATCACTAAGTCTCGTCATGATTTTATAATCCACAAAGACCGGAGGATTTAAAGTCTCTTATCTTTAAGGGCTTGAACATATTCTCCCGAGACCCGACAATTCATTTTTGTCCTCTGGCAGACTTGGCACTGAGGGCTCTATTCAAGCACCATGCATGTACCCTGTTTGAGTCCTAATGTACTGTGTAGAGTACATCCTGGGCTTTCTGGTGATGTCAAACAGATTGTGTAGGTAGGTACATTTTATTGTCACAGTATAACAGGTTATATAATGAAACTGAGCTTTGTAACTCCCTACTGCAACATAGTAGACAATATACATTAATACAGAAGCAATTATAAAAATGGTAAACAGGAATAAACAATATTTATTTAAAAAAAGAGCAGTATGAGGATGAATTTGAGTTTAAAAGTATGATAGCTGCAGTCTGGGGGTGCAGCAGCTGAAACTTCTATATCTTCCCAGAGGGCAGCAGGGTGAACAGGCTGTGGCTGGGTGGGTACTGTCCATTAGTATCCTTTGGGCTCTATGTAGGCACCTCACTGATATCAGTGATGCTCGGGACATGGGTACCAATGATCTGAGCAGTTTTAATGACCCGCTGCAGAGCCCTCTGCTCCTGGGCCATGCATATCCCATGCAAGTTTGTGATGTTTCCAGTCAGCATGCTTTATATTGCTCCTCTGTAAACGCTGAAAAGAAGTTGGTGCAGGATTTTGGCCTCTTAAGCTTCCTCAAGAAATACAGGCATTTTTTAACTTTATTCAGCAACACGTACATGTGAGATGACCATGTCAGGTTATCTTTGATGCTGATTCCCAGGAACCTGAAACTGTTCACCTGCTCCACCTCAGCACCACTGATGTAGACAGGAGTGTGAGTCTTTATCTCCTGTTTCCTGAAATCAATGATGAGCTCCTTAGTTTTGCTGACGTTGAGCAGTAGGTTGTTCTCTGTACACCACTTATCAATACTATTATCAATTTCCTCATGACACGAAGTTGTCGTCTGAAATCCGGCCAATCATGGTCGTGTCGTCCGTTCACAACAGAGTCCTCTCCATGTCTCTGGTTGCAAAAACACCTGGGGAAAAACACTGAGCTGCAGCACACACCTCTCCTCTCCCCACCTATCACTAGCTACCCTTCAGGCAGTCAATGGAGATAAAGTTGTTACTGTGATGCAGAGACAGAGCTCAGTTAAAACTTTATGGATGAAAGACACTTGTTACAGATTAATAACTCACCCCTCTGAAACTCTTGCTCTAGTCCATGTAGCCTACAGCTCAACCGAAGCTGTTCACCATCTTTTGGTTGACCCGCCCATCTCTGCTTCTGATTGGCTAGTAGTTCTTATCGAGGAACTGTGCATGTGCAACTCCCAACAAAGATCATTTAGAGACAAGATTTATCACTCCACAGCTAAAACGAAGCCTTCAACACAGGGTGAAAAGAGGAGCTGCAGCAATCTGCAGTATGACAAAAAATATGGTGTTTTTTGAAAATTAAACCATGTAAACCGCTACATGCACAACCCCTAAATAAGATTTTGAACCTGAAAATGAGCATAATACCAGCTCTTTAAGTAGTCAATGATTCTCCTTATTTGATAAGAGAAGAAGAAAACAAGACAAAATAAGTAAATGTTATGTATTTAGTTGGTTGAATTTTGTTTATAGGAATTTGACTAAACGGGGGATAAGTATTTTTAGAATCACTCGCATTATAGAATACGAATTCTGGGGTTATGGACTGTATTTGTAAAGTACTTTTCAACTTTGCAACATATGTAACATTCACCCATTGAACCACATGCATACACTAAGTGAGGCTGTCATTCAAGGTGACAAGGGGTTCAGTGTCTCACTTAAGATCACTTCAACACTCTGGAGGACCTGGGTACTGAACCAGCAACCTTCCGATAACCAGACGATTTCTTTACCTCCATGAAATAATTAACTGTTTACTGTGGAAGTGCTTGAAATGAATTTTAATTAATCTTTGAGAGAGGGAGAAAGAGAGATTAGACTCGAGATTAGAGGTCAAACACATTTCCTCTGACATGTCAAAGCCATGGTGACCCTCTCAACCTAGTCAAAAGCTCACTTTAAGGCTATGCACACAGTTTGCCTGGTTGACAAGTGGACACTTAATGCTTGTTTGTGCAACAGTTTTGACCTGTCAACAGGTAAGAAATTTCAAACCAAACTACACACGCCAAGTTGAGGTATACACTAGCAAGTCTGTATATAGATTTTTTTCACCACTCAGAGTAAGGAGAAACTTCACATTCAACAGTTAAGTTGTTAGGTTGTTTGCAGCTTTTATTAATATTGTGCTGAAATGAACAGTACAAAATGTATCCAGTGAGTTTATTAACATTTTTATGTAAAATCCACTGGCCATGCATTGTCAGCAGAGGAGTTGTGTATGTGTAGTTTACAATGTGAACAGCAGGTGGAACTAAATACCTTTAGAAAGACATTTCTCAACATAGATCATTGAGGAATATATGTTTCAGGTCTCAAATCCCCTATTTGGGCGTGCATCTTCACGCTAAATCAGATGTGGTATTTATGGAAGCTGGCTTTATAATCCCCTTTTCTTTCTACAGTTTACTTTCCAGACCAGAAATGAGTTTGACAGTCATCCGTTGATGGATGTGTAATGCGGCCTACTCAGTCACTGCCACTGACTTTAGACAGCTTGTGCTTCCCAGAATGCCCTTCTGCCTCATTGGTATCATTTCACAGTGAATGCCTGGACAACCAGGATGATGGGGTCACTGATTTGCTGAACTACTTTTCTGCCTGGATGATGAGCTGTCATTAATGTCTCCCTATGGTTGAATTTGCTGCATTTTCACTTTACAGCAAATTAAGCTGAAAAGTGTGTGTGGTAATGGCCAATGTGCACTTGGCTAATTGACTGTGGAAGGCAATTAGGTTACTGGAGCTGGTTGATCAAATATGAGCTGTTGTTGTTTTTTGTGTTTATTTCTATTTAGAGGCCACTGAACATAAAATCATTCACTGCCTGCTCACTTTTGGAAGGTGACATTTAAGTCTCTTATTTGTAATAATAAATGTCTAATATATTCTTGTTAGTAGTTAGTAGTTTCACTATATGCACTTTTTGTAGGACTTTTAAGGTTGTAAAAAAAAGGCCATTTTGTTATGGCAGACTGTACAATATGTTCCAGTGATACAGGGATTTTCTGTTCGATTACATATTTAGGTTAAGTAACCAAAATGTGTTCTAAATCAAAATCAGCTTTACTGGCCAAGTGTGTTTACACATACAAATGCATACTGGTTTATAAACAACAATATACAATTTCTTTTTATACAACTCAAAACTTATTTTGTAAATTGCAAGCAAGTATACAAAAATTCCAAAGGTGGGTGTTAGTGAAAAGAGTGCTGGAGTAAATGTTGCACTGATAATATTGAATTGTAATATTTTTTGGGCTTACTGTATTTTGTAATGGCATTGTGTTGTAATCTATACCATGTCTGGAATGTACTATAAATTATTGTTTGCTCAATTTTTTTAACTAAATAAAACTAATTAATAATTAAAAATGAAATACTATATTCTAATATCTCCATTCCCCAGTTGACAGTACTGTACATTTAGACTTACAAAATAAATATTAAACACTATTTATCCTTGGCTCAGAGTATCTTAATCGTGCTTTTGCCATACCACTATAAAAACTATAATTCAAGGAAATTTGGTGACAAGGCTGGTGCATTACTTCTTGCCCAAAATGGCCAAATCATAGTTAGTCATTCATCCTGCGGTGATTTCTGTTGTCCACAGGATGTCCATCCTATCTTGTGGCCCAACTCTTTTGAGCACTGGTTGGAAGTGGTGATAATGTGGGAAATGGCTAACAGCCAGTCTCAACCCTGGTATCTCCAGGCCTGCCTGTGAAAATATTGACCCTTCCCTCCCTGCCTGTTTAACTAGCCAGCCTTTAAGCAGTGTCGGAGCAAATACCACATGACAGCACTGCTTTACTAAATGGCTTCTTTAACTCAAACACTTGCTAATGGCTGCTTAAACACGGCTCCTCTTATTCACTGTGGACTTTATGTTTGCTTTGGTACATTATGTTAGATCGGTCACCTCTTTGTGTACTGCTGAGTGTGAAAGTGAGAGATTACAAACAGCATATTTGCTGTTTGAGGCTTTTACTTTCAGGGTAATTTTCTTTTGGGTGTGCCACAAATTTGATGTGGATACACAGTGCATGGTGGGTTTGTTGGTCTGTGTACACACACAAGCACGTGTTCATGCACAAGTAAACAAAAAGGTGGAAAAACAAGCATGCTGTTCAGGAAAGGTTGTGTTGTAAGAGGCTAAATATGCATGTGATGGAAAAACAAGGCTATATGAGTGATACTCGGTATGCCTTTTGATTTTCTGTCACAACAGTGTAAATAACTACAACCAGTTGACTTTAATAATTGGATGGATTATCTGGGCCTAACTGTAGGATATAAAGCCACTTTGATATGACTGGACACATGTTTTTATTATTGTGCACCAAGAATCTGCTCTGCTTTAAGGTCATTAAATTGCATACAGTTATTTAGAAAAATCAAAATTGCAGGACAACACCTGTAGCAGTATTTGTCTTTGATATGGCGGTGGGTGAGTAGATGGAAGTGTTTTTCTCCACTGTAAATTCCCATTTCAAGGTATTCTTTTAATGATATCTGTATCTGATACAGAAACCCTGAAATGTCTTTAAGGATACAGTTATTGTATGGCCATCAGTTTGTATTATTTTACTTTTTATTTGATAAAAAAACAAAAATGCCCTTGAGTTGCCTTTGAATTTGATATGAACACTTCTCACTTCTGTACATCTGGTGTGTCACAGCTAAGGTTGGACAAAATTCAGGTTGTGAAGTAAGAGAAGTTAATTTCATTAAAACAGCAAATTCTCAATTTGCCCCTCCACCTCTGACGGAAATGGTTCAGTCCGCGCCTGCACTGTTTTAATAACGGTCAAGGCCGTGGCTAACGCGATTAATTTCTTTATTTTTTCTCTTGAAATTAAAATTAGCTTACAAAAAGATAATACGTTAGGAAGAAAGAAAGGAAAAATTACCGTGGAGCAGAAAATTACGCATTTCTGTCAGAGAAAAGGTGAGCTTGTAAATGTAAAGTGAACGGTTGGCTGCTTTGTTTGCTAACTTGGTGGGTGTAACTTTACCGAACTACTTTACGGCTCACTTATTAATTATTTAGCAAGTTAACTAACTAGCCGTGATTCTCTCAAGCTCAAATACTGTGCTCTGACTGCTCATTCGTAAGAATAAAATACAAATTAGTAGTGGAGTGTCTGAGACCTCAACAGTTTGTATGTTACTTTTTGTGATGAATGAAGGGCGCAGGCCTTAAAATGTGGCTAGGACTGGATTAATGTAACATTTCATGAATTAATATGAGCTTATTATCTGTCTGTTACTTTCAGCAAAGTAACTTAAGCAATGAAACACGCTGATCTCAGAAGCTACCACTGACTGAAGCACCTGTCTCCGCTGATGTTACTGAAGACAGTAAACCAGGTGAGTAACGTTACAGAAAGATACAGTATGCTCAGGAAAACAGGGCCATTTGTAACATAGCTTAATATTTGCTACAATCACCTGCAGTTTACCTTATACCGATTTAGAACTGTGGTATCAGAACTAGCTAACTTTGTTATAGGAGCCTAATGGACACAGACAACTCAAACTCACTATGGTAGTAGTATTTGTACTATAAGACTGGTTCATTTGGCTTTAGATTGGACTGTACTAATTCTCACACTTACTCAGCTATAGCTGAACTCTTTAAGATTTTTAAGTGTTTAAGCATTTGCAAAGGGCCCAGAAAATATTGTTGGATTCAAAAATAGTTATCACAATTGCAATTCAACCTATTTACTTTTTTAAGGCAATCACAATGGCATATTGTTGCAAAAAATGTGTATAATATTAAAGGGTTTGGCAAATTTTGCAACATTTTATCCGTGACCCAGGTTGTTAAAAGTGCATGCACATTCTACCAATGACCTTGCTTTGCGTCAGATAAGTGTTTTAAGACCCATCGCCATTGGGGCAAGAAACCCTTGATTACTAGGTGGTTTTGTGTGAGTCATTTACACACAGGGTGTCAAACAGCCAGGAGGAATGCACAGAAGGAACACAAATTTCCCTGATATTCTGGTGGAGCCAGGGGTCACATTCAGATTTGCTTGGTTGTTGGTCATGCCTGGTGAACTGTTTGGCTACGTTTAGCACAGTGGTGTGCTGACACAAGAGGCTTCTGCAAAGTCGTTGAACCAGACTCAACTTTTGCTGCAACACAATGCAGCAAAATCTTTGAATGATGGCCAACAAAGTACATGAAAGCACATTCCTGCGAGATTACCTTATAATGCGTACCGCTTAATTCTGCTGTTTACTTTGCAGTCATAGCAACACAGGATAAAAACTATTGTTGCGTTGATAACTTTTCCATTGTGTCTTTCCTTTAAGTTTATGGATGGTATTTCATCTTCCCACTGGTTTATATAGCAACATGTCCAGACAGGTGGAAACTCTGTGTTGTTTATTGCAGGGCTATTTTTTATTTGAATGCTTGTACAGGGAGTGAAAGCTTTTCTTTATCAATCATTTTATATTGTGCTTTAGCTTTGTCTTACATGAACACAAAGGTGAGGTTGAATTAGGTAGCTTTGTCTGATAGGTACTCTATTGTTTTGTACTTACAAGGGACATTCAGACCATTTTTTTGTTGACTTTATAGCTTTATACAGTAGTGAGATATGACCATAAACCTGGCCAGGGGGTTAGATACTGCTGTTTCCATTGTGTGTGTATTTAACAAAGGCATTTTTTGCCCCATTATAAAAATGGCTGTCACGGCTCAATAAATTGATTAAACCCATAGGCTTTTAAAAAGACACACTCTGCCACCATTGTCTTAGAAAATATATGACAGCCGTCATCCACAACCACACTCTTTCCACCTACCCCCTGTGTCTCCTCCTTGGTCAATAAACAATGTTGGTACAGCCGTGTGTGTGTGTGTGTGTGTGTGTGTGTGTGTGTGTGTGTGTGTGTGTGTGTGTGTGTGTGTGTGTGTGTGTGTGTGTGTGTGTGTGTGTGTGTGTGTGTGTGTGTGTGTGTGCGTTCAGAGTAAACAATGTGGTTTGAAGCTGAACAAGGTTCCCCCCCATTTTTCAGGTTGCACCTCAGTTGTACTTTTGCCTTACCTTGTTGAGTGAATGTCAACATGCCATTATTTACAGCGACTCTAAATAATGTTGCACTTTTCAGAGATGGGGTTTAAACAATGGATGTGGAAGAAAGGACTACTAGGCTAAATTGTTTTTGCCTACATTCATTTTAGAGGAAACATAATTGCTCCTGGATTACATTCACTGGAAAGAAGAGTACATTGTACCACACAGATGTAGCAGGGATGTAGCAAAGACTCCATAGATGGTTCAGGTTAAGGTTAGCGAAAGATTGTGCTTTTGGTTATAGAAAAGGTGAACATGTCCTGTGTTGTGCCTCTTTTGACTTTTTCATTAGTTAACTCAGGTTATGCTCTTCCCCGTGTACTTTGAGTTGCCTAAATAACCATTAAAATGCTAGGGCTTTAGTTGCCATCAGCAAAACTGTAGGGGAATTTACTTTTTTACTGTTGCAAATTATAAGGATATAAATAAATGTAATTTTTAGGACACACGGCTACAGAATGACAAGTTATAGTTGGTAATAGTTAAATAAATAAATAATCATGAAGTGATTTTGTTTCATTTACTGATAAAGGAGGGAGCAATGTTTATGAATCAGAAGCAGCAGTACATAAGCATTTGTGTCTATAAATGCATACACTGTATATTTGTAACAGTTGTCTGTGTTGTCACAGCAAAACTTTTTTTTGATGACGTGATAACAAAACACAATCTGACTGCAGCCAGTTCATGTTGTAACAATAAAGAAAATCTCATATGTTTCTGTGTGAGCAGAGGTGTCTTCCTCACATGCAGATTTGACATCACTGTTTGTGATTAAAAAAATCAATGTTAATGTAAAAAATGTGTATTTGACCTGCAAAAATCTTACATCTTGCTTTCACAGTTTGAAAGTTAAAGGCAGGGCTTGCGTGCTAGGAAAAGCTATAACATCCTCCACAGGTGATAGACACTGTTGAGCCTGTTTACCTGCTTTGCCTGTTGATTTTGCTAAAAGCCTCTCACACCCCACACACACTCACAAACACACACTAAACATGAGTGTGTGTACCTAGTTTAAACACACACATTAATAATAACTGCAATGCCATTGTTTGTGGAGTGCTTTTACAGGTTCAACATTGACCTTAGTGTTTAATCTTCCTGCACAAACGACCGTCACTTGATATGCAAACAAATCTTTTGTCACTGTCAGCCAACTCCCATGTTCTTTTGAGAAGGCGAACACAAGGACAAAGCTGAGACTATTCTGTGTCCTGTGATAATTACAATATTAGAATCTAAAGTAGGGTTAGGTGATGTATCGAATTGGCATATGACGATGTCCACAGTGAAATATTGTGATGAATGATGATGGTGATTTATGTAAATATATTTCTGTTTTTTGCACATTTGAAACCATCCTCACCTACTGACCCTGTCTTTCCTCATTTTTTTCTCTACAAGAGTAGTGTGGCTCCTTAATGAGGAATAGGGCAGTGCGTAGCCGGTGTATAATTGACCCTTCGCTAAGCCATGCCCCCCTTAGTAACTGTTGCTAAGTCCGACAAACTATCGGACCTGACGGGCTTTTATCACAGCGCTGCCAGTGTTTATTACTGCACTCCCTGGAAAAATATCGTCTAATTTTTGAAAAAATTATATCAGAAAGAAGCAGACAGTTTTGCAGTTGCATTGTGCATTTGAAGGTTGTATTCAGGCTGTCAAACAGACACAAACTGTCATGAAAATAATAATGATAGAAGCTAAAGCCAATCGATCACAGAGTAAAAGTGAACCACCGTATTACCTGGTTATTGAAAAAGAGGACAACGATATTAAGGATCAACATTGTTCCTGTACAGCTGGGTAGCTCTCTATTCACTATTAGAATCATTAAAAAACAGAACAGTAGGGCTTTATAACGTTACATTCAATAGTAGGTTAGCTAGCGTTAGCTAACTATCATTACATTAGGAACAATCCAGAGCCTAAATTTTTCTGGATTTGTTTTAGGTTTTGGAAAGACAATAAATCGTGCTTCTTCTTTCAACCTCTCTGGGTAGTGATTATAATTATTACAAGTCCCCCAGGAACATCCATTCATCCATCCATCCATCCATTCATCCATCCATCGTCAACTGCTTGTCCTGCGTACAGGGTCGCGGGGCCCCAGGAACCGTGTTTGACAATATCCTGGAAAAATATGGCAAAAGAAAGCTAGAAAATGACTCCTTTTGCATTAGAGTCAATGGAGCACAGCCATGAAAGTGTCGGACCTCAGTTAGAGAGAGGCCTATACTGCACTGTGATTGGCCAGTCTCGTATTCAGGCGTGGCTTAGCGAAGGGTCTATTGAACAAGTGAGAGAGAGTGACAGTTTTGATCAGAGTATAGGGAAAGGTTTAGTGCAGCAACTAACTATTATTTTAATTATTGATTGATCTGTCGATGATTTTCTCAAATAATCGATTAATTGTTTGCTCCAGAAAATCGTGAAAAATGTCTGTGTTCACAAAGCCCATGGTGACTATCTCAAATGTCGTCTTTTTTCCACAACCCAAATGTTCACTGTCATAGAGGAGCTAAGAAACCATTTTCATAATTTGGACGTTTTTAACTTTAAAAAAGGACTCAAAGTGATTAATGGATTATCTAAATAGTTGTCGATTTAAATTAAGTTGAAAACTAATAAAAAAATAATCAACTAATTGTTGCAGCTCTAGAAAGGTTACCAGGGAAGTTGACTAGTGGCTTGTGACTTATAGGCCCTGGAGAAATCCAAACTCTTCTCTGTGCTTCCCCACCACAGTATGGAAGTAACAGTTAACACTATGCTCAAGCAGATCATCTGATTATAAAAAATATTTTAAAAAACTAGTCTTATAGTCTTATGTGTGTGAAGTTTTTATTGCACTAACAAGATTTGGTAGAGGGCTCTGTGGTCGATGACTGTCAGCCTGATGGCATTGTCTGTCAAGGTGACCCTACTCTAAAGTAGAAAATAAGTTTTTGTCTGATTTTCTGATGGCATATATGTAAGCTAAAAATGAGGCAGGCCTGCATTTTCATGAGATTCGAGTCTTTCGTGTTTTATGTCTTTGCTTTCTCTTTTCATTTTAAATTAGTTTTGAGATTGAGGTCAGCCTGAAGGTGATGTTGAGAAAGCTGCCTCCCGCTGTCTGTCTGAAGGCAAGGAGTCACCATGTACATGAGAGATATGATCAACTAAAGACAAAACGAAAGACAAAGGAGAGGTTGCTGTCAGCACCTTTTAATCACTTTGTGCTGTGTTTTCTAGAGAAACAAGGAAAGTTGAAGTCTCTCTTTCACATAGATGTAAATCTGTCCACCTCCACTTCTACTTAAAAATACCTGCAGGTTCTGCAGTGTTGGTATCTCAGCGATTCATTTCACTTTAATTGCGCTTTTAAAGTAACACACACAAAGCTGAAACTAAATGCAAATTAATGAATTAATGCGTTCCTGTATCCCTGAAAAATTGGTTTATCAGTTGATTCTTTTTTTTAATATGAACTGAAGTCTGTATATGCATACATCCATTCACAGCTTCGCCTGTGTTATCAGCTGCTGCCATAAGATGTCACTGTGGTCTGTTCATTCTTGCATTTCCCTTTTCATTCTTTCCGCCTCCAAACTGTTGACTCCCCTTCCAATAAGAAACAGATGGGAGACCTTTGCTGCAGGCTACTGCCAAATGGAGCAAATTCTCATTACAACGTCTGCAAGCTCTGTTTATTCTCTCTAAGCTCCACCTCCACCCCTTGCACCACTTTGCCATCTGATGTGTTCAACACTTGTTTCTGATGCAGACATATCATTTTGATATGCCTTGTTTTGCAGATAAGAGGATATTTATCATCTTTAGAACAAAATGATTTTTCTTAAGGGCTGCTTACACGGACATGTTACCCTGCCACACAAACTATGCAATTGCTGACCTGAGAAAACCATGTAAATAATCATAAAGTGATTTTGTCCATGATATTGTCATGGAGGAGTGGACTGCAGTGGCAACCTGTGAAACTCTGAACTCCATGCCAAGAGGGCAAAGGCAGTGCTGGAAAATAATGGTAGCCACACACAATATTGACACTTTGGGCCCGATTTGGACATTTTCACTTAGGGGGTATAGTCACTTTTGTGAGATACTGTATCTCTAAAACACCAGGCTTTCATGACCCCAGAAACAACTGTCTCTTCAGTTTTATGACTGCATTTCTCAGATAATCCATTGCATTATTAACTGGTTTGTTTAGCTTAAGCTGTGGTTTCCAACCTGGGGGCCGGGACCCCTACAAGGAATTTAGTGGTTCACAAAGTGATTGCCCAGGTAGGAAATAAAAGAAGACTAAAGTCTTTGGCACAAAGTTGTTTATTCTTCAGACTTTTCTGTCATTTTTGCTTCTTTCTTGTACAATAGGTTCTACCCTTTCAGACCTTAAAATGAGTCAACAAATGAAACAATCTGAGAGGGAAAATCTTTATTCAATTGAACTGCAGCAAGGGAAAATATTCCTTCATATAAAAAAAGGGTGGGAAAAAAGTTTTAAAATCTGCAAATTTAAATATCCATGGTTTTCACTAGACAGCAATGCTACATAGTTTTATGACTCTTACACAGAGTTCTTCTTACAGAGTCTAATAAGTACGGCTGCGTTGTGTTTCTGCTGTGCCACGGTTTTGTTCCGTCTTCTGCCCGGCATCAACTTCCACTGGAAGCGTCACAGACTTGTTTCAGGAGTGGAGCACATTGTTGGCTTGTTGTAAATTTCTCCTTTTTGTGCTTCTCCTAAGCTTACCAACAACGGCTCTCTGCGACACGGTTTTGCTCTATTGTCTGCACAGCTGCATATCCCACAAGGAGCATTTCTGAATCAGAGCGTTTTGCCTGCCTGATTTTACTGACATGTTTAGACTTTGTTGATTTTGTAATTAGTGCTTGCTTTTTGTACTTCTGATTAAGTACCCTACATAGTTAAATGGTTTTATTTGTCTGTTTTAACTGTGTTCATTGTTGATTTATAATTTGGAGTCTGCACGGGGTGTTAAATTTTGAAAATTGACTGGATTCTCTGTGCCGTTCTGTGTCTGAATTCCTTCCTGGTTCGATCTGCTCTGTGCAGCTTGACGCGGTTTCCATCAAAAACAGACTCGCTGGGAAAGCTGCTTCTGGAACGCTTCGTGGACTGAGAAGCTCTGACTAGAATGGCTGTGGTCAGATCTGGCAACTGTTATGTGACACAGGTGGACTTAGAAGCAAATAAGGACAACTCCTAAAGGGAGCTAAATTGATTAAATACGTTTTTCAGAAAGGCAGTATTTGAAGTAGTAAACAATTTGCTCAAAAGATGTTGTCTTTGTTAATGTTTTATGTATTTATACTGTATTGAAGTCTAATTGTTATACAGTGTATCCATATGTGTATATATATGTATATAGTGATTGTTCTTATGTTGTATGCATGATGCTTTGGCAATATTGTTACACAGTCATGCCAATAAAGCTAATTGAATTGAATTACTTCAGACATCTACATCATCAAGTCAAGTCGTCAAGTCAGGCACATTTCAGATATAGTGAGACAGACCATCTTTGCACTGTAACACTCTTTGCTCACCTTTGTCCTCATTCATTTCATCTATACCCACAAACTTTTTCTCTCTCTATTACACTCTATCACAGACAAATCCCCAGCTCTGTTTGAGTCCCCAGTCTGGGAAGGTAGCACTTCGAATGGAATATAAATGACATCATTATGTAATATTCAATCTGTTGCTGTAGCAATATCCTAGTCCACAGATAGCCCCCTTCACCACCCACCCCATATGCTCCGGACTCCCTGGTCTCCTGTTCTTTTTCATGGAGAATATTAAAGAGTTATTAAATTAATCTGTGCTCGCTGGTGCATGTTATTGCAGTGCAGAGATTTGTGGGGTGAATGAAGCCGTTAGGCCGCATCCTAAGCTGATTTATTAAGGGTGCCAGGGAATCACCAAATAGACCTGATAACCTGTTTTATTTTGCATAAGTGAACACTTCCCCTGAAATCCGCTTATGTTTTTCTTCTCTCACCCATTTTTTAAATACAAGTTTAACTGTTTCTTGTATTTTTCTGTGACCTGAGGCAGTGCAGCATTGTTGTCATAGGCTCTTTGTTAATACTATCATAAGAACTAATAATTTAGTGAATAAAAGTGAATGGCGCAAGTAATGCTTGTGGAAAGTATTTCATGTGATGTAATATTGCTCCTTAGACTGGTACTTTATCTTGTTTGTACTTCGGCTCTTCTCTCTTACTGAAAATTGTTAATTTCTCTTGTTTGGTGGACCTTGGGCTGAGTGGCAGGCAATGATTGTCTTTTTTTCTTGTATGCTTTATTAAAATTAGTATTTACAGGCTATGTTGAAAAACAAGGTATCTGAAGGTCTTCTCCCTCTGTCAGTACATTCCCATGTCAGTGTCTCACTGCTCACATCAGCACCACTGCCAGATGTTTACAATAGCAAGATAGGTGTATGCTACCTATAATAAAATATGAAATAATACCAAATAATACTAATGAACAGTTAATTTGAATTTCACACAGGTGTTTTTGCATTCCTAATCTTTGTCTTTTTCTAACTCACAGCTCACTGGATGAACGAGTATAAAGTTACAGTGTAAAATAGTCTTAAGTGTTAGAGGAGGCAGCTGGGGGATGTGTGATGGAATTGCCCAACAAGTGCATGTGTTATGTGCACAGCCAGGCTTCTGTGTGTTCTTTCGCCTCGACAGAATCAGCAGATTTAACACCCATTGATTCCACCCCAGATTCCTAACCTCATTTATCAGAGTGTATGCCAGCAGTGTAAACATTTAATCCAGCGTGAGATTTTTGGGCTCCTTTGGGTCAACAGTTTAGCTGTTGCTTTTTTTTCCAAGCCTCGAGACAAAGTCTGCTTTCAATTATTTCTGCAAAATTGCTTTACAGGGTCCATGCATGATTAAATATTCATTATGTTAAACTAAGCACTTTCTTTGTATATAAATCCATATTAGATTTGGCTGGCAGGCTGCCTGAAGCCACATGAGAAGGATTTCTGGTGCAAAAAAACCTTGGACCTCCTTAGCAGTTCCTTTCCCCTGGGTTTGTTTGTTTTTGTTCTGATGTAAATGATGACTTGTTGATATTATCCTACCTTTTTTTGTCCTCTTTGCCAGGCACACACAGGCCTTTTCAGTTGGGAGGACCGGTTGGGATTTAAAGTGGGCATGGGAAAAATAAACAAGCGTGTCAGTCCGTCTGGCGGCAGGGGAGCAGCACTGATCAGTCCAAAACAAACTGGACTGCGTCTGAAGAAATGCCGTTTTATATGTATCTGTCTCCAGCAAAACTTTGTGAACTTGTATGTTGAGAGCACGTGTGTTTGCGTGTGTACACTGTATGTGTTTGGAAAACGAAGGGCATGGGGCCATTCCATTTCAAATATGACTGGTTTCCCTGAAAATATTTACCTAAATTTTTCCCTTTCCAAGCAAAATTGACCTCTTTGATTGCAAAGATTGCTCCAAAGACCTCATGGAAAATAAATTCAGGAGTATTTGAAATTCCTGAGTGGATTTGCCAGGGCTTCCTAGCGTGAGCCCATGTTTATTTGTTTTCCAACTGCAGGAGGGATCAGGGTTGTGTTGACTCAGAAGGTATTTGGTTTGTCTTCTGTTACAGCATCATGAAGGGCTCTTACTGCAGATGGTCAGAAATAGGACAAACCTGAAGCAGCTGTGTACTCTTGTTTCCTCCGAAAGAAAAAAATATATACTTGTCTCCCTGCCAAGTAATATGTTTTATAATTTGCTACTGTGGTACTGTGTCTTATATGGCTTTTTTTATCATTATTTTCACTCAGCCAGAGTCCAATAAGTGCAGCCACTTTACTAGCCGTCTTGACTTTGGCAGTGCAACCTGTCCCGATTGGCCTCGAGCTGTTGGAGTGCGGCTAGTTGTAAGCAGCTGAGGAATGCATATCATTCTTGAATGAATTGGACAGACGCTGACCGCAGAAAAGAGAGCCTGGTTTTCTGTAGAATAACATCTGAAGAAAAGGAAAATTTAATAGCAGAAGGGTCAGTCCTAACCTCTGCGCTCCATCCACATAAGAAGGATGTGTGCCAGGCCTTGAAAGGCAGTAGTATAGAAAGGTGTAGGACTACCATGCAGATGTTTTGGGTGGTCTAACACACAGAGACCCATAGAGGGTGTGTGTGTAGTGCCTGTAACTTAATACTTTCCCTGAGTCTCACACAGAATGAAAAGAAAGGTATAGGAACTTTCATGACAGAATTAGTTTGCCTCCCAGTAACATACACACAAAAACCCACACTGTTTATATTACTAAGATAATGAACTCCCACCTGCACAGACCATGATTGACTCATGACTCTGCTCTGTCTCTCTTCCTCTTCTACCACACACACGCTATGCCACACATGCACACAGGTTCCAATTTTGGATTTATTCACGCACTTTAAAAAGATTTATTAATAGCTTTCTTTTCACATTTTTATTTACAGCATTATATGTTGATATTTAAATTATAATAGGCTATATATTAAAGGGGCATTATGTAGTTTCCAGCGGCCACTAGCGGTGCGGTTCTAAGATTGCAACCAGGTGTGTTCTCGGACGCGTGCTCGCTTGAACTCATGAGCGATACAGAAATCCTGCAATCAATGCAGGACAACAGCATTCAGGTTGTGGCTTTTCACTCAGACATGTTCAGGCTCTGTTACTTCAATGTTCCCGTCTCACAGGCGGATCAACACCGGCGCCGTAACGTTACTTCATTCAGTGCAGCGAGACAGCGGCATAACGGCACAGTACTCCCAAAAAAAGGCAAAGTGAGAATGGCTATAGACAGGTGGGGAGCCAGCTTCACACAACATGGTGGAAACTCAGGTAAACTCCCACTGCAACGTTACAGTAATAGTTCTATCAGCTGCAGGTTGAACTAATCCGCGCTCGTTACATGATCACGGTACATTTACTGCATTTAGCCGACGTGCTACATCGTTAGCTCACCTGTTACTTTTCAGTAACTATCTTTACTATCTGTGAATCTGTCACTGGAGGCTCAGCAATGTCAGCACAGCTACATGTACTGGACGATAATGAAACGGATATTTTGCTGGACTGAATATTATAAGGTTGCGTCACACTTTATAACAGACCGCAGTAAGTAACTTTACTGTAACTAGTGTTAGTGGATGGCTCTTTCTCTGTGTTGTATATTATGTGGGTCATGTTAGTTACAGGGACCGAGAGGTGGAGAATCAGTAAAAGACAATAAATCTAAATTGAACATTACGAAGCAAACAGTGGCGGGTCCGAGCTACTGTAACTAGCGTTAGCTAGCTGCCCGTGGCTGCATCACTATGGGATAGTAAACAAATCGCTCCACATTAGCTTTTTACCGTTAGATCATTTCTTGCAGGCTTTGACAAGTTGAGTTTATGTTGGAGTCTGTGTTGTGCTGGGAGCAGGTCTTTCTTAGTGTTAGCAGACTCCATGTCGTAAGTTGCCGTGTCGTCGCTGCTGAGTGCAAAGTAGACACAGCGAGAGGCTCAGGAGCGTGCATGCAGGTGTCAGTCACTGGATTTCATGGAAAATCCGACCCGGAGCCTTCGAATAGGAACAGGAATACCTGCCTTCAGAGTTAATGGCCAAACCCGGCAAGTGGATCATTTTAATGTCAGATTACAACCCCTTCACACACAGGCAATAAAAAATGGATTCATTTTAGTAGAAAAACTACATAAAGCCCCTTTAACTTATTGGGAGTAAATTGGTAGTTCTATGTAAAATCAGACACTGAGCATTGACCGTTATGATTTTTGCCAAAATTGAGCAGCCCTTCTTTATAGAACTTTCAAATTCATAGTATTTGAATTGTGGATTAAAAATCCAACCCAGAGTTACGCACTTGTTGCTGTAGGATTGATTAAAAAAATTTGTGATTTGTTAGACTGAGCGTCTAGCCATTGTCTTCACTACAGTTTAGTCAAGACACATACGTTTTGAAAATGAACATCTTCTCTGACTCTTCCTGTCACCTTTACATTGTCTCTGCTGTCCTTCACTCTTCATGTCCAATAAAACATTCTGATCCCAGTCTAACATGAAACCCTACTCGCAGGATATATCTGGCACCTGAACTGAAGAGGGCAAATGGAGAACAATGGAGGAACAAGGACTTCTCCATTATGAGAATTAATCTAATCGCAGCTCTGAGCTGAAAGCAGGCTTTGTTAATGGGGCCTGTACAGTCAATTATCTTAATTGTTCCATTTACAGAACCTGCTGCATGTTTCAGGAGCAGGCGCTGGAACTTGAGGGATGAGCTCAGTCACTCTCCATAATTGTAATTGTCAGTAGATTCACTTATGAACGTCACGGTGGCTATAAGGAGGATGAGGGTAATCGCAGGTTGTACAGGATGGGGGAGTTACTGTGATGATGAGAAGCGGATGGAGGTTCAATTTTACTGGTTCTGAACCCATGATGTAATTACATGTTTGATATTCTGTAAGGTTTAACATCTTTCTGCTTAGATTTTACCAATCCCATTAGGCCTCAAACATTATATATTACATATTTTGAAATGTTGTGCTAAAGGTTAATGTTAAACTGTTAAAAACTTGTGATGTATACACTTACATTCGCCTGGTCGTCCTCCAGAGTCTGTCATCCCTCACAGATTGCTCTAAGGATGCTACAGCAACTGGTGCTGAACCAGAGGAATTACATTTATAAATCGCAGAGTAGAAGATTATTTTCACCTGCTGCTTTGCTCTGATGCTCTGTCACTGCCCAATCTCCAGCAACACCACTGCCTCTGATATCGAAAAGCCACAGCACTGGGGCTCGCTATGGTTGATGGTGCCTTCAGACAAACCCTGAGAGGGTGGTCTGCAGTCCGTCCTTGTACCCACAAATACTGCACTGTGAGAAACTTAGAGAGGCACTGTCACTCCACAGGGACACCCAGTCCCAAGTCAGTGAACTATACCAGGGATAGACTGAAGAAAGAGACCCTAAGGGAGTGGATGAAATCTATTATCATAGTGGTTCCTCTCTCTCATACATGCTTTCTCTTTCTCCTCTCAGCACATGTTCGTAGTTGCTATGGCTCTGGTTCAATTTTGAATTGCTGGAGAGTGACTAACATAGAGGCCCTGTGGAGAAGGTCGAGCACTGGCAGCCATTAAACTCACTTGTCTGAGATATCAAGTGCTCTGCTTTTTGACCATGTTGCGTTTGACGAGCTGCGCCATAATATAATCACTTGTTCTTTGCACCACGGTGGCCTTTGTGAGCAGTGCTTCACCATGTTAGAGGTGTTATAAAACTCCAAGATTTAACAAAGCCTGTTACAGAGAGAGAGATGGAGCACTGTTTCTCCAAAAGAGAGGATTTTGGTGAAAGGGTCGGAGAGGATGAGTGGGGTTATTGAAATGTAATTTTAGACACGCTGTCCTACAAAAGAGCAAAAGCATTGCAGTTTTTGCATCATTTACATACTGGAACATGCTAATTGCTAATTTAGCCTTATTCTTTTAATCCATCTAAGTAACCATTCACTAAGCATACTTAGTACTAATTGTTTTTAAGCTTCATAAATTGGTTAAAGTCTCCAGCTGTCTTTTTAATGTTTACAGCTAACTAATTTATAACAAGAACCCTGTTAAAGGGTATTAAATCCATACTTGATGGCTACGTTAATGATATTTTGCTAAAAGACTGATGCTAGAAAGTTACAGTGACGACTAACAGAATTAGACAAATATAACACTGTCTCAGGTAACATGGCTTAAGCGTGTTGCTAACATTAAAGAGTGGATTTCCTACAATGGGGAAATGCACCACAATGGATGGACTAGTCTTGAACGCTGCTCTTTTAACATATCCTCGAAACACAAAAAAATGTAACCTAGTTAGCTGATGATGTGCGCATTGGACTTGGAAGTAGTAAGCTAGTAGCTGGATATGATTGCAGGTTATGTAAGAGCAGATTAATGCTGTCTGATCCATTACTTACAATTTTGCTCCTGTATTTTTGGTTCAGAAAAGACAGAAAAACGATTTTAAATGCAGAGTATCACTCGCACCCACACTACTTTGACGTGAAGAAATCCAAAGCTTGACAGACCTGCTGTGCCGAGTTAAGCTAATTATACTGTAGCAACTGATTAGACTTTGAATGTTCAATTCATATACAGTGACTATTAATAATTTCAACAGTGACTGGACCTTCTCTAATGAACATTATTTAGATTCAAATATTTCATGAAATATTTTCCTTATGTAAAAGATTAAAATTACAAGTTGATAATGTAGTGGTAAGACCAAACGTTTTGTCTAATCTACATGCATTGTTTGTTAGAGCCTTGCAGGATGTTCATTTTCAGTGACCCTTCAAACTCTTCAACAAGCTTAAGCATGATTTGGCTAGTGTTCAGTCCAATCCAATAATCACATTACCTCCAAGCAGAACTGAAGACATTTTTATAAATAAGCAATCGCACAGTGGCAAATTTAATTCTGTGCTTCATAATTAACCTTGGGAGGAAAACTCATTTAAGTCTATTAAATCATCAAATGAGCTCAGGTAAAGCTAAACTTGATTATGCTACAAAAAAAATCCTGTTACAGTCTTTGAGGTGAGGAAATACCATCATTTATGGGAGCCAAAGCAGCTCTCTATTTGAGCCGTTAAATTGTAGCTCACACATCAATGCAATTAAACTCGTCAGAGGAATACTGACTTTCTGGTTGAATTCACAATGTTAATTAGCCGGTTGGGACTTTTTGAAATAAGTTATTGCACTGCTTTATCTTGTGCTCTGGGTGAGTGATTCTCATAAAGACTAGAGCCTTTCTCTGTGCCTTCCTATCATAGGCAACGTGTGGGGTGAACTTGCAAAATAATTGCAAGGAAGTGTGTAACTAATGATTTCCACAAAGCTGCAGCACATAATGTGTAGCTGTTTAAAATGCAAATTTATTCCTGTTTATTCAGGTAGCATATTCAAATTCCAACTTACAAACCTTGTGCAATTTCTCAACTTTCAACTCAAGAATCAGTTTAAATCGCAAACATTTACCAGTTTCCTCTCAGTCCAGCAGATGTGTTGTAGGTGTTTTTGCCATTTTAATTGGTTTGTTAGTAACATATTTCTCTTTTAATGAGCTTTTCATCTTTTCCACATATATGCCTTGAGCGATAGCAGTAGGACAGATATTTTTAGGTGGTCTGTATGTATGTGGATTATCTTACTTAAAGCTTTCAGACTATTTGATGGCTGGATTATCTCTGAAACAACCTATATTAGTAACCTAGTATTTATTTTTTTAATTTTTTTATAGAGTTTAAGTTTACAAAGACAGTACACATTAATAAACATTTCTGTAAATGTGCCAGTTTAGCCAGCTTGGCTAATGTTCGACTGTAGTCCCTGGGCAGATGTTATCACATAAAATACACTAAAACAGGAACAACAGTACTCATATAACAAGAAACCTTTCACAAGGACACATAAAAACAAAAAACAAAACATAAAACAAAGCACTCTGTTTCTGAATAATTCAGACTATGGTCACATACTTGATTGTCTTTTAACCATGATTTTTAAATTTAATTTAAATAATATGCTGCTCTCACTGAAAAAGCTGATTGTCCAAAGGCAGTCCTCCTCGTAGATATTATACAGTCTCCTCTTGCTACAGACCGAGCCTGTCTATTATCAGTTGTTTTCTGCTTTATAAAAGCAGTAAGAGGGGGAGGAGCCACGGCATGCAAAATCTTATCGATAAGACAAAGCATCTGTAAATTTAATATGATTGTCCCAGCTCAGTAAATTATGATTGTTTAGACAGTGGTGATGAGTATTTGGCTTTCTATCAAGCACCTTGGAAGCCTGGTGGTATACTAACTGCACAGGTTTGAGTGTTGTACAGGAAGCTTGTGCCCAAATAGTCAAACAGTATGACAAATATGGCATAATCATTGCATTAAAATATGCTGTTGCTGCCTTAGTAGTTAGACAGTTTCTGATATTTTGAAAGTTAGACAGATTAAATTTAACTGTATTTATTACCTTCTTAATTTGTTTTTTTAAATGTAAGATTAGAATCAATTATTACACCAAGGTATTTAAAATTAGAAACCACTGTTAGCTTTTCTCCTGCAATGTAAATCTTGAGTGTGAGATCATCTACAGACGTCATCTACGACATGCAAGCTGTTTTCTTTATTTAAATGAAGACAGGAGTTATTACGCTACTGTGTGACATCGACCATCACTGCTGTGAGCTTACATGCAGCTTGCTGTTTGTTTCCCCTAGCGAAAAAAAAAATTGTGCGTGTGGTGTGTAATATGTCTAAATATAAAACTCCAACACGAGCCACTTTACAATAGCTTAAAATTTCAGTGTCCTCACATAGTTTTATGTGAGCTTAGATGAATGTTTTTGTGGTAGTCGTCATCAGAGGGGTGGGGGTGTTTGGGGGTTCTTCCCCCCAAGAAAATTTTGCATTTTCCAATGAAAAATATGTTATTTCACATCACATTGGGTCATTAATTTAACCATATCTCTGAACAAAGAGATGGAAAAGCTAGAACAGATAATAAACAACACCCAAAGATCAGTCTACTGGGGAGGAACTACAACCTTTAGTAATTTGGTTGGCTCTCCACAGTGATTTTACATTTATGGCACAGCATGTTTTGAGCATCACCCCCTAAAACCCTGTTAATATGACCTCAGAATCCTCAGATTGTTCATGTTTGCCTTTTGTGTCTACATTGTACAGCTTTTGACATTTTATTTATAGACATTAATTAAAAAATAGGCTTTTTCAGACTCATCTGAAAAATGAAAAATAATTTAGGATACCTGTCTGTAGGCTACAGGACAGAGCTGTAGACTACACCAGTTTGTCAAAATTGGACTAGTAGGTAGTGATAAAATAAAACTACCAGTTACTTTCTATAAACTGAGCTAATGTTCATTTGCATAGCAGCCAAAAGACACAGAAGCCTGCTGTATAAGCTTTCCTGCTCAGCTGCGCAGTCTGAAGGGGAGAGGAGATATTAGCTAGCGCAAACTTTCACTTTTCCAGCAGTGAAGCTTGAGAAGCACACACAGCCGACACAGCAGGCTACATTTACTGCCAGAATATTTTCCTTCGCTCGCGTTCACCGTCACTTTCTGACGCTCAAACAAACACTCGTTACGCACCTCCTGATTCAGAGTTATCGTTGCTGTTACAACAGCGCCTGTCACGTATGTCCTTTGATGAATAAAGAGAGGAAGCCAGCCAAGCGATGAGTTACCATGCTCGCACAATGTGTGCGTGAAACTTAGTAGCACTTTGATGTAATAATGTGTGGGAAATTTTAGTAGCGGTGCCCATTATTCAGCAGCGGCGCACCGCCGCTCCTGAATGCATATAGGGGAAACACTGAACGGCTAAACAACAGGGACCCAAGAATTGATCCCTGAGGTACTCCACACAAGGGCTGATGACACCTCATCACTTACCATGACCTGCTGTACTCTGCCTTTAACATATGATTGCATCCATTTAATACTATTAGGGGAGAAGTTAAATAATGAGAGCTTTTGCTTTGTCAATAACATTATAAAAAATATAGCTTTTGCTTTACTAATCTCTCGTTACCTTATTTCTTAGTCACACAAACTTTTTAATATATCCATTACTAATTTAGATTATAAGGTAGTACAGTTAAAAGAAGTAAGTAATACAGTTAAAAACTTTTTTCACATACAACACTTTGTTTTACCATTTGGAGAGCTTGTTTAATAATGACTGCATTTTAAAACAAATAAAATCTTCATGTGGTGAATTCAGGTGTGAATAAAGCAGGCAGGTTTCCTTTTAAAAACAGCTGAGGTTGTGGTGGTTGCCCCAGCATTGCCCATGACCTTTTGAGCTGCCACCAGTGGCCAGCTGTAATCTATCAACATCTAAACTTTCCCCTGTGCTTGGTCAAATGCATGTGGGAGAGCGGCCACTGACATTAAAACTCAATTAGCAAACCCACTTTCTAAATAATACATTAGCAAAGTGCATTAGCTGCACATCGTCTGGTGCCCAGAGCACAGTTCTTGCACTACATCTCAATATGTCAGGGCTACAACTGTCTGGGAGCTAATGTGTTGGAATGGGGGGACATTGGGATGCAGATGAGCTCAAGCAAATAGAGGATTGTCATTTAACACGGAAGAGGAAGTTCTTGTTGGCCAGGATTTTCAATATTTTGCTTTTCTGTTAGTGGACTTAATTACTAATGTCACTTCCTACAAGTTTGATATTTATATGAAAACATACATTACAGCAATAAAGGTTGAATGTGTTTAGAAAGTGGTTAGTCCTGGAAAAACAGTCTCTCTTAGTGCAGAATGCCTCCTTTCTGTTCAGTGTTTTAGACATGCTAGCTCTAGCCTCTAGAGAAGGCAATGTTGGTCTGTCACCACCATCAGGTCAGAGTCTTCTCTTATCCAGGTAAATATCTCAACATCTACAAAGTGAATTGGCACAAAATGTTATGACACTCAGTGTTCCTAGGAGGCTTGTGTCAATTGACGATTGGATCTGCTATCGTAGTTGAAGGGATGGTCAGCGTTTGGTTTTTCATGCACAGATATTTTAGCTAATTCACTATCAGAAGTATGATAACATAAATATAGTCTCTAGAATCTGCACCACACACACTGCAGTATTTCCTATTCATTGATTTATTTGTGTCGCCACGCCACAGTATCAGTGCTGACTGCCACATTGTCAAATTCAAATTAGCTTCATTTGCATGAATGTATAGCAAAAATATTGCCAAAGCTACATATAAAATACATAAGGACAATTCATTTAATACATTTCATTAGATAAGAAACAGTAAAAGTTGGGTTTGTGTGTTAATACAAAATAAAATAACAACAAAAAATCTATAAAATATGAAAAAGTACATAAGCAAAACAATAAGCATCTGTTAGAAAATTAAAATAATATATTAAATTAAAATAAATAAAACAGTGTGTGTGTGTGTTGTGTGTGTTTAAAAAAACTTAAATTGAAATAAACTAAGTAGATGGCACAGTAACTTGTTATTATAATGTACATATATAATAAAAAATTAAAATAAAATAGATAGACCGTAAACGTGTGTCTGTGTGTGTATATTAATAGACACAAAAAATATTATTATTTTAATTGACATTTGGGCATTTCTCCCAGTAAATAGGGAAGTTTCTCTGTGTCAGATATACATTTAAATTTGGGGTATATTTGTGAAATGCAAAGTGTTTTTGTCTTAATGTTTTATATTTAGGGCATGTGGTTAAAAAGTGCAGCTCTGTCTCTACCTGTCCTGTGTCACGCTGGGAGCAGAGCCTCTCCTCTTGTGGTAGCCAGCTCTGTCTATGGCGACCCTTTTCTATGGCCAGGCTGTGTTCACTCACATACCAGAGCAACATACTAAATACTATTTAATGTGAGTAAAATCATAATTTATTGTGAAGCTGCACGCAGCCCATGAATTCACTTTGCACCTCCACTTGTGCTCTCTCTCTCTCTATCACACACATTGAAACGGAGCCCTGTATAGAAAAACTAATGCATTGAAGTTAACTCTGAGAAGTTAGTGTATCTATTTTCTTAACACAACACTGTCAATGTCAGAGAGAGATATGTTAATGTTAGAATACAGCTGGGTTGTCGAGGTTAGCACGCAGTACATAGCTGCATAGATTGCACCCCCCTCCTTGCCACGCAACAGTTGCATGGTAATTCTGTGAGAAACACCGTACTGTGCATTTACAGATGTTTCTGGTGGTTTCTCTTAAAGCTAACACCGACCCCTGGCGATCAGATCGCCAATCAGTGATTTCAAGTAGCCATGATCAGACTGTATGAAAATGGAGACGATCGCCCGAGTTGAAAATAGTTGTCCTTGGATGATGGCATCATCGATCGGCCCAACCCTAGCTAGCGTGGCTGTAGACCCTTTAATATTGGATTGTGGCTGTCCGATACAGCACAATAGCCTCTTTTCATACAAAGTTTTAGTTTTCACTTGTGAAACAGACAGCTAAAGATAAGAGCAAAACTAAGACAATATTTGCAATCCTTGGATTTATGCACAACCCTGCTGGAGCCATAATTCCCACATTACTGAATGCGCTGTGGTTTATATACTACCCCATTGGTAACGTGAAATAGAAGCTGCTCTAAAATGCATCCGCTTGTGGCACAGTCATAATACCATATCCATAACTTTGAATTTGACTGTACTAAATCCCATTCAGGAATGCTACCGCCGAGCAGGGCTACACCATCTGCCAAAGCACAAACATAATACAAACAAATACTATAAATAGATTACAGGAGGCCTTATCCTTTTTCCACACAAAAAGATGCTCTCTGTATTTATTCAGAGGAGAGAAATGTGCTAATCTGGCTTTGTTTCACTTAGATTCCTCATTTGTCATCCCATTGCTCTGTCTTTCGGTAATGACTCCCTGGCTCAGAAGCCCACCAACTGTTAAAATAGCTCATTGCAATGCACTAGGTCGCCTGGGTTGTCACCCTTTTCCAAACATGTTAAAGCATACACAGATAAGATGGAAGTAAAACTAATTGTTTAGAAATCTCAAATAAAGGCCTTAACTCACACTCCCTGGCTTCAGCTTTGGCGGAAATTTGTTGCAATCATGAGCTATAAAAGATAAATACATTTGCAAGTGATTACGTTAAGCTGGTTCCTCGTCAACACCAACCAGGACATGAAGGTCCCTGCCAAGAACAATGAAAGCTCTGGGTTTTTGCATCCACAAAAAATATTGGACGGCATTGTTGAGGGATAAACACTCTCAGCCAAAGTGGGTTGGATGTTTTCCTTGTGTTCCTGGCACAGCCTTCAGTTGCTGCAGCTGTCAGTGGTGTGGTTTTGCTAAGGCGCTGTGAATCCCGGGCTGACTTTTTACTGGCTGCGGTTGTCTTTGTGATGACAATGTTGAGACTGATCTCCATCCACCCACACTCATTAAGGTCTAGTGTGCATGGTTTTCTATGGCTCTCTCACTCTCTTTATCATCCTTGTTTTAAACTCCCACTCTCCTTTTACTGTTGTGAGGTTTTAACTATGCTGTTGTGGGGGTCCATACACCACTACAAAATAATTTAGAAGTCATGTCCTGATTTTTACATCTACTGGCATTATTAATGCAAATTAGCCATCTGCATCACTGCACACAGCACTAACTTCAACCATTTCTACTTTTAAGGACAGCACTCAACCATGGCTCTACTTAGGTCCCAGAATGATAAGAAATATTACCAGTCTTTTCTTCTGTTTTTTTTTTTACAGGATTGAAGACCCCTATCCAGGAAATGGTGCTCTGTAAGAGCTAATACAATGAGATTACTTAGTATGTTTCTGGTTTTTCCTGATATTGAAGAAATGGCTAAAGGCTCTGTGCTAAATGTTCCAGGGCCTAAAAGTAGCTTTTAGAGATGGATGCCAGGCTGGCAGCCAGCCACCAGCTTTTGGTTGCAGAGATGACAGAATGGCTGTTGCATTTTAATCGTTCTTAATTAAAGTGATTATGAAGCTGTGTAATTATACGACATATTTGATATAATGGGAAAGTAACTTAATAAGACATACGAGACACACCTGCACGCACAAACACATTTTTGTTCCTGTTGGGGCATCTCATTGACATAATGCATTCCCCAACCCCTTATCCTAAACTTAACCATCACAACTACATGCATACCCTTAACCCTTACCATAATCGTAACCTGAACCCTGAAACCAAGTCTTAACCCTCAAAAAGCAGTCTCTAGCCATGGGGAGATATAAAAACATTAAACACACACAAAGCAACGGTAACAGCTACACGCATCTCAGCGTCACTAATTTGGAAAAATAAATATAAGAAAAGGACAAAATTTAGAATATACATTTTTTAACATAACAAATTAGTAAACTATGTTGCTATCAGGGTGTGTGCGAGTAGGGGTGCTGGCTGTCTCAGTTTGGTGGAATCTTCTTGAACCCTACATTATATCAAAAAGAAGTTGGCGTAGCTAATGTTACCTGCTTGCTACATAAATATAAGTCAATCATATAAGAAAAGGCTTTGTTTTCCCATAATTAGTGAAAAAGCATTTTCATATTCAAAAGTTAAAAAGTTGAATGAAATTGTAAATGTGGTAGTGAAATATTGAGACGTATTTATTGTCATCATGCAGATTTGAAACTAATGTATTGTGAGAGTGTAATGAAGTTCTAAGGAAGCGGTGAAAATCTTGCAGTATCTATTTCACATGCTCACAATAAAGCATGTTCTGGAATGTTTGTGTCCTGGCGATTGATCCACATCCATCAATCTATAGATCCACATCCATCAATATTAGATAAAACTACACTGTTCTGGCCTGTGTTATGATGAAATTAGGTACATTTATTATTATGAGCAATGGAGCAGAAGATATATCAAATTATATTATAAGAAAGATAATTTGAGTCAAGTCCTGGCATTAAATAATATGATATAATATCATCAGGTCAGCCTACCTACAGACCAGAAGAAAAAATCAGCACAGTGTGTTATACAGAAAGAGCTCAATACAAAACACACAGTTCAACCAGCAATTAATAAGTCCTTATCCCAGTTCAAATCTCCTAGGAGTCATCTTTCTGTATCCGAGTTAGCAAACAAAAATACTCCATTTGAGATTCACTTCAAAAGTTGGCCACGAAAATAAAACAGAGTGACGACTCTCGTGTTTAATAAACAAGCTTAGTAATTCTCCGACAACACCGCAACCTCTGATGCTGGTGAGCAGCTCACTGGCTGTAACAACCAGGTTGTAACTCAGGACAGACTGGGTCTCTTTTGGACTTGTGAGTTTGGTCTGAAACGCCGTTTCACAGATATTTACTGAGCTGACTGGTGGTTGTGTGTGACACTGGCGTCAATCGCTACCCTTACCTTATTACGTGTGTCTTTCTGTTGTGCATTTTTCCAGTCCGTCAAGCGACGATGCATCAGCTTCGTCAGACTGCTTTCGTCTTGGGTGTCATGTGACCAGAGTGTAATTGCAGCCTTTGCGGTTAGAAAATCTCGTTTTAATCGTTCAGCCCTACTATGAACTAGGGCTGCACTATTAATCTAATCACAATTGTAATTGAGATGTCACCCTGTGCAATTACATAACGGCAAAAATGTGTGATTTAATTAAACAAAACAAGTGTGCTGTGTGTGTCACTGCAGTCTGCTCATTATCCACACCCACACCGGGCTCTTGCATATGCCGCTAAAAATAGATGCGTGCGAACCAGAAAAATTATTTAGGAGCAGTGTGCAAGTAACATTAAAGACAACAACCTACCAAAACCCTCCTCCCAGCCCCTCCACTAATAGTTCAAAACCTAGTTGGACTGGCCACCGGGGCACTGAGGGAAATGTCGGTGAGCCTGTCCCTCTGTGACAGAGAGGCGTTGTCGGCAGATAAATCGGTAAGACAGAAGAAAACAGGGAGAAGATGAGGAAAGTTTGAGTTTAGCTTGTTGGAGCGGTGCCTTATGTTATACAACATGTTCAACTTTTAATAAAGCCAACATGCTTGTCAGTCACTTTTCGTCAACCGACCAATAACAGCCTAGAAGGAGCTAGACATTAAAAAAAGTTTGACGTGCTACAGCAAACTTTCAAATGTTGAACAATGATCATTGAAATGTTAGTACCTTAACAAATTAGAGACCAATGTAGAACATTGATTTAATAAATAACAACCCACATACATGAAAGTTCTGTAACTGGATTTAATATTCAATTAGTATTAAAATAGACTAATACATTATTACGTGGAATTATATAGAGCCAGACTGATTTTTCGTTTTGCTGATATTATTGGCCGATATAAGCTACTTGCAGATCTGTATCAGCGTTTATAACAGCCAATATATGACTATTTAAAAACACAAACAGAGTTGGATCCTTCCGTCATGTCATGAATGTTGCATAGTTTGCCCACCAGAGAGCGCGCTGCAGCTCCTCTGTTCAAAACGCTGCAGCACTACAGAACAAAACATTATCTGCTGCAGTCTACCGGAGCTCAGAGGAACTCTGCTGGCGCTACGGTGAGTTGCTCTGGTAGCGCTTACACTCAGTGTTCCCGGTGAGTTGGTCTTTTTTCACGTCCTCTTTGGAGACCAGACGATAACCCTTCCATTTTCACTGCCCTCTCCAGGCTCAGCAGTGTGTTTAATGTTACAGTAACCTGTTGTTGGAGGCTACGCTGCTGACAGACGTGATTGTAGATTTATTTCTGAAACAGTTTGGCACTTCTAGCGACTGGTCCTCTCTAATTTATTACTTCTAAATATTTTCTAACATCAGCAGATAACACTGCCTGTTGCTAAATTAGCCACAAAGCTAATGCAGTGTTTATCAGTGGAGGAGACTAACATTAATGAGCGATTAAACTGTAGTGTCTCAAGTTACAGCCAGTGTGTCAGAAGGGCCTTGTGAATAAACGTGAGCTGAACAAGTATCTAACACACAGTTGCAGGTCCTTGTTGTAGACAGTTAAGTAGTATTGGATTAATTCAAGGGCACCGTTTCCCCTGCGTCACTGTATCGTAGAGGCAGAAGTGTGTTAGACAATCGTTTCTGCAGGATTGGATTGAATTAACAGAGTGCAGGTGATATATATAAGGTAATCACTACTGCATGACAAAAAATATACATATATAATTATCTGCCTATGAAGCAGAGCCCAGTTTATCACTGTTATGATAGCAATGACATGAGAGATGATGGTATTATTTTTTTTTTTTTCAGTAGTAGTAATATATTATTTTTTAATTTAATGTTTGTTTCGCTGGCCCCCACAACACATACACAATTTAATTTAATGTTCATTAGAAGTAGTACTCTATATTATATTTATGATGAATCATATATTTTAAAAATGCTTTCTGTAATTTTATACATGTTGCTCTTATTTATCAAAACTTTAATATATTTCTAACAATAGCAAAGTTTGTTTTTAAACTGCATTATGTCATAGTATCTTGGTGAGGCCTTAACATAACAAATGTTAGTGATAATCCTCATTTATGTTATGCGTTTCTTAAAATAGGGGGGGAAAGAATATTGGCCAAGATATCAGCTATCGGATTTTTAAAATACTCAAATATCGAAATAGGTATCGGACTTGAAATGCTGAATTATATGAAAATTTTGAGGTAATGGTAATTTTGAGGAAACACTTATTTCTTGCATTCTGGTGATTTTTTTTCCTGCACCAAATTATGGTGGAAATACTTTTATCTATATAAAGGGAAACAATTCAACAAAATATAATCGGTTATATTGTAGTAAGGCTTTAAGGCATTCTGTGTTGCTTTCAGAATTTTCTTCTATAAATCAACTTTTCTCATGTAATATCATCCCTGCAGAGATCAGTTATACATTGTTTTTTCACTGCGTTAGAAAATTGTGTGGCTTGACTGCGTGTGAAAAATGTTAATTGCGTGAGTCTCACGAGAAACTTTTTAACTGGACAAGAAATCTCATCACATTTTAATATGCCACTCCCCTAATTACAATCGCAATATGTCTTTTTCTCCAAATCATACAGGCACAGAGAGGCGTCACATTGGCGTCTGTGAATAGGCACTTGTCTGTGTAATCATAGAATAAGTTACTTATTTATCATTTCAAAATGGAAAGTTGTGTTCCATGTTGTTGTTTAGCTAATAAAAGCATACTGATATGTACAAGGTCAGAACAGAAGGATTTAACTGTCATAACATTAAAAAAAGGAGTATTGGTGTGGCATTAACATATACAAATAGAGCAAGAATGGTATCAATCATTTTTGTTTGGTAGAAATTAATACCAAATAAGTTTGGTATTAATGTGTGTAATTTGTGTGTGTAAACTGTGTAATTTGTTTAGTTATTCCCTGGTTTTCAAAAAAACTGTTTTCATGGCTGAAAACACCAGGTGGGGGAAACAGGAGACTCCTGCACTTTGGTATTTCATGTACCAGTGTTTGCTTTACTCTCCAGTATATTGTTTTAATATCCCTATTAAATACCTTCATGTAGCTTATCCTCCCCCTTATTGATCTTTGAAGCCAGCCTATCTTACAGCTTGGGGCAGGATCAGAAGTCATTTGGCCAAGATAACACTGCTGATATTAATGTTTAACTCACCTCTTGGAAACGGCTGCAAATAAAGACCCTCTGCACCTTTGCCCTTATTAACTGTCAGTGTCATTTACTGTAGGATGATGGGGAACAGACACAGTAGGTGTCATGTGCATGTGCCAACCTGATTGCATTTCCTGGAAAAATATGTCAGTGTTTGATCACCCAACTACAGCTGTGCAAATACTGACACATAATCTGCTGTTCTAAACTTGATTTTGTATTTCTCTGTAATGTAGCGCAATGTTAACAGTGTTATTTATAACATTCTTTCTCAGTCCTAGATCCCATCTTCTGATGCCCAAAAAATACATTTTTAAATAATTGACTTAATATCACAAATGTGTGTCCGACTAGGAAAATCTTTAGTTGGTGGCATAAACTGTACCATTGGTTTGTGGACCATTTTGAAGCCTGAGTTTATGAAGACACCATCTTGGTTTTTGGAACTACAAGTGACCATATTTGGACGAGAGGGTGGCATTGGGGAGCAAAATGCTCTTTGCTCTTTGGCTTTTTTAAGTTTTCAGTCCTGGAGGGTTCCTGCTTGGTCCTGTAAATTGTCAGTATTAAAGATTGTTGTTTAGTCACATATTTCACACTGTGCTTGATTGGAATTGTGGTGCTTCCAAACTGCTACTTAAAAAGTGCATTTAATTCTGATAAAAATATTTTTTTTATTTTGTAGAATAGGCTAAGTGTAGCAGCAAGCTCAAGCTTATTGCATCTTAATATATTTCAGTATAGATTTAACGTTTTGCATGTTTCTTGATCTGCATGTTGCTAAGGCATGGCATTCATTTTTGATCTATCTACGATTTCCTTTGACCAGGTAGGGATCTTAGAATTACAAGCTGGTTTGTTGAGCCCCAATAAGAGCACAGTTATTTATTTCTATTGAAATGCACTACCCAATTTCAAGATGCTGGGTTCTAAAACATGTGGTTATTAGTGCCTGAGTTGACCTCAGATGGGAAAGATAAGTGTGTGGAGGAGCCCAAGTATAATTGCACCAAAAGCTGGCAGGAGCAGTAGAGTGTGGTGCATTTTCAGTCGCTGGATGAAAATGAGTAGAAATGAGTCATGTATGAGTGGGGCTACTCACAAGCTGCCACAAGAGCTGTCCAAGTGGCTTTTCAAAGGAGACATAATTGCTTTCCTTTTCAACTGAGCTCACACTGGTTACAAGAAAATAGCATACTGAGTCTTTTTTTGTTGTGTGGAGCATATTTTAGAGAAGCTCTTTTTAACGAAGCAGACATTGTCACATTGAATGTGATTAGTAGAGATCACACAATAACCCCTATTATTAGCTATTGACAATGACATAGCTTTCATGCCAGATGCTACTTTTTCTAATACATTTACAATTGAAGAATGAAAAAAAATATTACTGGAGATGATGATAGTGCTTAGCCCAATGAAAGCTACAGAAATAACATCCATTGTGTTCCAGATACTTAAGACCCTTTCAAACATATTTTCAAGTTTAAAACACAAACACTGTAGCTCTAAGGACAAATGTAAGATCTCTTTGAGGGAACATTTTGGTCCTTTTACAGATCTGTTAGCTGTGAAATGAAAGGAGCCATTTTCACCTTTGCTACATTAGGTTGGGAGCTACATTAGGTGGGAGCTACATTAGTGAGACTTCACAGGCTTTACGTGAATGCACACACGTCTTGTTTTTTGTTGCTTGTAGAAGTTTATGCCCGCTGCAGTCATATTTTCAGATGGGAATGGAAAAGAGGGCTGCAACTCTGAGCGCATGCTGCTATCGCGATGTTGTGATTCTGTACTTAATGTCTCGTTTAAGGAAAACGATAACAAACAGAACAGCTCTTGAAGCTGTGATAATCAGCTCTATCATCTACCTCAAATAATCACAGAAAATTGTGTGGGGTGGGGGGGAAACATGAGTGGTCAGAAGATCGGACAATATATAAACAGTTCAACAGTTCCACCAGAGTAACTACCACTTTGACTGGTAAAACTGAAAGTGAGCGCATCTGTAATGTAGGCAGTACTCACTTTATTGAACAGGATAACCGTGAGTGTACACACAAATTCTATTGAAATCAATTAAGTTCAATCCTAACTACGGGAAGTAGGTCAAAGTTGAACTCATTACAAAATAAGTGTGAAACAACTTTACTGTTGGGCTTTGTTTTCTCTTCAAATACAGCTAAAATACAGCTGAATACAGCTAAACCAAAGCTTTGTTTACTGGTTTCTCACGACCCTAGTAGTACTTAACTAGAAACTGCGCATGTGCAACTCCCAACAAAGATCATGTAGAGGCACGATGTATCACTCCATAGCTAAAAGGAAGCCTTCAACACACCATGTAAAGGTGTTCTGGTACAAGCCCTAAATAAAATGATGAATCTGTAAATGAGCATAATATGACCTCTTTAATTGTAACCTTGTGTTATGTTTTTGAAAGGAACCTGCTAACCAGGCTGTTTTACAAGTCCAAGGTTTGCCAACATAACTCCAGTATCCATGTTTGCCCTGCATTACCTTTATTTGCTGAAACACTTAACACATTCTAACAGTGAACAGTGTACTCCACCTTCCCTGGCACCTCCCCTTCCCTTTGTGTCCTTTCTCTTTGTCGTTTTTTTTCTATTCAGTTGTTGAATCTATAAACCATTTAATATGGTCAATGACTTTCACTGTTCTGATAGGCTGTCATGTCCTGCCAATGCTAATATTTGTCTAACATTTTATTGGCAGTAGCAGGTTGAAAACAGTAAGGTGGTGCAGTCACATTGTCATAAAAAAAAGGACTCCGCCAACAATAAAACGTTAACTGTCATGCCGTGAGCCAAACTAGAGGGATAATTGCTTCAGCTAATATGAGGGAGTTATACTGAACAGTGACATTGTTGTTTCAGACAAACTTGTGTTTGGCAAAGGCCTTCAAATACACTTTCAAGTTAATGCACAGACATCTAGAGCAAGTGCATACATAACAGTTCCTCAAATATGTCTCCTGTGCAGATAGTTCACCTTACCTCACGTACCTCTAACTTGTTCTACCACTTTTTAATTCAAAAAACAGCTAATTCACTAATGTGTACAACAATAAGCATGAAAAAGAAAATAACGGTGATCTGAAGAGGTAAGGTACACAATTATAACCTATCAGGGACAATACCAATGCCTCACCTCCAGAGAACTCTGTTCATGTTTCCACAAAAACAAATGTTATTGTGATGTTTACTGCCTACTACACTGTAGCTTAGTTCTCAGAATGAGGTTGCAAGAAAAAAAAGATTGCTCAGATACCAGGGATAACACCTCAGTCACCTGCCAAGCAGGTTAGCTGACCTTCAGGCTCAAGGTAAACCTGTTTTAAAGACCATCTGTTGCCAACTCGGTGAAAGAGGGCTGAGAGACTGAACTTTGCAAGAGCACACATTAGCGAGCCAAAATCCCTTAAGGACAATTAAACGGAAATCTAAGATTCAGATGATCCTGAACTTATTTCAAAAAGCAGCCAGCAACTGTTGCATTGAAACCATTTCATTTGTTGCTTTAGTAGTCAGATCTAAATGACATACAAAACCTGAGATCTAACAGCTGTGGTGTGGAGAAGCTTACATGTCAACTGGCATTACAATTGCTTTCACAGCTTAGACATCAACTGACATTTCACCTACCTGTTTTCAGTGCTTACATACAAAATGACAAATGCTTTCAGAGATTAGAGATTACATTTCAAGTGATTTCAACAACTTTAAGCTCTTCCAATTCAATAGACAGTTCAAACTCTTTCAATTCCACAACTTCACTCATACTTTGTTTATGGTGTTTGCACCTGCAATTTTCTAGCGTAACACTTTTTTTCTCTAACAGATAGCCTTTTATAGTCTGTATTGCCAAATAACAATACAAGTATATTGTTAGTTTAAAAACTAACCTTTTTCTATTTTAAGTTTTTTATCATCCATTTGGCTATTATAAAGTTCAGATGCCCAAAATTGGGGGAAATAAGTAATGTCACTAATTATTTTCCAGTATAGTAGTAGTAAAGAAAGGCATAGATAATCTAAAATACATATAATTGAAATCTCTGATCAGTTCGGAACATGTGATATAATATTAAGCTGGCAGACACTATCAGTGTACCATCATCAAACGCTTATCAATAGTGTGTATATTCAACAACACATATCCTTACCTAAGTGAAATCCTATAGATACTTTGTTTGACCAGCCGCTAAATGCCAGATTTACTATTCCATTTTAGTAAATCTGTAAAAGAATGCATTATCATTATTGCCATACTGTACTAAACTCTTATAGCTACTGAATATCTATCACCAGGAGATGGCAGTACTATCCATGAAAGATGCTCTCTTTGGTAGCTGATGTTGTCTACCTGTCCTGTCCCACCCCCACTGCTGTTACTCTTACATCTATATTGCAGACACACTGCCATATTCCTTTGATCTGCCTGTATATTAGCTGCATTTTTCAGTCTTTGATTATCCATCTTCGCTTTCATTATTATCTGTGTGGAGGATATTGAAACATGAGCAGGTTTCTTTATTTTAGCACATGGAAGCTGCAGGAACACACTGTGTTGGCTTTCCATTTAAGCACTAGACACTGATTAACCTGTTTGTAAGCTTTTATGACATGCTGTAGTGATGTTGATGACAGACCTGTGGACAGTGAATTCCACCTGCTGGCTATCAAAGACTGTAAACGCTTAGCTTGAACTAACACAAACTCAGGCTAATGTTTCACAAAGGAATTCATCTTAAATCAGGTTGTTCCACAAAACTTCACTATTCTAGTCAGAAGGAGGGCTCTACTCAATTATTGACAAACGGTTTTCCTCACAAACAATGGGATTTGCAGTAGCATTTACATTTGTAGACTTGCTCTGTGAATAACACCTTAAGCCTTCACAACTTTGTTTTGTTTATGCTGAACAAGACATAGCAAATGTCAGATACTATATCCACTCATAACATTAGTAAATCCACACTCCTCTGCATACATAAAAGGCCAGAACAACAAAAACCCAACAACACAAAAAATACTGACTCACTAAATGTTTAACTAGTGGGAAAAGATGACATCAGTCCACACCCTCAGTCTTGCCCTTTCCATCTGGGCCACAACCTGAGGGGTACTGGTCTTATTCCTCAGACAATGTTCCCTCACTGTTGTTCTAATACTAGTCAAACATTATTTTGAATGGCCAAACTCAATAGTGGCAGTGTTCAGCCTGGCAGTGTAAATATTAGCAGAGCACACAGAGAAGCAGGAGTTGCTATGTGTGTATCTTTGTGCTAAGTGTTGTCTCTCTGTCAGCTATGTCTACACGGTACACAGGAGCAACAATAAAGTTGGTGGAGACAAAAAGAAAGGGGAAGAAAAAAGCAAATAGAAAGGAATTTGTGTTCCTTCTTGCCTGATGTGCTTCCTTGTTTGACAAAGAAAGACATACAATTTTTCTATTATTAGCTGTTTTTTCCCCCGGCTGCAGTCAGTGATAGTCAGTGACAGTCTTTCCATTATCTCAGTTATGTCTATTTTGCGTTACACTTATCATGACAAATCAACGCAGCTGTTGAGTATTTTAATCTTCCTAGTGCAACCCTATGCTAATAAGGTTAACTAAAAAAAAAGACGTCTTTGCTTTGTTGAGAAAAGTCAATTTATTCTGCCAACGCTCCTTCCTAGAAGTCACATGGTAACTTACATAAACAAGACCAGGGCTGCCGCTTTGTAGACAAAAGCTCTCATTGCAGCTTCTGCACAACTGTTGGATATTTTGTGTAACAAGTTCATTGACCACCAGTTCGTCAGCAAGTCAAGGACTTTTCGATCACAGATTCTACATACAGCACTGTATGTTCTCTGGTAATTTGCCATGACCAACATAGAAATGGCTTTTTTAAGTTTGTTTAGTGACAAGTCAAACGTCAGGTGTTAGAGGAAATGGTCTACCTTGAATCATGAACGTCAGTATCCACTGTCACTGCCCCTCCATAAAGATATTACTTTGGAAGTCAATTAATGCAACTGATTGAGCTCATAAATAAAGTATATTATTTACTTGTTATTGTGTATTTGTTACTTTAGGTTATTTTTGATACTGCTAAAGATTATACAAAGATTAACCAGAAACCTTGCACACTTTTAGTCACCTGTACTAATGTAGTTGAAACATTTTGGCTCGAACTTCATAGTTTGGTATTTTGGCTGGTTAAACTGAAGTGTTTGTTCCATATACTGATTTAAAACTATAGCTATATGGATAACTGGGCCACATCATTAAATCACTGCAGTATTGGCTTCTTAGAGATAAATGATCAGTAGTGGCATATATGTCAACTAAGGCTGAAACGTTTCCAATCAATTTTGTCCACAAAAACTGTGTATAGTTTGCCTATTGTGAAACTGAACTAGCCTACCACAATAGCATGATGTCTGTGCTTTAGCATCTCAGCAGAAAGCATAACATTACAATCTATTCATCCAGTCTACAGAGTAGATGCAACACAAGGTAAATGAAGGCTAGTGAAGAATGCACACTATGTTAATTATGGCTATATGCAATGGCTAGTTAACAAAGTAAATCAGTTTCTGTCTGCTCATTTTTGCCTCCTACAAATGCTACAAAGACAACAGTAGCCGCTTCACACAGAGATCCCGCAATAAACGCAGAATGTATGTCCACCAATAAGCCGCATTCACTCATTCATACTGAACAAAATCTTGTGAGATAAACCCGCAACTGTGTGTGCTTTCACATAGCGTTCTGGCTTTCTTACCTCAATGAGTCCACCTACGCCGCAGCTGCCTGAGCTCAATTTTCAAACTAAAATACCCCATGCAGACTCCCATCATTAAACAACAAGAAACGCTATTAAAACAGACAAAAGGAAACCATTTAACTATTTAGCCTACTTTATCATAGCACAAAAAGCAAGCACTGATTATCAAGTCAATAAAATCTAAACATGTCAGCATAATCACAAAATGCTCTGATTCTGAAATGCTCCCTGTGGATATGCATCCTGCAGGCAACGGAACAAAACAGGGTCACAGAGAGAGCTGTGAAGAAGGTAGTAGAAGCACATAAATGACAAATTAACAACAGGTCAATGCTGAGACACTTTCAGTGGACGTTGACGCTGGGCTGGGGACCTAACAAAACCGGAGCGCTGCCGGAATAAGTAGACTTTCAGAATTTGACCATTTAAAAAAAAGCCTGCGACTTACAACACAACAGCGTTGAAACGTTACTCCTGTTCCGGCATGCCGGCTGTGGCTTTTCAAACAGACATCATTCTGCCTTTGTTACTACCAACATTCCCGGCTCAGAGGTGGATCAAATCAAAACCCCCTTTCCGGCTCGGCACTTTTCATACATACAAGCTGGCATAATAGGACAGTGTGAAAGCGCCTAGCAAAAGCTACCTCAGCTGTAGTAAACTTGAAACTAGAGCCGGATCGATTTATGGTTGCATTCCCATTTTTCACTGCTCTCTCCAGAACCACAGCAGTGTGTTTAATGTTAGGGTAGGTGAGTAGTTGAGGCTACACTGGTGACAGACATGATTGTAGAATTATTTCTGAAACAGTTCTAGATAACGTTCCTACCCTTCCTCTGTAATTTAATACTCCTAAATATTCTCTAACATCACTTACAGCAGCTAATGCTGCCTGTTGCTAATTTAGCCACAAAGCTGGCTAATGCCATCAGTAGAGGAGCACTAACATTAATGAGCCGTTAAATTATATTGTTTAACGTATTCTAAAAATATCTCTGTGAGCTACTTGTCTCTCAGTACAGTCTGAATGTCGTAAACGAGAGGGGACATGTAAATAAACATGAGCTCAACAATCTAACGCTCTTTTGAATGTGCAACGGTAGTGTGAAATCTCAAAGTTGCAGTTGCTCATTGTAGACAGTTATGTAGTATTAGATACATTCAACAGCAGCGGTTCCTCTGCATCACTGTGTCATAGACGACATGTTTTAGCGCAAGGTGGTGGTTAGGTAGTTTCTCGTTATGGAGGACCAGCTCTATCATATTTAAAAATAAATACAGAAATAAATAAATGCTCAATAAATAAATAAGCATACAATTAATTGCCCCAAAAAATACAATAAACATATAAATGTAGGTAGAAATTAAATTATACAGTGAGACATAAATGTATATATCTCTTTTAATTAGCTACTTTATTTATTCACCTTTGTAATAATTACCTTATTTATTTTTTTGTCCGTTATAATCTTCAACTTTATTTATTAATTACTTATTTTTTTTAAGTATTTATTTATGTGCATGTTATAATTTTTTTGTCTGTTTTATTCTTCCTTTGTATTTTTTTTACCCTATTTATTTCTTCAATGCTATTTATTTCTGCCTGTCGCTTTTACATTTCTGCCTGTCGTTTTCACATTTCTGTATGCATTTGTGCCTCATTATGCAAATGAGGAGGGCAGTGCCTTAAGGGGTCAACTTCTGCCCATTGGTTGGTTAGCATTTTACTGCATCGGTCGAATCTACATGGATTTTCCCCACCATAAAGCATTGTTTAGTAATGTCAAACTCAGCAGGCAGGCGTTCAGTGTCCGACCTCTTAAGGGAAGCTGCTAATAGACTGGAAGAATTAGAGCGCTGTAAGTTTGAGATCTGAAACGTTTTTCTCTGGTCCTTTGAACATTTTTTCCAAGTATATCCAGCGGCAGCCCGCGGACCGTGAGATCGTGGCCGGAAGTTGGCGTGATGATGTTTATCTCGGCTCCACGTACAGCATTGATCCTAATGCAAACTGATTTATTCTTTAGAAGCCAACAACAGAACTTTAAATACACTTCTGAGAAGTTTTTGGCGAGAAATCAACTGTGTAGATTTTGAATATCTGCAGTTTCACGAAAATTGGTGGCGAATCCAAAATGTGTTCAACGGTTTTCGAGTTGTGAAGCTCCGCGAAGTGCCGACCGTAGTGCCGGCGGGTGTTACACAGCTGCAGTAATATTACCGGAGGAGGCACAGCAACACAGCGGCGCACATCGGCCTTAGGCCGACGTGCTAGCAGATGGGTTAACCGGTCGACATGCATATAATCAGTAGCTCTAGGCACACATCCTGTGATGGTCAGGGTAAGAGGAATATACATCGAGGGGCTGTCAGCAAGGGGCCTGGGGGAGCTAACCGGAGCTAGCTAGCTCCGGTTAGCTCCCCCAGGCTAAGTGTTGTTAGAGAATATTTAGGAGTATTAAATTACAGAGGAAGGGTAGGAACGTTATCTAGAACTGTTTCAGAAATAATTCTACAATCATGTCTGTCACCAGTGTAGCCTCAACTACTCACCTACCCTAACATTAAACACACTGCTGTGGTTCTGGAGAGAGCAGTGAAAAATGGGAATTATGTTTTTTCTAAAAAACGAAACCAATTATTTGTTAATTTTAAGAGACCTGTATTATTTTGTCTTTTGCATATACAGGTGCTGGTCATATAATAAGAATATCATCAACAAGTTGATTTACTTCAGTAATTCTATTCAAAAAGTGAAACTTGTATAATGTAGACATTCATTCCACACAGACTGATACATTTCAAGCGTGCATTCCTTTCAATTTTGATGATTATAACTGACAACTAATGAAAACCCCAAAATCAGTATCTCAGAAAATTAAAAAAGGTTCAATATTGAAGACCCCTGGTGCCACATTCTAATCAGCTAATTAACTCAAAACACCTGCAAAGGCCTTTAAATGGTCTCTCAGTCTAGTTCTGTAGGCTACACAATCATGGGGAAGACTGCTGACTTGACAGCTGTCCAAAAGACGTCCATTGACACCTTGCACAAGGAGGGCAAGACACAAAAGGTCATTGCTAAAGAGGCTGGCTGTTCACAGAGCTCTGTGTCCAAGCACTTTAATAGAGGGGCGAAGGGAAGGAAAAGATGTGGTAGAAAAAAGTGTACAAGCAATAGGGATAACCGCACCCTGGAGAGGATTGTGAAACAAAACCCATTTAAAAATGTGGGGGAGATTCACAAAGAGTGGACTGGAGCTAGAGTCAGTGATTCAAGACCCACCACGCACAGAAGTATGCAAGACAGTTTCAGCTGTCGCATTCCTTGTGTCAAGCTACTCTTGAAGACACAGCGTCAGAAGCATCTCGCCTGGGCTAAAGACAAAAAGGAAGAGATGAGAGGTACAGAATCCACGTTGCTTGAAGTCCAGTGTAAAGTTTCCACTGTGTTTTCTGAGGTCCAAGGTCAACGTAGCCGTCTACCAGGAAGTTTTAGAGCACTTCATGCTTCCTGCTGCTGACCAACTTTATGGAGATGCAGATTTCATTTTCCAACAGGACCTGGCACCTGCACACAGTGCCAAAGCTACCAGTACCTGGTTTAAGGACCATGGTATCCCTGTTCTTAATTGGTCAGCAAACTCGCCTGACCTTAACCCCACAGAAAATCTATGGGGTATTGTGAAGAGGAAGATGCAATACGACAGACCCAACAATGCAGGAAAGCTGAAGGCCACTATCATTAGAGCAACCTGGGCTGTGCCACAGACTGATCGACTCCTTGCTACGCTGTACTGCTACAGTAATTCAGGCATAAGGAGCCCCAACTAAGTATTGAGTGCTGTACATGCTCATACTTTTCATGTTCATACTTTTCAGTTTCTAAAAATCCTTTTCTTGTAATGGTCTTAAGTAATCTAATTTTCGAAGATGCTGAATTTGGGATTTTCATTAGTTGTCAGGGTTAATCATCACAAATTAAATGAAATAAACATTTGAAATATATCAGTCCAGTATGTCTATGAAGATTCTCAGTTGTTCGAGGACTAAAACTGGATCCAGATGAAACCATGGTATCCTATGATGTGACCTCTTTGTTCACCTGCATCCCCACCATAGAAGCAGTAGAAACCATAAGGAAACGGCTAACACAAGACAACACCCTGGACCACAGAACTAGCCTAAGCCCTGACCAGATCTGTAAACTACTCGACCTCTGTCTAAACACCACCTATTTCCAGTAATTGCTTCTGCAATGGATACGACTATGCATTTGGTGTGAGAGACCCAGGTTCAATCCCCCACCATTGTGTCCCTGAGCAAGACAATTAACCCCTAGTTGCTCCAGAGGCGTGCAACCTCTGACATATGCAATTGTAAGTCACTTAGGATAAAAGCGTCAGCTAAATGAATAAATGGAAATGTAAACTCATAGCTGTAGCCCTAATGTCAACTGATAAATAACAAATATTTCCAGTACAGAAATCCCAAATTTTATATATATATATATATATATATATATATATATATATATATATATATATATATATATATATATATATATATATATATAATGTACTTCTAATCCTTACTAAATAGTTTTGTGCTTATGGGAACATTTTTATATTGGCCAATATAAAATTCAGACTTTTTTTTTTTTAAAACTCTCCAGTATCAATTTGGCCTCACAAATCACTTGAGCTATTGTGAAGACTTAATTGTTTACAAGAACTGGCTGATTTATAGAAAAGTATGGTTGTTTGCATAGTTTTATTTTAAAATGTCTCCAAAGCTCACTTGTATGTTTTCATTAACAATATACGAAAAATCACAGCACAGGAAAACTTTGCTGTTCACTGTGTTGGAAGAAATGAAAAGAGCAGCTGTGAAAATGTTTGCACTTTTATCTCAGGAGAAATGGACGGGAAGTACAAGTGTCCTCAGCTGGTTGAGAAGCATTCTCTTGAAATACTGTTTGTTCTGGGCACAAACACAAAACACCAATGTAAGTGATGGGCTTCGCAAGCAAATAAACAAACAGGCTAATATTGACTATAGTTTTATGTCTGTTGATATGTGCCATATGTGCCTGCTGTTCATGCCAAACAAGATTTATCTCACTTTTTGTGCATGTAGTTTTGTCAATCAAAAGTTTTCAATTTTATTACCAAAGCCTGAATTTTGCCGTTGTTGCTGTTGATTCATTTAATACAAGATCCAGAAATGTTTTGCACAAGAATATGTTTTTTGGCGTGGTATTGAGCTTTATTAAGGAGTTAATTCTGCTCTTCATATTCATATGCAGGCATCAGGTAATCAGCTTGTTGAGCCAGGAGTAGTTTAACAACCACACAGTGCTTATTAGGCCATTAGCGGTCAAAACTTTTTACTTGGCTGCTGCAGAAATACCTACCCGGTCTTGCTCTTGGCCACAGGGCTTCACCTGTTAATTTCCCTAGCTTCAATTCTAGCCTCTAGCTTCCCCCAGTAAACCAGTGCTGACATGCTGTATTTCTCATACATTCAGCAGTTTCAGCAAGTCACTTTCAAGAAACTATAACACTGGAAGACAGTACCAGTACGCCTTAAGTCTGTCTCCCTCCCTGTTTTTTGTATGTGTGAGTGAGCATGTGCATTTGTTACTCTGTGTGTTGTATGTCTATGTGTATGTGGTCTGCATCTCCAAAGAGAGAATGCCAGACATTGAGGCATGGCTCTGGGCTCATTCTCATGCAGGCCCATGGTGTGGGGCTGAGGCTAGGAGATAATTGCTTCTCTGAGGAGTGGATGGCCTTGGAGCTGTCTTCATCTACTGGTGCCAGCCACCAATCTGTCCATCATATGGGCCTGATGACTGACATTCTGTGAGGAGAAACAAAGGCTATTAGCAATGTATGTGCACAGCTGCTGCACAAGCATACAGAATTAACTTAAACATAACTTGCTTGCATACAAAGTGAGACACTGGCACCATCAACACTATCCTCGTGTTTTTCTTCACTTCCCTTCCCATTATCATCCTCCTTCCCCTCCTCCTCTTCCTGTGCTTTCTAATCTCACTTCACACCTGCTGTCTCTGACATACATGTTTCCCCTGAGAGAAGAGAGTGAAGCTTGAGTGAAGGGCTAAGGCTTGGTGTGGGAGGTGGAAAGGGGGAGACAGATTGAGCCTATTTTATACCAGACCTCCCTGTGGCTCTAGTTTGGGCTTCAAAGACGAGGTGTATCCACCCACAGGGCAACATTGGTGCAGGATGAAGCCAAAAGGGGGGGGGTTATGATAAAGGTGGACATCACATTGCTGTGAATTATTCACAATTCTTAAATGTATTTAAATGAATATAGACAAATACCAGAAAAATTGCATAAAGTTGCAGTTGGATGTTGGGTTGATTGTTCATGAATGAAGTTGAATGAATGATTTTTAAATGATTTTTAGAATGTTTTTCATTTGTAATTTTACTTAAAGGTAGTTATTCCCATCTCTTTGTGTTAACCTGAGATCATTGAATCTTCAGTTGTAAAATGGCGTTGTATTCAAATGACATTCAACTAAGAGTATACATCTGTAAAGTGTCAAAGCCTTCTACTCCTGGTTGGTTGGCATGACTTCAACACTGTGTATTTCAGGTCCCTTCACAGGGTGTGGAGCTCTAATGAGGGGGAAATTTGTGCTTGCTAAGCATGGCCAGATTTATGAGCCAGCAAGGCTCTCCAGCTCTGCACTCACAATGGATATAAATATAAGGACTCTTCAGGGGTACTGTATCACATGGGGTACTGGGACCCTCCCAACATGGTTGTGTGTGAGGGGGCGGTTTCACAGGGAGTGAGCACAAATTATGCATTTTACAAATCATGGTTGGTCCGTTTTGGTATGATTTTACTGTTTATTGGGACTACATGCTGACATTGCAGCTGTCACGTGTCAGTGTGCTTCTGCTCCTCAACAATGAGGACCATGCTCTAATGTCGTCCTGTTAAACAGCAACATAAGGACAGTGACTTAGTAATAGTATTCTATATGACATGTATGGCGGATATATATAAAATTGATTCAATAATCGTAAAACGATTAAAATTAAAATACTTGTGAAATGATTTTTTCCCAACCACTACAATTTAATCAAATCTGAAACTATTTGGTACAGTTAGAAATAAATCATTCCTAGTTATTCTTAGTCTTTGGATGGAAATGACATGTGTAGTATTTGTATATATTTTATCTCTTCATGTTAACAGTGTGTAAAAGTACTGAAAAATGATATTTGTTGAAATCAGCAGCAAAGTGTCTTCCAGAAACAGTGTGGCAGTTACTTTGGATAATGCACAGTATTTTGTTTGACCATGTTTTGTTCTGAGAAAATGGTCCCAACAGTATAAAAATAAAAATACATATAACGTGGTACTTTTCACAATTAGCCTGTGATGCTTCTTTGGAGACTTTATGATAATGGTCCTAGAATCACTAAGTATTCACATTCTCATGAGATTTTAAGTGTGCTAATAGATACATTGCTGCTCATGGTATATAAATGACTAAGCAATCACACTTTAGGTGTCGTGTTTACTCTTTTCTTTGTGGAGAGTCGGGTGGGTTTCATGCCGGCGCAAGGTCAGATGTTATTAGTGGTTTCAACAGGAAAAGGGTGATTTAGTGTGACTGTGTATTTCCCCCACCCCACATGTTTTCACTTCTCCCTTGTTCTGGCTTTCAATGAACTTATTCTTTCCTGGAATGGCATTTTGCATACATGGTGTTATTCTCCTTGGGACTCCACTCTTATCCTTTTGTTTTCTTTGGGTGGTTAGTCTGAAATTTAAGGTGAAATGGCATAGGACCATATTTCCTTTGCAAATTAGGTTACATCATGAAAATGTCAGTGGTTTCAGGTGATTAAGTGCATGGCTTTCCTTTTCAGCTGTTCTCTTGTTTTGATATACTTTAACCCAGCCGTTTAAAAACCATTTTGTTTTCCACCTGCTATGAATTTGCAGTTTTGATTGAAAACCAATCCTGACCCTTTCTCAACCTCTTGTCTCACTATTCTTCAGGTGGCAATGAAAACAAGGTGTGTTGGAAAGTCATCTTGGTTATTTGAAAAAACTGTCAAAATTTGACAAATTTGACATTTTTTCTGCTGTTGCACTTTCTGCTATTAAAGCTCCCATTGTTAAATTATGTGATCATCAGTCATGCACAAATTTGAAGCGGAAGTTGGCAAAATAATTCTAATAGCTTTTAGTCCCTAGGCATTTTCAGCCAAAACCTAAGTCTCTTTAAATGTTTCCCTGTTAGTTTGGATACACAGTACATCTAGATATATTTTTATCCATTCAGCAGATCACTGTAATTCAAATCAGCTCTGAGCCGATGTTAAATAAAGTTTCTATATGTTGTGATGCAAACATTCTATTTAATTTTACTATTATAAATGTATGTTTGCCCAACTGTATTAGAGAGAAAGGTAGTATGAACACCCTATTTAGAATCCAACTTCTTGGCAGGAAAACAATAAAATGAGTAAACTGTAATGCTTTAACCGGCCTCTATTTGTTAACATGCAATTTTAATGGTGAAATGATTGGTGTTAACGTGAACATATTTAAACATTTCTCTAAAGAACAGTCATTAGAATTGTTCAACATGGGGATCTTTATCAGGACCTAACTTGCAATGATCAGTCTATCAAAGATCATTTATATTTCACAATAGATAGGATGCAGCAGTTCTAGATCCAGACAAGAGGAGAACTGTTATGTAGGTCTATGGGCACAGGTGCACACTGAAGGCTCAGTGTCTTAAAAGCAGACACTCAAGTCAATCTGAGCAGGAAGCTTGAACAATAGAACAGCCCTTGTATTTTTATTCTGCCCTCTTCAGCCAGGACAGAGCCATTAAGGAGCACTCTGGCTGTCAGCTTGATGAAGTTTTCTTCCCTGCATCTCTCTGACAGGCGAAGATTTGGTCTCTTGCTGAGAGAATTGGTTTGAGTCTTATAGTTCTATTGTCTCTGAGTTGACAGTTCTCCTAACAGCTCTGCTTTAGCCCACACCTCAAACACCCACTGTCATCGCTTGATGTTAGCGGAACACAGTGCTGTCTATCCCAAATCTACCTTATACACAATACATAGTTAGCCACAAAAAGTACACATTACGACAAAGATGAACTATTATGTTATTTCATTCTTATTAATCTATCAGTTCTGATCTGCACTATGAATGCCTTTTGATGTCTGTTATTTCTTAATAGTTTATTTCTAGCTTGTTGTTGTTTTGGAAAAGGCTGCTGTATTGTGAAACCATAATATTGTCAATATTTTTTGTGCATAGTTACAGTCCTTCAATTGTAATGCAATTGCAATGTTCTGCAATGTAGCCATGGAAGTTAGTGACAAATCACAGAATAATTTTCCTCTCTAGTAAAATTATTTTAAAATAGATTTTGTACCAAATTTTGTTTCATACTTTGTTTCACGTTGTGACTTTTCTGGTAAGACATTGTCCACTAAACTATGTGTTTAGTAAGGACGGTTTCCCCCAGGAAATTGATTAGCAGTGGTGGTAATGAGTGCCTCCTGCTGTCTGACCGGCAATTCACCTGAGTGTGACTGATAGAGCCATTTGCCTTGACTTTTCTCAACAAAAGTCAAGGCAAGCAAAAGTACTTCTTAAATGATGCATCGATAAATCATTGAAATAATCTATAGAAGCTTCGAATACTAAAATCATCATTAGCTGCAGCCCTAATTTAGGGCTTCAGCTAATCTTAACTAGATGACCTTTGCTGTGTGAATTTGAGCCCCCCTAAAACTGTAATAATTTCTTCTGATGTTAACAGGGGCTCTCTTTGTCAGGCAAGGTGGCGTGCCTTCACTGTGGAATTTCGGGGGGCATTAGGCTACTGCAAATTAAGCCCTTTTTTCAGGTAAAAGTGAGCTTTCAAGTAGTCCTTATTCAACCTCTGATTTATTTAGCATCAATTGTGTGCTAGCAATCCTGTAATAGTATAAATAGCACAATATAACATTTTAAAAGTTTGAAATTAAAAGACATTGTCATTAAACTTGCACAGAACTAAAAGTAAAGCACTTATTTTGACCAAGCTGGAAGCTTTTGGTCTGAGAACCAATACGAACACGAAGTCCCTTAAACGTGCATTCTATCGACGGGCAAGCAGGGGGCAACTCCTCTGGTTGCAAAAATAAGTCCGGCTTCATTAGAAATAATGGCAAAATACTTCTCACTTAATTTATTACCTCAGTAAACACTTTCCTAATGAGTTTATGGTCTCAGTCGCTAGTTTAACTAGACTTCTTGAATACAGCACGATATCTTTTAATAAACTGTGGTCCCATTTAGAGGAAAATACACCATAAAGCAGAGTATGCTTCAGGGCGGGACTATCTGTGATTGACAAGTTGTTACCATGGCGACCTTTCAATCAGGCTAGAGAGACTCGTACCTATGGCACTGACTAAATTTAACCAGCACCTTTGAAAAAGCTTATTAGGAGTTGGCTGTTCATTTTCCTTTGGAACATTTTGTTTTAAGACTGTTTTTCGCTAGACAAAGTTGTCAGCCCTGTTAAAATGACAGTTAATGTGAATAACAGATGCACCTAGCTAAGCAAGTTAGCTAACTCCACACAGAGCTGTTGGCTTCACAGTCTCGTCCAAATATGGTCACATCCAGTGCCACTGGTTGCAAAAAATCAACATGGCGGCGCCCTAACGCCCAAACTTGAGGCTTCAAAACGGCAGTCACAAACCAACGTGTGACATCACCATGACTACGTCCCTTTCTTTTATACAGTCTATGATTGTGACCCATGTTTTTTTTTCTCAGCCCTAAATTATTGATGCATTGATCTGTGAGAGATATTATAGGACAAATTACTCAACATGCCATTGAATTTTAAATAATCAAGTTATTTTATGATCTTACCCTGTGTTTTGCAGATGAAATACCTTACTTGACTAAATAAACTTTCTATTTTCCAGCTCTGTATAGATACTGTAATTGAAATGGCAGATGGCAATACCATCGGCATAAGGGACAATGGTATAAGTGAGTTTTACATGGATTAACATTCATTAGTTTAGCTCATCATCATTAGACAAATAGGATGGAGTGGAAGTATCTTCTGGTCGCAATTCGGCACCATGGGAACTTGGAGGACTGAGTGAAATATGGGAGGATAGCAGGCATCCAGATATCTGTGGATTAAAGGAAATCCTTCTTATAAAACCAGTGCCTGTTTGGAAGAGAGGGCTGACGGGGAGTGGAAAAATTGATTTGTCACTGTAAAATTATCCCTTCCCTGGTGAAGCGGTGCATATTGCTGTTAGTGGGGGGCAGGCCAGTTTAATATGGGGACCAAAGTGCAGGGTCTAAGGATAGAGGGTGTTGTATGCTCTACAGATTCTAAAGCCCTCTGAGGCAAATGTGTGATTTGTAATGTTGGGCTACATAAATAAAATTGACTTGACTTGACATCTGAGCATTTAATAGACAGTGTGAACATCAGTGGGGGAATACTGAATTGAGAGTCAGAGAGAATATATTTTAGTGTATTTGCATGGATTAGGTAGTATGTGGACTGTGTGTCTCTCGTGAATTGTGTAGTTGTCAACGTATATGTATATGTTAATATTGGTTATGGAATTCAGATTCGTCTCCAGTTACCTTTGAGGCTTTAAGGAAATGGAGCCCATATGTGTTGGTCTGTGTGTTTTGTTTAATAAAGAAACAGAATATCCAGTGGAATTCTGTGTGTAGGTTGAAAACGCATGAACAAAGCTAATCCAAATGCAGACACCTTGAATCAAGAAAAGTCTATAAAGTAGACCTCTGTAACTACAGTTTCTGTATGTCCAGGCAGCAGCACTTGTAACTTTCTGATAACATTTTTCTAGAAGTATAAGAAAAAGAGTGAGACAAAGATATATGAATTAAGCCAGCTAGAGTTAGTCTGGTGAAACGTGACAGCTCTTGCCTAGTTAATTATGTAGTTTGCTCAAACTCTGTGTTCAGTCCTGTCATGTCAGAACTGCTGTAACCACAGGTTACACAAAGCAGGGAAGGCCCCATCTCCTTGCTGTCACAACCCACCTCTTCATGCCCCCTTGATCCTCCTTTTCTCCACCCAGGAGGAACAAATCACAGGGCTTTCTCATTCTTTGGTTCTTATATTTTCTGAGCTGTGCAACAACAGCCAACTTTATATTTACATGTAATGGAGACTTTGCTGCTCTGCATGTACTACCTTATGTGCAATGCTGATCACATTTTAAATGCCAGTCTTTTGATATTTAGTGACCCTTTTTAATGTAGTTTGTACTGGCCAACCTCATATAAATTAGTTAAAAGAATTCAGTGCTGTGCTTCCTGTATTTTGTCATTTTAGAGTTGCAATGATTGCATAGACACTGTGAATCTAAAGGAGTCATGGTGATAACCTTGATAAAATTTGTATTTTACAATCCTTAAACAAACTGGTCACCTCCCATTTGGTCTATAAATTCTTCTCACCTCCTGTCCTGTCTTCACCACCCAGATTAGACTTCCTTCAGGAACTCAAGCTTAGACTTGCCTCCAGGGTTGGGTATCGAGAACCAGTTCTGAGTTGGAACCAGTTCTACATTTATAAGTGATTTGTGAAAAACATACTTGACAATTTAGTTTGTTGATTCCTGAAGTTTGGACCTACTGGTTACATATGCATTGACCTAGTGTTCAAAACTACTCTGGCTAAGCTAAAATAGTAGTGTGTTGGGAATAATTTATGCGAGGGGGGAAATCTTATGCTGCAGTTACTGCAGCATAGTATAAGAATGCATAATTAGTGTTGTCCTTAGTCACTGTCATCATAAATACAGAAGTATAGTGTAAACATCCTCTTGGAAATATGGTGGCTTGTTTCATTAAGTGGAAAATATTTTGAATGATTTGAATGACTAAGTTGAAATGACTAAGCTGTTATGATTGTGGTTACACTGATGAAAAGAACAGTGAAATTATTTCCCCCTTTATGAAAAAAACAAGGGTGAAATAATTTCTCTTTTTCACTGAAAATAGATGCACAACTTATTAAGTAAAGCCCCTAAGAATATAAGAACAGGATAAAAATCCAAGTTATTAATCCATATTTGTAAAATTAGTACAAGCTATAAAAAATATGTAATGGCAAAAACAAGAATTTTGTCAGGTTACAAAATTGATTTAATCCCTGCTTGATAAAATGCATTTGATTACCATGCTGACAAAGCTTCTTCTTATTAATGGATGCTAAATTAATCTCAGATGACTCCAACGTTCCTAACAAACATTTGTTTGTTGAACAAACTGCAAGAACAACCTCAACATTTTTTTGTTGAAAAAGTATTCATTCAAGTGATTCACCAGCTATTTCCTTGGAGTAATGACTAATGAGATCTTTTTGTATTCTGAAACTCAAGTACACCTGGCATTAACATGCATCCTTGGTGATCATATGGTGTTTAAATAGAGCATAAACACAGAAATTGGGTGCAAATACTCCCAAGATATTCAATGTAATACCCTTTTTAATAGGGCAAAATGTTTTTTATAAGATATTCAATGTAATACCCTTTTTAATAGGGCAAAATGTTTTTTATAACAAAACATTTAAAAAGTGTTGTCACCAGAACGGGCAGGGGTGATGCTGCTCTCTCTGCCTCAGGCTTCCTATGTATCCACATGGATGGGCAGGGAGGGTCTCTCCCTGTCTTATGGCTTTACCATGTGGGCATGTGGAAGGGCATGGACGTGATCCCCCATGGTGTGGGTCTGTGAGTGGGAAGAAGTCGGTAGTGTAGGAAGTGGATGGGTGAAAAATGTGCTGCATGGATGTTGGTTGTAAAAAACAAAGACCAGAAACCAAATACAACAAAGCAAGCCGTGAGATGAAGAGGTCCAAACCATGACTGACTGCTGCTCTGGCTTATATGCATGGGGCACACCAAGCCCAGGTTTGTCCCATGCTGCTGATTACCCTGCAAACAGGTCTGCACGTTGGAGACAAAAGCACACCAACAGCAGTATGAACCCTGCAGAGAGGCTGTCACAGTCTGTCCCGGGAGCCACACCGCGAAAAATAACGACTGCACGCAAAGGAAGTATTTGACGAATTCACACTCTTGTGTGTTTCCTGGCAACACACCTTAAACCACAAATAGATTCCTGTAGCACCACCTTAAGAGTAACATTTCTAGTTTGGTATAAAATGTCTCAACAACTATTGGATGGATTGGCATAAACTTTGGTCCAGACATTCATGCTCCCATCAAAATAAACTGTAACAAGGTTGATGATCCCTTGACTTTACATGTAGTGTCATTATCAGGCTAAAATAAACACACAGACCATCACAAATTAGTGTTGTAATTTTGAGCATGTTAGCATGCTGATGTTAGCAATTTGCTCAAAGCATTGCTGTACCTTAAAGTCTACATCAAGGCTCTGAGAAACTTTACTTAGTCTTGTTTATCATCATTGTTTTAATGTGTTTTCTAAAGCAACTGTAACTATTACTCGGTTAATCGATTAGTCAATCAACATAAAATTTATCTGCAAATATTTTGATAAGTGATTAATCCTTTTAAGTGGTTTTTCAACCACGGAGTCTCTAATGTGAATAATTTGCTTTCCTTTTCTTGTCTTACCATTATAGTAAATGAAAATATTGGCTTTTGTCAGTGTTTTCTGATGTTCCATAGACAAAAAAGAAAAAAATATATAAACATTTATAGTAATATTCATATATTAATCATACTTTAAAAATTGCTAGTTACATCCTTAGTGTTTTCGTTATCTGGACAAAAATTCTAAATTACCAAGCTTTTCTAAAGGATCAAACAGTACTTCACACTGGCACACGTTTCCACTGCATGGCACTGTATGGCTTAGCTCAACTCTTCGTGCTCTCTTTTGGTTTTCCATTGCAGATAGTACCTGGTACTTATTTTGGTATCACCTCGGCTGAGGTTCCAAGTGAGTTGAGCCAATACAAAAAGGTGACAAAAAACACTGCAGACCCCTTATCGGGCAACATGAAACATCCTGCAGAAACTCAGCTTTTTTTTTAAACTACTAAGCCACCATCAATAGGGATGCTGATGTTTAAAGAAATAACAGACTTTTATTCTTATCACCTCAAAGCTGTGCAGAATGTTTTATATTTTACATTATTCGTATGCTATTTCATGAATAAATTCACTTCTGAGATTTTTTGAAGCAAGAGATCAACAAGAATTCAATTTTTGGCAGCTCAAATGTTTTTGGAGTTGAGAAGCTCCACAAGTGCTGGTGGGGGTAGCTAACGAGCCACCCGGCAGACCACAGACCCCTCTGGTCCCACAGTCACACAGACTACTGCAGGCAAAGCAATGGACGACTCCAGCAACAGCGGCCGTGGAAACCACCGCTGTAAGATTTTTTAACCGCTATTGTCTACATTCTGAGATGTTATAACGTTTTAACTTAAATCAAGAGACATCTGATGTGTGTATCATGGTGAACATTACGTCCTGCCAGTTTTGTGCACCGTTGCTATGACCACCAGCTACATTGGCTCTCATTTATCAATTCTCTCTCTCATTTATCTCATTTATCTCATTTATCCGTAGAAACAGGCATATTTTTGTGCGTGAGATTATGCTTACACTGTTCTCAGCGCCTGATTTGTCAATGAGAGTGTACCCTGGCATTTCAGGTGTACTCACCACCTGGTGTTGATAAATGCGGTGGCAGAAAACCTGCGTAATTTGAATGAAACGCCCCCAATTATTCAAGCTTCAGGAGGCCGTACCCACGAGTTCACGGCAGGGACTGACAGAATAAGAAATACATGGTTTGGAGCAGGAAATCCACAAATTAAAACTTAACAAAACAAAATATGTTGTTTTGACAGATTTAAATAAAGATTAAATGTTTAGTTTCACTACTAGAGCCCCTCCCCGGCGTAAGTGTTCAAAAATATTGTGCATTTTAATATTAGAGGATTATTCTTTTGGAAACTATTTTATACTTTTTTATTGATGATTTTAATGATATCAATGATTTAAACTGGATACATTTTTGACAATATGTTCAACGCACTTAAAACTGGACACGAGTAGTCAGATGAGCCTTCAACAGTTCAGGTCCAGCCCGAGAGCCAGTGCTGGAGTCAGGGGGACCACCACGCGCTTTCAGCCTCGCTGGAAGCCGGACCAGTCTGCGCTGTCAGCCCAGAGGAGGATGCGCTCATCCCGGAGGAGCAGGGCACGGGCAAGAGCCTCTCACTGAGCGTTTACTTTGATGAACGGAGGACATACGGACAGATACGTGGCGGTGTACCCCCAGCGTGCAAAGCAAGCCTTCGTAATGTTCAGGCTTTGGGAAACCGTGCTCTGTGCTGTCCTGGGACTATTACACATGGACACGGGTCTGGACGCGCACAGACTTGGATCTGACCCTCCGCAGTTTATTTTCAGAGTGAAACATTGTCCAAACACAATGATGAGCTGCACCACGTCTGTACCACCTGTTTGTGGAGCTTGTTACGTGCAAACTAGAAGTTTTCGTCTGTTCCTAGAATTATAAATTGGCTACTTGTGGTGCTCCAAGAGATAGATTTAGCACTGCTAAAACGCCCATCAAAGGTAAGTCCCAAATAAGCTCGAAATGAAAGTATGTTGCTCTGATTAAAAGCTGCTCCATCACCTCCGGGACTGGGCTTTACGCACTGACCCAGGACTCACAGTCCGGGGGCGCGGAACCTCTAGCGGGTGTGTCGATGCTCTCTGTTGCTGTCATAAGATAAACTTTGTCTTATAATAAATGCAGGGCTTTGTGCGAGACATGTCTGTGTAGGGCTGGGTATCGCTCAAAGATTTTCGATATCGATACCGATATCGATACCTTAACTTCGATACCGGTTCCTGAATGATACGTTTTCAATACCAATTTTATTGGTATAAAATTTGTATATTTTCCCAACAAACGGAGAACCATTGTTGTTTGTATAAAGTAACTTTATTATCACATTATCATTAATAGTTTATTTAATAATTGTTCCTCTGTAAAATGCTACTGCTTGTCAAAACCAAGACATATTTTCAATGTAACATCGGCCTATATTGAGTTTTTGTTGTTTTTATTCCTCTTTCTTTAGTTTTTATGTCATTTCATTGTTTGTTAATTATATATTTTTTTATTATTTATGTGTGAATTTGTGCACTGCACAACATTGCAAACTAAACATTCATGGCAACAGGCCTGAGAGAAAGAGAGAGAAATCTCTCATCTCATCTCATGGAAACAAGTTTCTGCCACTACGTATCAACGTTTCCTCCTCACTAGAGGAAGAGGTGGCCAAGCAACAACTATCACAATAGAAAGGAAACTCAGCCGCGGTGTCTTTAATCCGCTGCAGCAAAGTCGCAGACATCAGCCCAAGGATCGGTAAGTGATGTCTAGTGATGTCGGACCTGGCTGCACATACAGGTCCGTGTGCGGCGGTGGCGTCACTTAACAGATCCTTCAGAAACACTTGGAAAAATGTAGCCTGGCGTGTGTGGAAGCTACCGCGCTACTCTGTCAATAAAAGAGCTTTGCTTTGATTCAGAAAACAGCGACAGTGCCGCCAAGCTACTGAAATGTAGTTAAACTAGTAGCGGTGCTACTTGTAGCGGCGCTGCTGCTAGCGCTGCTTATGCGGTGGGCGTGTTGAAACTGGCTTCGGTGGCAGCAGAGGCTGAGGCGATGATGCACCGGCTCTGTCTTGTTGCAGCAAAGATGGAGCGACTTTCTGCTCTTAAGTTTATTTCACGCACAGTCAAAGGCTTCACCAGGTTTGTCGTGTCGTCTCTTGGCAGCAGTTATCTTACGTTGCAAATATTGTGTCGCGCGCTGTTGCATCAAGCCACACTTTTGATTTTCTCCACGTCTTTTACATCCACGAGCCACATCTCTGTACGTAACCGGCGTGAGCTAGTGTTTACATCACCACAGCCAATTACAATCACTGATGTGGGCACATCAAGAATGCTGCATGCTTATTGGCTCATTGGCGTTAACAAGAACCTTTAGGTATCGAACTTTGGAAACACAAGACATTTTTTGATACTCTGTGGTATTGAAGCAATTCGGTCGGTGCCTAAAAAGTATTGAACTCAATACTATGTCTGTGCCAGACTCACCTAAAGGGCAGGGGCTGTGTCCATTTTGGCAGTCAGTCTCAGTGCCATCCGCTTATGTTCATCATTGTTTGTATGCAGTATTGATTTACCTTACAACATTTTTTGGTTATAGCCTTTTCATTTGAAGGTACACATTTAATTAAAAGCAAACCCAAATAAAAAGCACCTAAAGCTACGATAAAATAGTCCAAATACAAATCAAAGCATGTTTGACTGCTCAAATATTATATAGGCTATATAAAGTCCATGTTGCTCAAATATAAACACCAAAATTAATGTTTCAAACGTTGTTTCTGTTACAATGGGTCATAATATATAATGTATTTTAGTTTGTCAGTGTGTTTTGTGCTGTTAGGAAATTATTTCTGCGCATTTCTGCTCTAACTCAAAACTGTACACCACCTCCTGAGCTGGCGTAGGATTTGAGCGTGCCATACGCCAACGTCCATATAGATAAATCTCAAAGTCACTGTGGCTTTGGGTGTACGGCAGGTGTACGCTGGAAATTTGGTGTACGCACTTTTCATAAATGAGGGCCATTGAGAGGGTACTATTTGCAATGGAAAATGGAGGATGTCGAGTAGAATTTAGCCGAAGTGAGTTGGTACCAGCGGTGGAAAAGGGGCTGAACACTGCATTTGAGTCAGATAAAGCCTAGTGCACACTTCACAGCCCGACCATTCGGCTGTGATCGGGGCTAAATCAGCAATTGATCGTCGCTTGCCAATCATTGTGTGAACTACTTAACGATGCATCAAGGCGGATCCCTGATGTATCGCTGATACATCACTGACGCCAGCCAGACATCTAGCATGCCAAATATCTGGAGGAGTCGGCCAACTCGACATCGACATCCAGACAATGAGAGCAGGAAGTTGACAGAGGAAGCAGCTACTTTTTCACTAGGGTTGAACGATTAATTGCATTTGCGATATTATCGATTTTCTAATCGCAAAGGCTGCGATTATGTTCTGGTTACATGACACCCAAGAGTAAAGCAGTCTGAGAAGTTAATGCTTCGTCTGCACTACCTGTAACTTGCCTTCTTGTTGGAAAATGGCCTTAAGCTTGACAGAAGCTCACGCTACATAAACTTTAATGTAACACATAATGAAAGTAGCACCCGCCACCGTGGGTAACTTGGTGGTGGTGGGTGAATTTGTCGGGCCATCCGCGGCTTTGATGGACGGAAAAATGCACAACAGAAAGACGCGTGTAGTAAGGTAAGCATATTGTGGCGATCGGCGCCTGCGTAACACACACAGCCACCAGTCAGCTCAGGAAATATCTGTAAATTGGCGTTTCAAACTAAACGCCTAAGTCCGAAAGAGGCCCAGTCTACGGTCCCGAGTTACAGCCTGGTTAAAGCCGGCGAGCTGCTCACCAGCATCGGAGGTTGCGGGGGAGGAGGGGGACTCCGGTGTTGTCAGAGAATTACAAAGCTTGCCTATTAAACACGAGAGAGTCAATGCCATGACTTGACTCAAATTGTCTTTCTCATATTATTATAATTTGATATATCTTATTGCTCAAAATAATAGCTCAGACAATCCCTACTACCTGCATGTGCTAATCCATTCTTTGACCCATATTCTTTCTTTATAATTGCTATCTTTATGAAAATAAACAGCTCTTTCATGTGCAGTTTCACGTCATTCCCCGTGCCACTTTTCACATATGTTTTCTTGACAAAACGTGGTTTGGAGACAGTCGTGGTCAGCTTGTGTAGTGAGTGAACCCCTGTCACCAATTAGTCATGTAGTGTGAAAACCACAACGATTTAAGACTCCGGTCACAAGACGGCACGTTGTGTAGTGTGAACAGCTAACCTCCATGAACATTGTTCACCTCTTGACAGACTCATACAAGCATCATTTAATTGCTGCCCACGTCCTAAACCAGCGTTAAACAAAAATCGTACAAAGACGTCCGGAATGTGTCTTACTGTCGTCAAATGCCTGGCTTAGATGTAAATGAACGTTTGCCCTTGAGTATGTGCCTCACACACAGAAATAAACATCAGTAGTCATTCACTTGCCCTCATGTTTTCTATGATTAAACAAGGGTTGTTTTGCCATTTGTGCATAATATAAAATAGTGGCTGCCTTTATCAGATGGCTGATTACTTGACCCTGAAATAAGCAGACTTCACATTACTACATGATTGTCACCACAGGTAAACACACACTTCCGAATATGCTGTGCTGATGGTGTAAACACATGTGACAGATAACTTTGTCCTTCCGTTTGAATGGTTAGGCTTGGCATGCAGCAAAAAATGTCATCATAACAAGCCATCAATGTTGTAGACATTTAGCAGATGCTCTTTTATAAAGTGGCTCACAGTTGAGTGAACCTGTTTCAAGGACATTGGCAGTACATGTTTCTGCTGGTGGTCTCCCCCCTTTATAATTTATATTTAAGTCAGTGATATTGTTGTCAACCCTGTTTATATATACTGTATATATATATATATATATATATATATATATATATATATATATATATATATACACACACCATCAGCACAGCATATTCGGAAGTGTGTGTTTACCTGTGGTGACAATCATGTAGTAATGTGAAGTCTGCTTATTTATTTATTTTTTTCCCCATTTGGACTTTTTGGTGTCTCTATTGTTTTTAAGATTTCCTACTGTAAACACAATTCTGTTCCCACAAGAAAAACAGCATTTGCTGTTCATGTTTAGATCACAAGAATGTCTAGAGGCCATGTGAAGTAAGACTTTTCTGTCCAAAGTTAAGGCAGAAATAGTATATCACTGTCATTGGTGCCACAAAATCTCATAAATAGGAGGTGAGGAGATGAAAAATCAGCAAATTGTATGACAATTGCCCGTTTTCTGCAGTTAATTTTGTTTGTTTTAACCAAGCCTTTGTCTCAACTCTATTAAGTATTGTTAAGATGAAAATCATGACCTTTTCCTATTCTTAACCAAATTCTTTGTGTAACTTAACCAAATCTTAACCAAAACTTTAGCAGATGAGCAAACATTCATATTAATATTTTTTGTAACAGTCAGATGGAAAAGAAAATGCTAAAATTTGTCAATTTAGACGGCAAAAATTGCATGTTTTATTGTTTAGTTGCAATACTTCTGGTATACGCAGTAAAGCTGTATGTAACCATTATGATACTATTACTATGATAGTAGCTTCCATATACTGTACCCACAATGTTGTGCTTATGAAATAATGCGGGTTGTAAACAAAGATGTATTATGGCATTTAAAATACAGGCAAGATCTATAAATCTTTTTTGAATCATTTTCCCACATTCCCTGGATTGCTCTTATTGTCAATTCATTACATCTTGACTGTATTTGATTGTGAATGAGACACCACTCATTGTGCTGCTCTCTGCATGCTTGAGAGCCTGCTACCCGTACTGGCATGTTTGTGTGCACTTTCCCTAACCCTTTATAGATAAGAGCACCCTTATTGATGTTTTAAGAGCATGCACTAATGTGGGCACAGTCAGACAACAACCTGAAAATCTTTAGAGAACATGAGTTCAGGGAAACCAAGAACAAAGAGCGTACAATGGAATTTTAAAACAAAGAGATGCTATGAAAAATAATTTACCATCTATTATGAAATGGTAAAAGATGTGCCATATTGTTAAGGTGTGCCTTAGGCTGGCCACAATAAAAGGCGGGCGACGCCACATGCAACTGCCTGACATCAACAACGTGATAACTCCCTTCACTTTTCTGTGGTTGGAAAAAGAAATGCATGCATAGGATCTTTAGTTGCAGCCTTTATTTACTGACAAACTGTAACCTACACTGTGCTTTTACTGCTAAACTTCACTGCTCACCTTTTCCACTCCTCCACTGCATTCACTCTGCTGCTCTCTCTCAGTCAATCACACACTCACTACGCATACAAAAAGGAGCGAATCAGTTACGACAGCGAGGGGTAAGGGATAACGTTACAGGACTAGCAAACAAGAAAAATGTCTCTGCCCCTGTTTGGGAGTATTTTGTGTAGTCCACTCAAGCCTAAAAAACAAAGATTTGGGTTTGTTACAAGAATGGTTAAATTACAAAAAAATATTCAGCAAATGGGCTTATACTATGTTATACTTAATTATTTAAAATTAAAAAATCACTTTGAAGAATTCAAGCGAATTTACATGACCACAGTGGGAGAGGACAGGAGGATGTAAGGAGGAAGGATGTAAGCACACAATATCATGAGAGCCATTTCTCTATCTGCTTTCTCCTCTGAAAATCACAGTAATTAAAAGACTTATTCATGCAAAAATTATTATTGCCATTTAGTCATTTGCCTTACCAACATTTTAAGTCTCCCCTGTTTTTTGCAGGCTTTAGCTGCCCAGACAGGGCAGACTTATTGGAGCGTTAGTGGCCAGTCAGTAGTCATTAATTACGAGGCAAACTGAGCTGACACTTGCTGATTGGAATGAGAAACCCTTGTAAAAGAGACTGCAACAAATTTCCCTGATAGTTCAGGAATCCATTACTTAGCTGAATTTACTGCCTAAAATGCAGTGATCAGAGCAGTGGATGTGGGAGGGTGAATTGAAGAGGTATTCTTTTTAACTAGTGCAATAAGATTGGACAACAAAGTATATACTGTACATACCAGTCCTGGAATTTCATAATTTTAGGGGCAGTCGACTGTCACAGATGTAATGCCGAAATTTGCATTCCTGCCGAGAATTGTATGAAAATACATTAAAATTCTGCTTTTAAACACATCAGTATATATATTTTATGAATGTTAAGAATGGTTAATATATTATTACACTTTAGTAAAAGTATCATTTCTTGAGATTCAGAAAAAACATGTGGCGTTAACCACGTTCAAACAAATTTGAACAGGAAAGTGGCCTAAAAGGACCTTAATAAGTGAAAGCATAATTCGACAAAACAGATGTTGTAGGCTACCTGCTGAAATATACATCCACCTCTTTTCTCAGCATAAAAGAGCATTACCTCCCGCGAGGTGTATGCGGCACGGCAGGCATGTAGAATTTGGCAAAACACCTGCACTGCAAAACGTCACTAGACCTCGTGGGAGCAAGGTCTGATCATTGTTCTAAGCTCACAGTAAGCTCAAGCAGTCGACCGAAGAACGTAGTGACAAAATGTGTTCTGTAGCACTGTTTGTCCATTTTGGACTGCTGTAGAAACATGGTGACGTCCATGTAAAGGGAACCCACGGTTATGTAAATAGAAATGGCTCATTCTAAGCTAATAAAAACATAGTTTTAAAGACCAAAACAAGGTCTTTATACACCATTAAAAACATAGTTATGGCTTTTATATTGCATTTCTGTCAATAGATCCTCAGATATAGTACACACTGAACCTTTAATGGTGAGAGAAAGACAAGACAGGAAATCAGACAAATAGCTTAATAATACTACTTAGTCATGACCAAACACAAAATTTAATTGTGGACATTCAAACCACATACATATTCTTAATGAACTGTAGTGACTCAATGGAGATCAGTTCAGAAGACACACAACTCATGAGCAAATGCACATACAGCTTTGATGAACAGGTTGTGTTGCTGAGCATGATTGGTGAAGCTGAACACAAAATCTACAGTAACTGTAAGTCCTATGCAAGTAAGTTAAGTTATGAAAACAGACAGATAAATTCATTCATGACTATTTAAAAAAAATCTAAATCATAGTTCATGCTATACTCCAGGTTTTATGATTTTGATGTAATCTCTTCACTTTCTCACCCTGTATCTAATCCTTTCCTCTATTCCTCTGGCCTAAAGCTTCCCTCCCCAAACTCATTGCAGCTTGTCACATCATTTTGGGGTCACTTCATTCAGGGGCCAGCAGCAGCAGACCTCCGCAGGTTCTAAAAACAGATGTGACAGGCCTATTAAAATGAGTGATCTGTACTGCCATGCTCTCTGCCGCTGTAGCTAGAATGGGTACTAAGCTGTCTTCCCTAGGGCACGGACAGGAGCAGAAGTCGCAAAAGGCCTGAAAGATAAGATGACAGTGGCACATAGCTGGCATTGTGGCAGCTCCCAGAATTATCTCCTGATGAGCTTTTCAATTTTGGGGAGGGCAGGGGAACCTGAGCTCTCATGCCTAAAGGCTGTGAGACACACAGTGAGAGATAAACATAGTCTGGAAAGAGTGGGTACACATATACATACACAACCATACTGAATGGTGTAATTGAAACAGGTTTTTTCTGAACTATTTGACCATAAACAAACATTATAAAGACCACCAAATGACATGACAATGCATGGCATTTAGTTTGAGGTATCTGTGTGGAAAAGCAATCCACTCATCCCTTTTTGAATCTACAGAGGTCTATACAGTATCATTTTCTTTATTGTACTTTGCAAATTTCACTCTGGCCTTCCGATTCTTACTGCTGATGAGCAGTTTGCATCTTGTGGTGCGGCCTGTATAATTCTGCTCTGAGTCTTCTTCGAACAGGGGATGTTGGCTTGCTTTTCTCCCATAGACAGTTCTCTGGTCGTCATGTTGGTTTTATCCTCTTTAACAGGAAATGCAGTCTTTATAGGTTTGAACCAACGATGAAAACTTAGACTAGTCATGCAGAGCTATTTAATGTTAGGACAATAAATCTAAAAGGCAACACCTGGGGAACAAGAAACATCTGTCAGTCACATGTTCCAATAGTTTTGCTTGCTTGAAAAATGGATGGGTTCATACAAAGGGTGGTATGTTCTTAGTTGTTTAACACATCTAGATGTGAATACCAGGAAATGAGAGCTGATATTCTGAAATCTTGTCTCATACTCATCTTTTGATCTTAAACCCAAATGTTGTCAGTAAACAACAGAAACTTAGTTGTCTTACCGTTCCAATACTTTTGGCGGGGAATGTATAAGTTATTATACTTCTGTCTTTAATTATTGAGGTTTAATTTGACTGTAAATCTCTCTTATTCCAAAGTCTTTCAGCCACAAGTTATGTTTTTGTTGAAAAATTACTCAAAACCTAACTGAACTAAATTTAAATGTAATAATGAACAGGTTTGGAAGAGGTACTGTGAAGATGTTGTGTACAGGTTATAGACAAGGTACACCATCGGCATGTGCAATTTAACAAGTGTTTGGTAGAAAAAAATCTGGTGTATTAATATTTAAATGGTAACTTACTTTTGTTAGTGGTTTAACAAAATTCACTCTGCTAAAGAGGTGGTATTATGCTCATTATCAGGTTAAAAATCTTAGTTAGGGGTTGTACCAGAACAGGTCTAATTTTCAAAAACACCACATTTTGTCATACTGCACATTGCTACATATGCTGCATACAGCACCTCTTTTCCTAGTTAAGGACTACTAGCCAATCAGAAGCAGAGAAGGGCCAGCCAATTAGAAGCCGGTGAACACGGCTCCATTTCAGCTTTACATGTTGCCAACCAGCCTGGAAACATAGACTGGAGGATGAGTTTCAGAGTTGTGAGTTATTAATCTGTAACATAAGTATCTTTCATCCGTAAAGTTATAACTGAGCTCTGTCTCCACATCACAGTAACAACTTTATGTCCATTGACTGCCTGGAGGGTAGCTAGTGTTTGGAAGGGAGAGGAGAGGTGTGTCCTGCAGATCAGTGTTTTTCCAATGGTGTTTTTGAGGGCGTGTTGGACTGGCCGCTGGGCAAGTGTTATATGACTTGCATTTTCTTTCATCCCTGTGATGTCACAAGGATGAAAGGGAAGCGGCTGGACTACATACAAGCTGTTTTCAGTCACTTCAGAGCAGAGTTTTCTGTGGGAGATGGGAACTCCCTTTGGGGTGGACTTTAGGTTTTTTCACTTGGCAAACCGTTTACATGCACAAAAAGGTTATATAACTCTATAAAGGAGAGGGGAAAACACCAAAAAGCATAATACCACCTCTTTAAATAATATCTAATATATATACACATTTGTATTGTGCTGTAGCATGTACTATATTAGCACTCCCTAACAACTATAGACAAAAAGGAAAATCAACATAAAAGAGAAAAGTAAAATCCTGAGAAAAGCAATTTCTATTCCTTTGAAAAGTGACAGTGTAGGGGCTTCCGTGTATCCAGCCTCTGTCAAATCTCTTATAAAAACAAATCAAAGTGTTTCTAACATTCCTCTTCAACACCTTGGTCCATGTTTGAATTGTAAATGTGTTGGCACAAGCTGAAGTGGGAGCTGCTGCTCCAGAATTATTTATTCTGTTGGAAGGGCTGCCAGACTGTGTGAGAGGGTCCTCCTCTGAGGGCCGCAGCTCTGAGCTGCTGTCTCCTGCAATCCACCCTGATCAATGGCTCGCTCTGTGATGAGCCAACTCCCTCACTGACTGAGGGACAAAGGAAGCTGGGTGAAAAGAGGAGCATTTTTCCTACAACATTAATATGAAATGAAAGGGATTACGTTTACATGTCAAAATTTCTCATTTGTCAGGTTTGTGGTGCTCTTGTGCATGTGTTCTAGTGTACAGTTTTGCTCATGGGCATTATATGAGCACCTGCATCAGAGTTTCTTTAGTAATAAAACCTTAAAATCATTAAAGATCATTACAGAGTGTTTTATAGCTTAGTTTAATCAAAGTGCACTCATAATTCTGCCAAAAATAAACCCTTCATATTTGTTGGTATAACTTCGAGTTCGAAAAGAGCACCAGAATCATTAGACCTAAGTAGACAGGTGGATAGAACAACAAACGTTGCCGTCCAGCTTAGAAAAAGAAAATGAAAGCAAACAAACAATACACATATAATATGCATAAATGGTTCTGCAGATAGATGACCCATGCAGTTTCCCGGCAAATGGACAGAGTGGGGAGATGAGGGAGGACGACTGTGCCAGACAAGGGCTTGTCTCTGTGGGGTGGTGGAGGGAGCAAGGGAGGTGATGGAAGCTAAACTAGCATGAAACTGCCTTCCGTCACGGTTTACCAAGGCAGCACTTTTCATTACCTGCCTTTCATAACAAGATATTTATGGCAACAGGAGGTGTTGGGGAGGCATGAGAAACATGCAACCCATTTGCTTTAAGTTGAGATCCATGGCTGTTTGTGTGTGTGTGTTGTGTGTGTGTGTGTGTTTGTGGGTGTCAGAGAGAGAGAGAGAGAGAATAAATGGTGCAGAAAGAAAATGAATTGTGTAGGGAAATGTCTGCTGCGATATGCTATATTATTGTCTATTTCACAGCTGTATGAGTTTGCTGACTGGATTGTTTGAGGGTGTTTTTACCAGGGGCATGTCTAAGTTGAAGAATGCAGGTAAGACTATTCAAATGTGTGGCTTGTGACTGGTTTCAGAACTCATGTGTCTGGCAGATAATCCAGTGTCTACACTTACAATAGATGTATGGCATGGGTAGCAGGTATGTGTTGGAGGAACATGGGGAACATTGCGAGCTAGCAGGACAGGGATGAGCTGCACACACCAGCACAGGAGTGCAGAGAGAGAGAAAGTTGCTTAGAAAGATCCTAACAAACACTAAAGTGCCAAAGGACCACACTTACCCTTTGTCCTTCAACATAATTCACCCTGATTGTCTGATTGTGAGAAATGGATGTGACCCAAATTAGATATGTTTATTCTGGAGATGGCCAGTCATCATCTACAGTTACAGCAACAGTCAAGATGCTTGACACTTCCAAGATCAAAACAACCATGTCCTCCATTCTCCCTCTCCCTTTTCATAGGCCACCAGTCTGTGCATGTGGACATGAGGAGTGTTGTGTGTGCGTGGACTTCCAATCAGTGAAAGCTGCGGACGGCCCTGGTGCCCTACGCTCGGAGGCAGCCATCTGTCAGCTGACGCTTGGTCGCCACGGCAATCAGAACGCTCTGCGGCGAGTCCAATCTGTTCCACCACAGGTAGAGCTGTGGGAGCGCTGCCATCACTGTACACACACTCTTTCTATTTCTTCTCTCCAATCCATCTTTTTGTAACATCATCACTCACTCCTTGCCATCTTTTCTAATTTTATCCCTCTTCTGTCACTTTTCAACCACTTCTAGAGCTCATTGATATTCTTTAGTAATATGGAATTGCTTTTTGGACCCACAAACAGCTACATGAAGCTTTCACTATAGTCACTTGCAGGCATCGTTCTTTTTAAGAAATGTACTTTTCATGTGACGTGGTCAGCTATTTCAAAGTCCTGAGAATATATGCACTACATTTGTATTGTTACGTTGTGTTACTTTACATTAAGGAAATAGTAAGACTTACAATGTAGAAAACAGTACTGGTGTACTGAGCCACCTGCACTGCTTCCCTTTTCTGGCAGGGGCATCACACCACTTGTGTCATAGTGATGGCAGTGTGCTAAATGTGGTGCATCAGTGGTCACTCCAGCCTGCTAAATGTGCCATGCTATACCCAAGTCATGCCAAGCAGAACTCTCCCTCCTTGTGCCTCTCTGTTGGCAAAAGGCCAAACTGTTAATCTGATCAGAGCCATGCTAATGGCAGAAGGCAGCCCTCCTAACCAGACTGCTAGCCAGGCCAAGAAGCCTGTAGCACTGGAGGTGACATCCTGAGCTCTACACTCCAGGACCCAGAACATAGCTTTAGGAGACTGATTTGGCTTGGCTTACTCGTTAAGCCACTGAAACAGATGTGACCATATGTTTTCTGTCACAATTAGATTATTGCCAGTTTGAGAAAGAGGAATACATGTATTCATCTGGAAGTACTGTGAGACATTGATTGCTTGGCTATTTTAATTTATCAAATTCCACTTTGTGGAAGAGTCATTGCCTTTGTTGATACCTAACTTGTAACACATTTATTGTATTTCTTTACCTAATAACAATAGTGTCGTAATAGTAATATCACAATAATAGTGTGGAAAGAAGAATGCCCTGGTGTCTCCTTAAACTGCCTTCAGACAGCTACTCTTCATCCCATTCATGGGCAAAATACTTAAGATTAAAGTCAGTTAAACTTAAACTTTTGCTGATTATAACATATATACTCTTTATTGTGAGTGGTTCACTACAGTAGCAGATGTTAAGGAACTAAGGGCTTTTTAAGCCATGCTATTAAATGTTTACATAGTCCAACCACCTCTGAGAATAGACTCACATGCACTGACTCCCTTGCTGGTATATTCCTCTTTGAGGCACACATAAGTGACACATAAGCAGACACAACGTGTGCCACATACATAGCTGAGCAAAGTACACATTTTTTGAAATGTATCATACATATTGGTATACCAATTTCACTGTAACTGCTTGTGTACCAGATAACATTTTAAAGTAAAACCTTGAACTAGGATGTGTGATCAAGCATGTAAGGGCTCTTTCATATCTTTCATGAGATACTCCAAAATAAATAACTTCTTGACAGCAGCTGCCCAAACAAAGCAAAACATGCAGATGGAGCTGTGTGGAAAGGCTTTTATCTGTTATTCCTTTTTCTATCAGCAAATAAGAACGGTATCTTCAAGTCAGAGTGATATGACAATCACTATATTTGCAACAAAAGCTTTCCTTAGTTAGCACATGTATGACAATGGAAAATTCTGATTGCTACTTTTATTTCTATGGTTTTGTATTTCTAAGACCTGGAACTGTTTAGTTGCCCACATTCTTTTGCCACACCCACAGCTTGGTGCTCTCATTTCAACCAATCTGTATGTCATCTGTGCCAAAATCACCCATTTCCAATTAAAAGATGAAGATCATCTACATAAAGTTATGTCTATCAAATCCTTGTTTTTGGACTTAGTTTTTGAAATTTTCTGCCAGTTCTCTCCCCTCTGCTGGCTCAGTGCTAAAACAAAGTGAGCAGAAGGTACTGGCAGAGTAACAACACCAAAAATTCAATAACGCCCCCTGTTATTCATTGAATTTAGGTTGATAAAATTTTAATTGGACAATTATTGGATTTTGTACACAAAGAATACTTCATACAATTGTTGTTCATGTGTAATGAAAGTAGATATACTTAAATTTACTACATGAATATGAAGTTGTTGTCACACCTGCATGTCCATCATAAAATTAATCTAATGAAAAACTTTTGCAGAACTATATGTATTAGTACTGACCATAGTTATAACACAGCATGTGTGTCCAGCATTGACATGACCATTGAAAAAACAAATTTGATAACGACAGTTACCCACTAAAGAGAATTTTAAAGCGTCTGTTGAAAATAAGTTCAGCCAAAACATTTGAGGCATGGAGTTTATATGCTCAACATTGTGAGCCAATCCACTGTTGTTCAAAACCCAACCACAATACTCAGTTGGGTTATGAACACTGGAACATAAACACAGTGTTTTTTTGAAAGCTTGTTAGATGTTGGCATTTCCTCCATTTTCTTTGAACCAGGGGTTGGCAGATTTTCCTCAATACCTGCCAACCACTTCAACATAAATTTAGTTTACTACAAGGAAAAAACATTTCCTCACACCAGATAAGTTCATGAATCCACCTTAGAATTTATGAAGAAAGATGTGAATTGGAGCATATTGAAGAAGACACTGAAAAAATGCAGCAGACAAATGTCTCAGGTCAAATGAATTTGGCTGTTGCACCACAATGCCAGTTCCTGTATTTCTGGATTTTAAGTAGCCGTGCATTATTAGAGAGCAATCTACACTAATCACACTTAGCAATCACTGGATGAAGGACTTTTCAGAGTCAAAAACTATATTGTTCTTGTACACTGATTGAGGTCTATACACATGTCACACTACACACTGTAGGCCCTGAATATAATTAACTCCCATTTGCAACTCAAATTTTTTACCTAAGCAATATGGCAAAAGCAGTTATTGTCAATTGGGGTAACTGTATTGTGTTGGGAGTCTGATGTTGTGTTCAGAAGTGATCTGATTGTGGTTTTGTTATTATCCCAGCCGGTTTGGAGTGGTGTGCTTTAAGCTAAAGAGCTACATTCACCCAGTTTAGGCTTATCAACCTAAACACTTGTTGGTAATTGTTGCCACAATAACTCCAAAGGCCTTCATGCTACTGGAGCTGCTGTCCCATAGAATTTATAAGCCTTCTAGTTAACCCAACATGCTCTGTAGTCAAAGGCTTCTTGGGTTAGCTCAAGGGTGTTTAGACTCCAGTAAAAATAAATTAAAACCTGGATTTTATACTTCTGTGTGCTTTAGTGAGATAAAGCTAAATTAGATAATGTAATAATATATGGAACATACTATATGACAACAGAATATTTACACATTATTTAATCAATAATGTCAGTCATTTCAACCGAATCATCAATTTGGATAACGAAAAATCTCTGGATTGACAGCCCATGCAGAAACATTCCAGGATTCCTTTTTACCTATTATATTACATCTTCTCAAAACGTTGTCTGAGGAGAGCTATCAACAGTAAATATTTTTTATAGGTTTATGACCTTCAGCTCCCCTATGTCTTAACTGATTTTCTTGGGAAAGTCGAGAAATTTACCTAACAGGAAGTTCTGATTACTTAATTCTTTTGACATGTCAGTTTGTTGTCACAACTCTTAACTGGTATGTTACCAAACAACTCAAGCGTGATAGAAAGAAGCTATGTCTTTCAGAGTGATCATTAAAGAATCTAATACATCATAACATGAATACAAGCTTCACGCCTTGCTCTGACACTGTGGAAAATGCCTGTGGCTGATTACCAGCTGTTGTGGTTTAAGGTTTTTACGTGTGATGACAGATGAATATATTGTGCCTACAGGAGGTAGAAGAAAGACAGAAGAAAAGATGGATGGATGGTTATTCATAACTATGACACACTGTTAGGCGCACGTCACAAAGGCAGGTCCGTACATGTACCTCTTTTGGTTGTTGATTTAGGAAACGCCTGTCTGTTTACTACCGGCTCGCATGTTGAAAAGATGACAATGATCATTTGTTAAGCTGGCCAAACCCCTGAAATTAAATAGAATTACAGTCACAGTTGCAGAGACAGACGGTGGTACACAGCACCACATTTCTCAGTCATAGTTCTCTCTCTTTTGTTCAGCATCTATCTGATTCTCTCACAAAGCAAATGTTTTGTAGCAAAAGGATTATACCAAGCAAATACAAATGATCTACTGAATGCACACTATTTAAACCACTATAACCCAATGTTTAGACAGATTATGGGGATTCCAGGTAGTTCATGAATCATGGGTGTGTGCAGTGTGTCCATAATAACAAAAATGTTTTACCACGTCATCACCTCTCTCCCTTGCCTTTCATGAGTTTTATTCATTTACTCATTCAGTTTCCAACTTTCCAACCTTATAGGCTTCTGTTTGAGTGACTAATGATCACTGTAAATTAGAAGGTGACCACATTCCCTATAGGAACACTGTGAGAGCCAAGATAACTGGAAGGGGGCATCCTAGTACCTGTGCAGTTGCAGTGTACCTGTTTCTAACTCAAAAGTTTCCATCACTATTTCAGATTGTTTGCATTCCACCAATACCTTACACAAAGAACTCAAACAAAAGCAAGAGTCAGCCCACCAAAACAAAAAATTTTCTGTATGCTCGATCAGAAATCTTATTAACAGTTACTGGTTCTGTAATCCTTGAGTCTGACCAAATTTATTGGTAGAGTACCACTGGCACCCTTCACCCAGTAGCAAAATATTTTGCTTATTTGTTTGTATAGGCTTTGCAAACTGTCCACATGCTAAGATCAGCTGCACTATGCCAGGGATGCTTTCTTTTCTCTGGAACCATAAAACAGTGCCAAGATCATTTTTGCACTGGGTAACTTGATGTTTTTGCAGACAGGGTGTTGTGTGTCCTGCATTATATTACAGTTTTTCTCAAATGCTAAAACACATTTCACAAACGTTTCCTCCATGTTCCCCAATGTCTAAACACAACAGCCTTTTCTAAAGCTACATAAACACAACCACACCTTCTCACTTCAAAACTCAAACTTTCACAAGAGCAGCTCAAAGCTTTCAAAAATGTAAACACTATACACATCATTACACACTACAGCAAAACAATTGAAAACACAATGCTCAATTTGTGAGAAGGTTCTTTGTTTCATAACTGCCAATGCATATTTTTAGAAACTTTACAGTAATGGATCTTCTTAGATCTCTGCAGAGGATTAGGCATTTAGATTTGTGAGTTTCATATGAAGAGTATAAATCTATAGTAAATTCTGCATGTACACTACTGTAACTCAAATGCAAAAACAGAATCTATTGCACGCAACAGTACTCTTGAAAACATGATCAGGGTGTGAAGTTTTTTTATTTACTTTATTCACACCACAATCACTGTGCGGCATCATGTCGCTGAGCTGCATTGGGCCACATCACCTCATCCACATAACAGGCTATATTATCTCTTGCGAGGCACCACGGGAAAAACGCCCTGGAATGGCGAATCCATCCTTGGAAGGCCTCCACTGGGATGTCAACACAGGCCAGCCCCATTGCCCTTAGGAGGTTCTCTCTAGTGTATGGTTGTCTGTCATAAACCTACCATCTCCACAATGGAAAGAACTCCTCTATAGGGTTCAGGAAAGGGGAGTAGGGTGGCAGACAGATGTTTAAAAAGTGGTTACTGTTGGTGGTGAACCACTCTCTGATTTGGTTTGTTCTGTGGAAGCATACATTGTCCCAAATGATCACACAAATGTGATGTGCGGGCCCAGGATGGTGTTGTTGGCGGTCCAGGAGGATGTCATTTAGCTCCTCTAGGAAGGTGAGGAGACGTTGGCTGTTGTAAGACCCAAGGACAGCATGCCGGTGGACAAGCCCCTCCAAACCCATGGCCCCACAAAGAGTGATATTACCCCCGTTGGCTAGGAACCTCCGTGATGGCTCTTTGGCCAATGATGTTACGGCCTCTTTGCCTTTGGCTCCTCTCCCTTGTTGGCCTCCTCCTCTTCTTCGTTGGCCTGCTCCTCTTCTTCCATGGACAGCTCTTCTCCCTCCTCTGACTCGAATTCCTCTTCCCCTGACTCTGCCTTCATCCATTGTGTTTGTTTGGAATCTTCAGCAAACTGTGCACTCTGAACTTGCTTTTATACATGTGGTCACAGCATTAGCAACAAGTGTCTTCAATTTGAGTCGTTCAGGTGTGTTCATTGTGTTCAAATATTGCTGACTGTGGCAAGCATTTTGCATCACATGAGCTTTCATTTGAGAATATGAGCAGAGTTCTTTTGCAACTTGTGTTTTAGCAAGGAAAAATGTGTTAAGATTTATGAGAACGGAGGATTGTGTTTTGTGAATTGTGTCTTCATGTGAAATGTGTTTATGATATTGGAAAATGATGGCTAGATTTGGTAAATGTGTTTAGACAACTGGTCATTTGGTTTAGAGGATTGGCTTTTGTGTTTTAGCATTTGAGAAAAACTGTAAATGTAATTTATTCAATTTCTCTCTTCCAACCATTTCATTTCTCTTGTTTAGTGACACTGATTGCATGTCAAAAGCACAGTTATCAGCACTACTGTCATTTTTTAATTGATAAAATAAATGGTTAGAGCAGTCCTCAGTGGCATTTTAGGTATGCAAGGAAATCGAAATGTCTTTTACATGTATGCCTGCTGTGCATGTGGTTCTTATTATAGGTAGAGTAGTGGGCATTTGTATATGTGATTTCCTGTAGTGAACAAACTGTTAACTTGGTGTCTAAACGGTACAATTAAGATACCTCTGGCAGTGACAGCATTCATAGTAGGGATAACATGTTCCCCCCTTTCAGTATTAAATCCTCTCTTCCTACCAGCATCCCCATGTCAGCTGCTTCCCTCCTACTCCAAGCTTTAGTTGTCAGAAGGCGGGACCACAGGGAGCCCTCCGATGGTATTTATAGCACGCCAGCGCTCTAAGTGATAGATGTCACCTTCACGCCACTGCCTCTGGGGCACTGCACCAACCATCCTGTCCCACTAACAAGCTGCAAAGTGCTGTGGAATGGACAAGAGGAAGTGTAGGGAGGAGGAGGGTATGTGTTTTGGGCGTTTGTGTACAGGAAGGCGAGGGAGCTAATACAATCAAATAACTGAGTTTATTAAATGTGTTTACATTTTTCCCACCTGGCTTGCTCACCTCTTGGTTTCTCTCTTTTTAATTAAAAAAACCCTTTGTGACTTAACCCTTTAAGATGATGCAGTTTGTGTTTGTGGCAGCTTTCAGTATTGCGTTCCTTCCTTGAAGGAGAGACTAACTTTTTTTGCCACAGAGAACTAGCTTTGTTCCACCACTGCAAAATAAAAACCCCATAGCTACTGTCACAGTCACAAGGCGTCATCTACTGACATTTTCAATCATCTCCTTTGACAGAGATATTTTTGGCCCAAATAGTAGTTGTCCTTTGAAGGCGTCTGTAATACGAAATATATGTCAGGTCTGTCTGACAAGTGGAATAAGCTTGTCAGGAAGCTGAGGCTTGAGGAAAGGAGCTTTTGGCTGAGAACTCAACTTGGCATTGTTCAGATATCCAAACGCCTTCTCCAAACCCAGTTAAAGTTGCTCATGCGTCCAACTTTAAACTATCACTGACCTCACAAGTTCTGTTCAAGAGTGCATCCTTAAAAACTGGAATCACTTCACATACTTTAAAACCTGGACTGGTTTATGAACCATGTGGTGTGTCCACTCCACAGTACATATCTTAATCATAGCACTGCAGTTTGCACAGAATGGATGCAACTACAGCATTAAGTATATTACACCCTTTATGTCCCACTGCTGCCATAACACATACCTAAACAATTATCAATATGTGATCTTTTTGTCAATCAAAAATTTAATTTTTTTCATTTTCTTTTAATGACCACAGAACTGTTTTCATCTTGATTTTACTCCACATTATGAGTTTAAATAGGCTTGTCTTTTATAAAACCTAAATACTTTGTAAGAGATTTTCCACCTCATGCACCAATCAGCACAACAATGTGTATTAATAGTTTTCAGTCATGTGACATGCACGGTGACCGGGAGAGCAAAACAACAGGCAAACATAGCGGCTCACACCGTGACTCCCCAGTAGAGACGCCGCAAAAGCAGTTAAATTTTATTTGGATCACCTTTCAACTTAAGAGAAAGAAACATATGAACACAAACGGCAAGTGTTGGGAATATCCGATCCATATAACTTTAACATTACAGCACCAGCTGCCGCATTTCTACCGTTAAAAACCGCCAGGTCCCTGCGGCCGCTCGACTGCAGTAATGTTTACGTTTACCTTGTGGGGAATATCCCTCACCTTACACACTCCAGGCTTGTCTCCTCCTCGATTAGTGCATCCGAAAGCACAACCACCATCCACTCACTTATTGGTTGTAAGGCAGTGGAAAATAAGGGGAGCGTTTTCCTTGGACTGTGACATTACATGAAAACTATGAATTAAGTACAAATTTAAGGCACCATCAACGTAACTCAGTACGTTCATAAACCAGTCTAATATGAATATGGCTCAGTAGGAATGCATGGTGGCTGTCTTGGATGTTTCTGCTGCTTAATTTTATTAGATTAATACTCTATTGAGAAGCTTAGAGTTGTTGTTTTTATTAACAGTACATTTAACATGACAATTTGTATGTGCTAACTCAAAGGCTAATATTTGCTTTGCCTTTGGTATAGATTATTTTGCTGATAACTGAATTTAAAATTGAATTTAAAGCTGAAAGGCTGTGTTGCATTGGCAGGAAAGAAACATTTATCTGCAATTTATACAAACACTACAATAATTTATATTCAGTGTTGACCCCAGTTTTGAAGATTGCGCAGTGTGTATGCATGTCTGTGGGGTGAGAGGTTGGAGGGCACAGAATGTGTGCCTTCCATGACAGTGACAAAACGGTCAGTGAGTTGCTGAAATTCATCCCTGCCAGGGTGAATGTGTTGACATGACTTTAATTCAGCTTGCCATATGACACTGTGACTCTCCTTCCTCAGAGAGCAGCCTATACCCGTGGACACGGGTATAGGCTGTTAAACTTGCATAGCATGTTGAAATACTGTATACATGCCAAGTGAAAGGGTGGGGGATAGAGCTGAAGAACCACCACACTATACAGACTTTATTATGTGTAACTATATATACTATTGAAGTGAAAAGATCAATGATGCCATTGATAAAGGCGAGAGTGGTATTGGTATTTTTTTAGATTTATCTAAGGCGTTTGATACCATTGATTTCGACATCCTATTAAATAAATTACACCATTATGGAATTAGAGGATTAGCCCTTAGCTGGTTCAGAAGTTATCTATTTGGTAGACAGCAGTATGTAAGTATCAATGAACAAATTTCAATAAATAAACCCATTAAATGTGAAAATTGGATTGGATTTTCCTTGATAACAGGGCAGCTAACGAAATGGAGTCCGCTTACACCAAAAAATGGCTTCCAGCACAACAGATTCTAAAACAAACTTCATGTAAGGATTAAAAAAAAAGGTTTTATATGCTGAAGCCTGTCAGGCCAAACGAGAATCATAAACACGGGTCAAAATGACCCTGGGATGACTTTTGTCTTATTGGACAGGTGAGCCAACAGTACTGCAAATCGTGTGAAATATATTGAGATATTGTGTTCTAGCTGGGCTCAAGTTAGATAATGTTTGCTGATAATGCTGACCAATTGCTAGATACCTGACATAACATTTCCAGACCCATTAAGTTACATTACTTAATACGGTCTGTTATACTAAGTGTGGCAACAATCTTATTTATAATATTTACTCTAGCTCACTAACCGTTTTTGTTATCATCCAATACATTTGGCTATGCTCACATTGCTGAACCTCTCAGGTGAAAGATACACAAATATTTATTGAAAAGCCAGCAGGTTGGCTAATGCTGACGTATCATGTCAGCTAAATGCAGTTGGTTTAGAGTTTTCATGTAGTGAGCATAGATAACTTCAACATCAAGCTGATAAAAATATTACTGTAACATTGCAGTGGGAATTTAGCAAGTTCTCATCTTTATGTGTGATGCTGTCTCTGGTGAGTCTGTCTTTGTTTTTGGCTCGCTCATCAGTTCGAGTACATGCTTGAAAAGGTAGTGGTTGCAAACTGAAACCTCACCGCTAGAGGCCACTGAAAACTACACATGGCCTCTTTAACAGTATTTCAGCATCATTATTTATTGCCCTAAAATATTGAACAATGCCAGCACTGTGAAATGTGCCCACATTAGCTGTCTAGTTATCAGTTGTGAGTGTAACAGTGTTTGTCTCAGAGTGATTAAGAAAATGTGTCCTCTACCATGTATCATCCAATATGTTGTGTGTATTTGCCTATGTGTGTGTGTGTGTCAACTCTGTGGAAATCTCTTCTTACTTAGAATGATCAGGCAATTGGGTGTGTCCGTGTGTCCGTGTGTGTGTGTGTGTGTGTGTGTGTGTGTGTGTGTGTTAGAGAGTGTTAGTGTGAACATAGGCATGCACATGTATGAAGCTTGTAAATGTGGTGCATGAGTCAGAGAGAGAGAGGCTGCTCTGGAGTCAGACACACTGGGCACACTATCTCTCTGCTGACAAGTGTCATCAACTCCAGCTGCTTGGGGCCCCCTGCCGTCATAGGGGTGAGAGGGGGCCGACAGGAGTGCTAGTGCTGCTGGAGGGAGATAGGGAACAGGGAAGGGGGTTACAGTCAAACGGTTCGGGGAGGTGACAACACGGCCATGCTGAATGCAACCAGCAGGCCCCCATTGGCAATCCAAGTTTCAGCACCCAAGCGTCCACCTGTCGTTTCCTCTTAAACCTCCATTAACCACCTCTTTATTTCCCTTCAGAGAACAGCAAAATGAAGTGGCTAATGTGGAGTACAGCAGCCCCAGTTAAAGGCCACTTGTACAACCTAAAATGAGGCGTGACATAATTGTGGCATGTTTGCTTAGATTAGATTTGCATTGTCAGATGTTTTTAGGTGGACCAATGTAAGGCATTTGCACCTCTATACATAGGCTGCATGCAGCCTCCACTGCAAGTCACAGACAGATGAAATTTGTTTCCACCACATTTATAGCTGTCATGCTCACCTATGAAAGTGCCACCCTGTGTACCTTGTCCATTGCAGCCAAACCCTGTTTAACAGTGCTAACCAAGCAGGATGTGGTGTAGGCATCCAGTGCTGTGAGGTCTCCTTGGGTGGTGTTTGAGGTTATTAATAATCTCATTTTCGCTGCTCTGATTAAATCAGCAGTCAGGGTAGTACATGTTCTGGACAGCTGCCATGCTTTCTCCTGGTAATTAATGGATGGTTAATTGTGTTTACTCTCTATAAATAATACTGATGTGCTTTCTGTTGCTTTCTCTGAATCACTATGCACACTAAAGAGGTTGACAACAAAACTTGTCTGAACAGACAACCTTTACTACTTGACAAAAACAAGGGTGGAGTTCCAGTTAAACCTAGTTTTAGTCCACATGCCCCAAAATCCATCTGGCCTCCCATAAATCTGCTTGTGTCCATCAACAATGAAATGCAGCTGGCACACACATCAAACCCCCTCCACGCTCACACCAGGAGTCAGGTTTGCTCGGGGGTGTGAGAATAAGATCTGCCAGCTTCAATAAATGCCTCATAGCAGTGCAATCAGTCAGAGGCTTTCCAGCTATGTGTGGCCTCCTCTGGCTAAACCGTCTCATTAGCAACAGGGGACCTCATATTTGCAGCACAGTTTAACACCATTTAGATTTACACTTAGAAGGCTGCCTGCCTGCCTTTTTTTTGGAATGTGTGTCATTCATTTGGTATTTAACAAGTAAGAACCTATCTGTGAGCCCCTGATATTGAGGGTAGTGCAGGGCCATTTTTATAAAAGTTAAATAAGGATGTGTGTGTGTGTGTGTGTGTGTGTGTGTGTGTGGTATTGAGTATAAGCTGAGCCCCCGTCCTGACGACGTGTTGGAAGCATAATGCGTAATGAACCCAGACACATGATCTCTGGCCACTGTGGTGTCACTCTAGATGTCCATCCTGGAGTGTTGAGGCATTCTGGGAAATCCTCCAGGACTGTAGGACCTTGCTTCAGCTCTTTTAGACACTTTCAAAAAGGTCCATCATAAATCCATGCTTTCCTGGCTCTTGTGATGGATTGGATCTGAGCTATAGAAACTATTAAAGTTATTTCTTAAGGCTTAACAAGTGATAATATCAAATAATATGATCAAAGTGATCTTTTGTGAGTCAGAAAAACCTTACTATGCTAAATGACACATTATTTATTTATTTTATTAAGTTTGATTAAATCAATCACTTTGGCTTACAACAAACAGCATGTTTATTTGTAAGCAATAGATAGTGTCAGTCAGAAAGACAGAATGACAGTTGAGTCTTTTCTTTCGACCATTACTGACTCATCGTAACTTGAATCCAGTTTGTTTTATTTCAACACTTTTGCACTCCTTTTATAGTATAGTATTTTATTTATAGTATGTATATTAACTAATTTCACATTACTGATCTGTGCATGTAGCCTTTATTAACTGGTAATAAAAAGTACATGGAGGTACCTTTTCTGTATATGTTTTATTTTACTTAATATCCAATCTTTTGTCTTTTTTCTGAGACAAATTGCTTCCAAACATTATTGAATCTTAAGGAATTTCAAAAACAGAGGCACAGCAGAAAGTGGTATAATATATACAATAGTATGCACAGGCTAACAGAGACATATGGCCTTGGATTCAAGAGCTAAAAATTTCCAGGCTAACACCAGCAGTTATCTCCAATGAGGACTCTGTGATGAGCACAGGCACTCAGCACTGGCCAGGTGGCTCTTTGGAAGATAGTGCCAAAAGATGAAACCACCTCAGTGTCAGCATTTTAATTTGATCTGCCATGTGCACATATGTCTTTTAAGTCTGTGGGGAGTCTCTTAGCCATTGATGTGCTTCGCCAACGGTCTGCAGTCGTACAGGTTAGCACTGCAGGCTAATCTGTAGTGAGTCGGTCCCAAAAGCCTGCGCCAATTTGATGGCAGGATGAGTGATCTCCTCTCCTCTGATCCCCGGCCCTCGGATGCCCACTGTGTGCCAACTATTCAGCTCCTTTGTAATAGGTGCCAACATGCCCAGACGGATAGAGGAGGAGCAAAGAGACCCAAACACGATTTGAGAAGCGGTGGTCCTCTACTGCTAGAGGTTTTGCTGCAGGCACAGTCATTCCAGGACTGGCAATATATTGTTGGGGCTGCAGCCATCCTGTGTCTTGGTTTAAAAGGGGGGGGGGGTCCCTGGCACATTGGCAGATCATAAGAGCCTTCAGCAGCTCCAAAAATCAGTGTTGTCACTACCTTACTGATGGAGATTCATTGAGTGCAGCATAATTATGGAGATTGATAATGGTATTTTATAAATTAACACACCAAAAACCTCACATTTCTTGCTATAGCAGCAAATTCAGTGTTAATCTTTATTTTGTCACACTGTGTAGAGAAAGCTAAATGTAATTTACTGCCAACCAAGACAGACGTTATTTTTGAATAACCAGATGTCTTCTATAAAACACTAGTATGTACTAGTACACAGTATGCTCCTGGGATATCTGTTCACAGGTTAATGTATCTAGCACTATACTTGCTAATATTTTATATACTTTATTTGCATTTACCAACCTCCATCACCAAATCTGATGATTGATTTATGTCTTTCCTGCAAGTTTGTCACACATAAAGAACATAGTCTTCAACACTGGCATTTTAAGAAACTTACAAAATCTTGTGTGTTGCAGTAAGATGATATTGATGAAGGTATCGAGTCTTGTTTGCTGCTGTGCCAAGCCACCATCTGCCCAGAAGACCTCAAAATTTAAAGGAGATAGTCTTATGTCCATGCATCAATACCACATCAAGTGAGAAAGCTGCTCTCATTAACACAAACTAATTTCTTGTAATTCTGAGTGCATACATCACATTCTAAATGTGTGCGGTGCTGTATACATTAAACACCACTGATATGGAATACAACCTAAAGTAAGAAATCTATTTTCTTTCCTCTAAAAACATTTCAATAAAAAATTCTCTCTGCACAGCAATGAACCTAACTACATTTTTAGAGTGAGTCATGCCCGTGAAACTCGACATCTCATGTATCCATTCAGTGTCAGAACAATTCCACCATTAGTGCTCTGTGAAGAGCCCTTGAGAGCGCTACATTGACGATGGAGTTCTCGCTCCTCCTTTCTCCTCCACTCCACAGCCTGCCCACATTAACTCTCCAGCCCATTCAGCTGTGATTAGAAAAGCCTCTCGGCTTCCAGAGTTTGCAGTCATTTGACCATAATGAATTCCAATCTCTCCCTCCTCCTACCCTCTGCTCCCACTTGTACTTGACAAGTTATAAGAAGAGGAGTGCAGAATGGAAAGACAAAGAGTGCAAGGCAGACACAGAGAGAAAAATGTTCAGCGAGAGAATCATGCACAGAGAATTAAGCCTGGAAAAAGGCTATGTATAAGTAAAGGACCAAATACAGAAATGGCAGTAACAAAAAATATTCTATGTATATTAAACGACAGTATTGTATTAAATGTTAAAGGACAAAAAGAAGCAAATCTCCAGTTATTAATGGTTTAAGATAATAAATTGACAACAAAAATGCTAAAGATAAACTTTTGGCAATATAAGTATCTGCTTTCACTAAATTATATAATATTCTGCATTTTACATATACAGTACATAGTGCAAACTAATCACATAATGCAAACACAAAAATCAAATTAAATGAAGCAGTGTAATTCATAGCCCCATTTAAATTAAGCTAAATGATATTTTTGATTAGCAGATTTTTATGATTAGTAGATGTTGCTGACTCTACATTATTTATTAACAAACATTTAATATTTTGCTATATTATGTGTACATTTGAGGTTAATGCAATAAAAACAAAAAAATGTTTTTTTGTCATTTTAAGAATGTTATATCCAGTAGCATTTGGCCAAGCAATTCTCAAAAATGATTGTGCTCCAGTCTGCTTGTTGTTCTCTACAGCTCTTTCATCACAGTGTCACAGTGATGATGCTGACAGTGCTGTGGTGATGACCTTTCCCCATTGCCATGCCAACATTCCCAGGTCCCTCTGGCCAGCAGTGTCCCTGTCACCTATAATCAGCACCACAGTCTGGCCACCGAGCTGCCTTCTGAGTAGGACCAGTTCAGACACAAATGCAAGTCCAGAGAGTCGTGGAGTTTGTCCATGAATATAAGCGGGCAGGCTGTGGATACTCCCTCACTCCTTGAATTAATATTTTAGCTTATGAATATTAGGCATGTTATGAAATTCACTCACTATATGATTACACATGCACATGGTTTTGGCCCCCATTTTTTGTTCAAGCAAGATGATAAGCTGCTCAACTGAGACTGGACCCAAGAAAAGATTGATAAATTTTGTTCTTAAAAGCAAGTTTATAGAAAATGTCTTCAGCCTTGATATCAACAAGAGGCCAGAGACAAAAAGGGACAAACAGTTATGTGAAGAAGATGTTATGATTTAAATAGAAATCTTGCTATTGTCCATAGAGTGGTTGAGACCTCATTGTGGATAAAGTTATGACACATGACACTTTGATACCATGCAATACACCCTCCATAAATAAACCAATCAGCAGTTTGTTTTCTGCATTCAAGGTATGAATAGCTGCAGCAGGGAACTATTCTCTTAAGGTTACTTCTGATACGGGTAAATAAAATGAATAACAAGAGAGTAACGGTAGCAGTAAGCACTCGTTGTTGCCTTTTTTGCAGACAACACAAACCAAAAGTAAAACAGTAATATAGCTGTTAACTGTGTTTGTCTTAATCAGACTAAGAAGTTACCCAAGCAGTACTACATTTTAAAGTTTACATGTATCCAGTCAAAATAGGTGAACGCACCTAAATCCTGCACTCATCACTCACTTGATCTTTTTCACAGCTGACATTTTGGACGTGTCAAAAATATGTCTAACTAATAAAAGCACCAGCATGTCTGGATTCTGGTTTGGTGTCGCTAGCACACTTTTCCTTATACTTTACATGTTGGCTTAATTGTGACTTCCTGGCAGAAAGAACTACCTAAATGAAACTGAGCCATCTTTATTGTTATCATACACCTGTTGTCTTCCTGCTATGACATGTCAAAATATCCGCCATGGGAAAGATCTATTGTTTTCTTGTGTTACTGTATCATGGTCATGCTGACATGACCTTTATGTTCTGACAATAATGTACTGGCGTAATAGACAGCACATTGTGTGGGGGTGTGGAAGAGGAGAAGAGTGCACTCTGCTACAAAATGGGATTAATACTAAAGCGAGCTTTGTGACACAGCCGTAACTGACAAGGGTCTGAGCTGCTTGTGAACTTTAAGAAGGCAAGCACACACTCACTCACTTACATAGATACACCAGAGCAGGTTCTCTCTGGTGGAAGGTTATGGAGGTATTGAGCCATGTATATGGCTGCCTGATCTCTCACGAGAAGGTGACAGACATCAACCTGTGTGTGTGTGTGTGTGTGTGTGTGTGTGTGTGTGTGTGTGTGTGTGTGTGTGTGTGTGTGTGTGTGTGTGTGTGTGTGTGTGTGTGTGTGTGTGTGTGCGCTCGCATGATGTCTGACTGAGGCTGACAGTCTAACCCACATCCTCAGGGGTTGGTTTGTTAGTGACGACTGCTGACACATGAACACACAGCAACACACAGAACACATTGGTTTGCTTATGCAGAAATGCAGTACGTGCATCTGTGCAGACAGATCGGAAGTCGTCATATATAAGTTCAAGTGGAGACAGAATAACCAGTTTTTACATGATCAGTGTTTGAGTCATTCATTTACAACTGTGATTGATGAAACTACTGCAGTAGTATGAGCTTTTGTGTATCATTGCTGCAGATGTTGAAAAGTATACCGTTTGTCTCATACTGTATGTACTTATGATGCACTACTTAGCTATTATACTACAAGGCACAGCTCCTCTCCCCACTTTGTCTTTCGTCTATGAGGTTTGGTGCAGCTGAAAAACCTACTGTTCTGATGTTGAGTTCATCAAATGTCATTACTTTTAAAGCTTCACTGAGTTTAGTAGTTTCAAGACTGCTAATAGTATGTGTGAGAAGGAGTTTTATTTTTTTCAGTTAAGTTATGCTATGATAAAGTCCTCTATTTTCCAGACACTGGGCAGACTCAAAAGCTCTGGTTGCAAGTGCACGTGGGTGAGATTGACTAATTTTTGTAATTTTCGTGACTAGAAGCTCAAACACAATCCTGGCATCCAATGTGGAAAAGTGACTGGATCAGGATGAATAAATTATATTGCATTAGTAGGAGGGATTGAGTATCAGCTGGTGGAGTTGAAAGGGGCTGATGTGACTGGACATGAAGCTCACCCAATTCCAGTAGATAGTTAAGTGGGTCAGGAGGAGAGACAGACAAAGAGAGGAAACATTTCTGTCTAGACATATAGATCTGCAAATTATTTAATTTAAAATAATACATGATCTGCTTTTAGGCTACAACTACACTGAAAAACCTGGAAGACATGAAAGGTGTTCATTCTGCACACAAACTAGAAGTTTCAGAAGTTGTCAAGATGCCTGTGATTAAAAATTATCAGTTACAGTCACCTTCTTGAGAGATTTCGGTACCAGCTTTCTGGTAAGAAATCCCCTTTTCTTGATGTGTAAACACGTTGGGAGACTGCCAAAACTGGATTAGAAGGTATCGAACTGACAAGGGCATGCTGTGTTTGTGTTTTTTTTTAGTTTAACAGTATTCTGGGTTATTGCATTGTGTGTGTTTTAATTTCTGTTTGGGTTTGACTGTAGCATTACAGAGCAGTGCTCTCTGCAAACCAAGAGGAGGTACAGTAGCTCTACAGTGAGGTCACTGATGAAATACATAGATGGAATGAAAGTATAATATAGGTAAATAGAGTGGGGAAAATATCTTCTTATGTTTCCATTTGTGATCAGTGTTTTCTGAATGTGGACAGCAGTATACATGAAGTGTATTAACACTCTACGTCTCTTACTTACACATGGGTCTAAGTAAATGTGTAGGTCAGTGATCAATTTCCTGTGATCTTATGATGTATGCACATCATATCTTTTGTGTATAAACATTCTGTAATTGAGAAGATTGTCTGATAATGGATGAATTGCAGAGACAGAGATTGGGTACTTGAGAGGTTTCTGTTTTGTGAGTGTGTTTATCTTGTGGGTGTGTGTGTGAGTCATTGGTTGCTTGGCAGCAGTGGTGCTAGGTTCATTACCCTCCTAACGACAGGCTGATGGAGGTGCCTTAAGAGGCTCTCCTTTCTCTCGCTCTCCTTCTGTTTCTCTTTCGCTGCTTTCATCTTCAAGACACATCTCCTGCTGATTGCCTCTCTCTGTGACTTCGCAATACCAATATTGAGAGAGAGAAAGAGGAGCGAGACACTGCTGGCCACCTATACTTCATTCAGTCTCACCTTATTTTTCATTCCTATTCTACCTAATCCTCTGACTGTTTATGATTGGAAGAATCCTGTTTCCACTGTGAAGCCACATGTTGTGTATCAAACCCAAAACTAGTCTTATCTTAAAACACTGGGTACAAACACATTCAAAAAAATCGGTGCAAACAAAGCAATGCACATGCATGTCCACATTTAGTAGACGCACTTTAATACACACACTGTATAATATATGCATGAGTGAACGCACAAAGTGCGCCAATATCCATATCGAAATCCATTTCAAACCAAGAGCTGTGTCTGTTTTTGTCTCTTCTGTAATTTACATGAAAAGAAGTGGTACTGGAACAAAAAGGACCTGGCAAGGCACCCTGCTCTGCTACCCACAGATAACATTCACTTATTAATTTGTTCCCATCGTAACACAGCCAGATTGTACATTTAAAGCCCATGTCAGCTGATGTCAGATGCTTCTATTCATTTCCCAGAGAAATGAGGGGGCTGAAATGCCCACCGCTTGAAGAATTCAACAGAGAATTTAACAGTGATGGTCGCGGAGAAAAGCAAAATGAGGAAAAACACACATTTTGTTAAGTATGCACTCAGCTTTTTATTTCTAATTAACCATCTGGCCTGTGTTCTTCAGACTGCAGTCCAGAATGGTTTATAATAGGGATATAGATGAAGGGAGTTGTCCTGAGCTACTTCTTCCTTTTAGTGCTTATTTCAGTTCTGTTGCATCTTTTATTTAGCTGGTTGTGTAAAGCATCTTGAAAGTACCCTTGAAAAGTGCTTGATAAATACCATGCTGTATTATTTTTATTATTATTATTGTTATTGTTGTAATAATATTAATATTCCTATTAAAAACAGCCAAACATTTTGTAAGTATGTTAATGTGTCTAGTTATTGTGTCTTGTATTAGGTCAAATCTGTGTGTGATGCTTGGCAAATCATGCCAGCCTGAATTCACCAGTTAAAAAACGAAATCTGAAATATAAAATCAGGTACATAACCTGACATTAAGTTGTCAGGCTTCACCTTGGCGTACCTGTCACTGTTTCAACAAAAAGTGTTAAGAAATCATCCCAGCTGAAGAGCGAGGAATGAAAACACACTGTACGGGCATAATAAACACTTTTGTTGGCAAAATAAAAGTCTTGACAAACTAAACAGAGCAAGATGAGTTTATGTCCGAAGTTGAAATCACTAAACCAGATCAAATGTGTGTACGATTGTTGTGTCCAAGTGCAAGCGGTTGTCTTGTAACCCCCCCTCCCTCAAATTTCTAGTTTCGCCAAAGGCATAGCTGCTTGTAATGATGTTTCGTTGGAGGCCTTCTGGCTCCGCTCCATTTGTTTCAGCCCATTTCGCTCTCGCATGAACCCACGCTCACGCACACAAACACAATGCATTGTCTTTGTAACCATTCACCCGCACTCATCAGTGTGATATCCCTTCCTCCCCTCCCTCGCTCTCGCTATCTTTCTCTGCCTTCTCTCATTCCATTAGTAAGGGATTTTCAAGGCCCTGGCAGCAAAAGCCCATTTTCTCCATTTTTCTCCTGGTGGCCTCATCATCAGGATTCAGCCGCACAGCCTCAAGCTAATGTTTTTAATTCAATCCCAGCAATCCATATCTAAGCACCCATTCCTTTCCCTTCCTGCTGTTTTCAGATGGGGAGAGGGGGGGCTTAAGAAAGACTGTTTTTATGTATGTGTCTGTTTGCCTTTCTGTCTGTGTGCATGTTGGGACCCTTTCTTTAACCTCAGGGCTCACATCTGGCGACCCTCGATAAGAGCAGTCAAGTGTCATGCCCATGCCCTCCTAGAAAAGACGAATCAAACCTGCATATACAGCACGCTCTTAACGTACACACTCAATCACACATTTTTCTCTGCAAATATGCTACAACAGCCACAATGGTTAGATGCTTTATGAAAGATTGGAAGAAACACAAAGAATAAAACAGGAGAGGAAGAGATTGTGAGCACTGGTGAGAAACAGTGGCCAAAGGGGCAAAAACATAGCATTTATATTAGCTTGCCTTATGTCCTCTTGTGCTGGAGGCGAACTGTGGCGCTGACTATTTATACATAACAAAACATAAATGGATCTGGCCTTCGCTTTACGCCTGCTGAACTGGAGAGCTGTCTGGAGGAGGAAGATGGTGACGACGGGAGGTGTCAGAAAGGCAACAGGCAGCTGTGTGTACAAACATGGGAAAGTGTGTGCGAATGTGTGTGTGCAGCGGGATAGAATCATGCTCCGGTGCCTATTGAACTCAATCATGTGTGCAGTGTGTTTTTATGAATTAATAAAGGTGACCTTTGAAGCAAAGCAATGAGAGATGATGGAGCGAGGGAAAGCGAAGCGAAGGAGAAGAGGAATAAAAAAGGAGTACCAAAAAGAGATGAGGAGAGGACAAACGGAAAGAAAAGGAGAACAAGAGAGACTGCTGTGTTTTTGCCTGCAAATAAATCAGCAAGCCACCCCCTCAGCCAGGCAGTCAGTCAGCCAAACAGAAATCCAGCCTCCACAGCGTCCTGCACTACACGGTGCTGTGTGCCACAAAAACACACATGCAGTATGTACACATATATACACACACCCTGTCAGTCCAGATGACTATCATTACCCAGGTAAATACATCTGGCCTTAGGAGCCAGGCACACTCTCATCGCTTCTCTCTCTGGTGATGTGATTTTTCTCCCTAACCTTTTTCACGCTCCACCTCCTGCCCATTACTTTGCTCCCCAACCCCGTATGTAGACTCACTTTGCACGATACATGGCAGAGAGAGAGAGAGAGAGATGGTGTTTGGCCATGCTGCAGATTCACCTGCCTCATCAAATAGGCAATTATTTTAGCACAATCATATTTGAATTGTGCTGTTGCAAACGGCACTTTATAGAGAGGTCAGTGCATTTGGATGAGTTTTCGTCTTGTTCTCTTGTACACACACGGACATACACATGCATGCACACACTCCCGCTGTACTTCTTTTCCTGCCCTCTGTCTTCTTTCTTCTTCTGTATATATTAATATCACTTTAAGCATTATGTTTTGTTTTAGCTCTGTCTGTCTCCTCTTCTCTATCTACCCGCTCTCTCAGTTGAGTTTCTCTCTCTCGCTCAGTCTCCCAGAGGTCCTCTTCACAGATGAGTCGCCTAGTTACAACATCACTCATTGATTTAAGAACTGCCCGTGCATTGATCTGAAACAGCTATGCTATTAGGTGCAAAAAAAGTCATTTCTGCTTGCAAGACTGCTAATGACATGATGAAAAGCACCCTGCCGTCCCAGCATATACCCACATTCACACCATGAATCTACAGTAGTTCTTAAATGTTTACAGACTAAATGGGTGTATTAACCAACAGCGGTGTGAATTTGTACTTCTGTGAGTAGGTAGTGTTTGTGTTTGGGGAGATGAAGGCCAGAAATCAAGCGTCCAGTTATCTGTGGCCCATTAGCAGCGATAAACCACTGTTTCAACCCCTTAGTTGGCTGAGACATTTATGTAACTGTGCCTTATTGATTTCTAACTCATCCTGTAATCTCAAAACACCCAATGTTTTCTGTCTCTTTCATTGTAAATGTATATTGAAGCTGAAATATCATGAAAATGATCTTTTAAAAGGCTGGAAGTGTTGGGGGCCATGCTGCTCTACCTAGAAGTTAACAGTGGCATAAACACATACTCTGTATGGTCCAAGGTGAAAATACAGAACGCTTGCATTCTGATCTCTCACTGTTAGATTAGTTAGATTAGATAGGGTTATATATCTTTTTTTGTGCATGTAATAGGTTTGCAAAGTGAAAAAGCCCAAAGTCCAGCCCAAAGGGAGTTCCCATCTCCCAAAGAAAGCTGTGCTCTGAACCACTTAAACAGCTCGTTTGTAGTCCAGCCCTTCACTTCCTTTACTTGTGACGTCACAAAGAAAACCTGTAATAAAGCATGCCAAGCAGCTAGCGGGCGTCAGGCACGTGCTCAAACCAAGCTAGTCTGAGTGGAGGCCCTTTGGCTCGACTCGCCTTTGTTTGGGTTTCCATTGTAGAAATGTTGTAACTGTACCTGCTTCCAGGTACTTTTTTTCATATCACCTCACCTGCATCGAGGTGGATGCTGAGGGATACTAAAATGTAATGTGAAAACAGACTGCTGATTAGTCAGAGAATATTATTCACTATTCACTGCATCATCATTGCACCAGACAGAGGCCAGCAACAGAACGTTTATTTTACAGTTTTCATATGGAATTTCATCACTAAATCCACTTCGGAGAAATCTTGAGGTGAAAATTGACAGTTTTATGAGAAGTGATGGCGGAACAAAAGTGTGATGAATATTTTCGGAGTTGAGGAGCAGTGGTGGCGGGAGAAGCCTGCGCCAACCCGCGGGAGGAGTGCGTGAAGCCAGCCAGCCGCCCGCTCCCAGAGCCCTCTGCTCCCGCCGTCACAGAGACCGCTGCAGCAACAACGGAAGAGGAAAACACAGCTGGAAGGTTTTCATACCGCTTATCTGTCTTTACATTCTGAGGAATATTCAAACGTTTTAACCATAGACTGTATATATTTTAAAAGCTGTGTGGATCGCTGGTGTGTGTGTCGTATTGAACTTTACGTCGCGGCTGTTGTGTGTGGCGTCGCTATCTCTGGGTATCGGCAATGGAAAACAGAGTAGGCCGAGTATCGATTTTCGCTATGGTGGCAATTTTCGGTAAGGCAGCATAGATCGTCAGAACATCGGCAACAGTTCAACGTTTAGTCCTGATGGTAAGATGTGGAACAATGATGTTGTGTGGTTGTAGACTGGTAATAATTTATACCATCTGCTAGGTTACGGTTGCAGTCTGAAGCGGCTTTGATTTGGATAACACTACCTTGTTTCTTACAACCTGTCATTCTCTGTTTCTGATTGGCTAGTAGTCCTTACCTGGGAACTGCATATGTGCAACTCCCAATAAAGATTTTGTAAAAGTAAGATGCATCACTCTGTAGCTCAAGAGCGGAGCGTACAACACATAGGGTGAACAGAGGAGTTGCAGCAATGTGCAGTATGAGAAAAATATGGTGGTTTTTGAAAATTAAACCATGTAAACCTGTCCTGGTACTACCCCTAATTAAGATTTTGAACCTGAAAATGAACATAATACCACCTCTTTAAGTGAGTAAATGGGAATATTCATAAGCCCTAAAACCTTACCACTGAACAGTGCAAGTTATTGAAGAGTGGTATGAAATGCGTGACAGGTTTGAATAGCTTTAATATAAAACGGAAATACTGCCCTTCAGTCTGGATATCTGCTCCATTTAGCCTATTGCTCCTCAGGGGATCATTATAATTAATGCCCATTTAGAAACTACCCCAGTGCTTTACACTAAGAAAGGTATTAAGGAAAAAAAGCCATTTACACACACCCACTCTCCGCACCCTTTGCATGTAGACAACTGCTGTGTGTAATGCATTAATTGTAGGGATACTCATTAATTAAAGGGAAACATTCAATTTACCCCAATTACACACTTATTATGTTCAATAAAAAATGCTGTAGGGCTGTAACTGACAGTTATTTTCATCATCAATTAATCTGTTTATTATTTTTTGATTAATTGCTTAATCTTTTTAATATCAGACAATAGAAAAAATGCACATTCCCAGCACCTAAGGCCTCCTCAAATAGTTGTGTTTCAGCACTAAAATGCTGTAGCTGTACCCTGACTTATCGCCATACAATGAACTATATACAATAAATAAATGTACATTTTGGAATATGCGTGTATTTGACATCCAGCCATACCTCAAGTCAGCTGCTTCACATGAACCAGATTTATTATGTAAACACAGTTTGTACAGAGTTAATATTTGGCATTTAATGTAGACTAAGACCTCATTACACCCTTAAAGCCATTGAGGTTTTGTTACATAAGTGCAATGTGGTACATAAACATTTTATATATAGAAGTGGGAGGATTAAATTGCTTTGTCTGTAGTGTGGATTAAAACATGTTTTTTACCTGACCACTAAAACACTACTACCATACAATTGCCTGTTCAAGCCTGTATTGATGCAACTACAGGTCAATAACCCAGACCATGTCAATAAATGTAAATGATCATTTTAACTAGAATTTGTACTCAGAGGTATGCAAGCGTGTACAGTGTTTCCATGTCTAACCTTCAGCAACGCGGCCTGGAGGAGAGTACTGTGGTATTGATACCTACACTGTATGGGATGTCCATTAGCGGGGGTTTAATAAGTCTCTTCTCTGCCCACACACCGTCTAACCAATACCCTAATGGCTGTTTCCCTAGAAACCACAGAGGAGAGAAACATGTGACACACAAGTGCGCGTACACACACTCAAACACTCAAATATAGACACATACACATAATCTTCCACAAGATTGTAATCTTCAGGGTTGCATGATAGAGACCGTCAGGTTGGGCAATACAGAAGTAGCACTTGAGGCAGTCTGGATGACAGGAATGAGGGATATGGAAGAGAAGAGTGGGGATGGGGGGATTGGGCATTGAATTATGCATGACAGCAGCCTCGGCCTGGCCCTCTCAGATAGATTCATTATGGGGGTTGGCCAGGTAATATAAGGACTGTCAAGGAAAATGCTAGCAAAACAGTGGAAATAGTAGCAAATGAAAGGGGAGGGAGTGTGTGTGGGGTGTGTGTGCGCTCCACCTGCTCCTGCCCTGGAGCAGCAGTGGAGAGGTGACCCTGCCATGGTAATAATGTGCTGAGGATTACAATTTGATTGAACCAAGCCACAAGGGTTGTTTCCTGCCCACTCTAATGACAGCTTGTTGCTGCTGGGGCTGCTATACAAGGCCCACTTGACAGACACACACACACCACTTCTCTCTCTCCTGCTCTTTTGCTTTCTCTCTCTGTCTCCTTGTTTTTCTGCAGCCACTGCTGGCTGAGGACATGCAAAACAGAGCGAGAAGAGAACAGTTGTGAGAGATTAGAGAGAAGACGAGAAGGAGGCGAGACAGATGTGTGAGATGTGTGTAGCTTGAAGACACATTTAAAGAAAAAAGGGGATAAGGTGGGCGACTGGGAAACTGATCCTGGAGACAGAGAGTTGTAGGAAAGAGAGAGCATTAGAGAAAGAAGTATGAAAGTGGATGTCCGGGCAGATAAGTGTCAGGAGACCACCGTTGACATCAGAGGTACCTCCCGCTTGCCTTGTCTGCCTGTCTGACTGCATTGATTCACTGCTTCACTGAGCCTACAACAGCTGACTGACTGAGTTCCTCTGTCATGCTAAAGATAAAAAAAACGTTCTACAGACACTGAGGATGAAACAGTTCAGATGCTTTAAGCAGTTCTTTTGTTTCTCTGGTGTCTCTGGTGTCTCTGGTGTGTGAGAAAGCCACTAATTTCTTCTCTTCTTTTTTCTACAAAGAACAGTTAGATGTATTTATCTCACTCGCATACACAGCCCCAAACTCTTTCTTGTCACTGCTAACTACCTGCTGTTGTAGCAAACACATGTAATTAATTAGACAAATGCAATACTGTCATCGAGGATAATTGTTTGTCAACGCATCAGGGAGTTGAGCATAAGCCAGCCAACCAATTAGACAATCAGACAGACAGAAAGACAAAATGTCAATCAGCCAATTAGACAGACAGTCGGTCTATCAACACACTGCTTCTGGTGAAGAGAGATGTGCTTAGGATTTTCAGTGGTTCTGTCAGAAATGTCTTCTTTCTTACAGTACAGTGCACCTCAACCATCTGATCCATTAGGACACACTCATATATATATCATATTTTCAGCCCATTTTATATAAAAGAAGATTCTGATAATCTTTGACTCATTACTCTTTTGAGTCATTCGATTTGTGTGAATTGGATAAGCCACAGTGTATCCACAAAAGGACAGACAATGACTTCAACTTCCCCTCCAAAGGAAAGACTGGATTTAAGAATGAGAGCCGTGGAGATGGATAATTGAGTTTAGCCAGTTCACTAAATCCGTAAGCACTGATTCTCTAACCTGAGCTGTTAAAATTTAGATGTCGTTACACTGGAGGATTAGGTCCTTGACAGAGTGCCTGTTGATTGGTCTTCCAGAAGTCATCCATAATGGCCACTTCTGACCAGACTTCTCCAGACAGTAGATGGGTGTACAAGGGCCCCACTGTTTTCTGCTGGTGGCTGCTGTAAGCATGATGTCTTTCATCTGCTGCAGTAAGTTTCTTTGGCTGACCACTGCGTCTACGGTCTTCAACATTTCCTGTTTCCCTCCTATTGGCCTTTTGAGGATGTCTTACTCAATTGATCCAAGGTTATGCCACAATTTTACAGTCCTCACCTCTAAAATTAGAACAAGCCCCAATTATTTTTGCAAATCCCTTTTAAATGTTCTTAATCTCTTTTGTTACACAAACTGTCTGCAGTGTTTTTCCCATTTTCACATGTTGACTCATTCACTGGAAATAAGCTTTAATCCTTCTCTTGTGGCAGGGTTTTTCCTGAAAGCTGAGAGAAAATAGAACATAAGAGTAAGACAGGGGCAAAGTACTTCAAAAAACACTTGTCATTAATGGAACTAAATCACTGCTAACAATGTTTCTGTTTGCCAGGAAATTTTTGATCTCCCATGTTTTATTATGAGAAAGAGATTAAAGCTACATGCTCAATTTCCAAAGAGCAACTTGTAATCATGCAAGACCCATTATGCAAAGTGGGAATGAGTCTACAGTGCCAAGTTTGTTTGTTGTTTTTTTTGGGAGAAGGGGGTGGGCTTGACCACCTAGTCCCTAAAGAGTCTCTCTCCTCAATTAAAGCTGATAGAATTACTTTTTTATTTAAGATACAGAAAATTTGGATAGGGATTAACACCATCATAGCTGATCTTATATTGTGGAAAATTATTTTTCTCTAGCAATAAAATGCCCTACAAGGGGAAAGTACATGGTACTGTGCTTTTTATCATTTAACAAAATGGGACACAAAGGAGGTGTCAGATGTAAATGTACACATGGAAGGCAACCACGTGATGAAACTGAAAAACAAAACAAATGAAAGCAGAAGTCTGGCACAGAGGAGGGATGAGTTTTAAAAAAATGCATGCATAAGGACTGCCAAGCAGCAGTGGAGAGAACTGACACCCATGATTGGGTCCATACCAAAGAGGCAAATAAAAGAAGCCCCCTAAGCCCTTGTAATCAGTAGAGGAACAGACAAGGCCGGGCTGGTTTTTCCTCCTTAAGCTCTGGTGGAGTTTGGGGTCCAATGCTAGTCTTTCTGTAGGCCCTGCCAAATGGCAGCACACATCAAAGTCTTTAGCTGTTAGCCTCCTTGCCTACTCACGTCAATGTCCCAGGGATTAGCATTAGCATAATTGAGGTTTATGTACAGATGCTTAGTGCAAGGGCTTGATGGATCACTATTCTGGAATGGGAATGTGTTGTGTAATGTGGATTTTGCATCCATTCTGTTTAAGACTATGAACACCACCCCCGTTGCCTATTACACCATGTTGAGAGTGTGTGTGTGTGTGTGTGTGTGTGTGTGTGTGTGTGTGTGTGTGTGTGTGTGTGTGTGTGTGTGTGTGTGTGTGTGTGTGTGTGTGTGTGTGTGCGTGCGTGCGTGCGTGCGTGCGTGCGTGCGTGCATGAACAACCGCACTCACGCTGTAACACTGATCTCATGCACACAACACACACACACACACTTTCTGTCTATAGTTAGACTCTGGGAAAACAAAAGCAAAATAGAACTGTAGTAAACAGACTGTGGGTAGTGAGAATATCTACCCATGCACTAAAAAATCACAGGAACAAATCTTGTACCCACAATATAGCTGATACATATCTTAATGTAACACACTTCCAACTTATTTCACATTTGTATTGAAGAGAAAAACTGTTTTCAACAACAGGACTCATTAAAGCCTTTTTTTCTATGCAAGTTTGATTTCTTTTTTTTTTTGGACAAGGGATGTGCCGATGGATTGATGCTAGGATTATTGTGGCCAAAACATCATGGTAAACGGTCGTATCATGATAATCATCAGACTCTTGTGAAATACTACTATTAGTTTTAAAATGGTAAAATTAATTAAACCTAACAAATTGAACAGTCAACTGTATATTGCAGCTCTGTTGTACTCATCAAATAGACTAAAAACAACAAAAGGAGGTTGCTTGTTTAAGGTTTAAGACAGTGGACTGGACGTAAAATGCCCTTTGTGTTGTCTTACATGTTTTGATTTCTTTTGGATGTTAATAATAACAAACAAAAATCCCACACATTGTTGTACTCACTTCATTTATGATGTTATAGTCCTCAGACCTTCAAGAGTTTAATTTTAGTGTGCAGGATTTAAACTGTTTTTATCGTCAGAGTTTATGATCCCACCCACTGGTGTAAAGCCCCATTCAGACTAGATTTATTTCTCTTGACACAGGGAGTTTCCTCTTCGAGAGTCACTTGAAATGCATGCTTTCTCTTTCTGAATTTTACAACTCAGCACCCATAAACTGGCTGGGCTTCAGTGGGTCGACTAGCTAATGTTAACATAGCAAGTCATGGCCACAGTAGCTAGAGTTAGACAGATAAAGGGCCCTGGTTTGTTGATTCTGTGCTGTCTTAGTTTGACTGGTAAAAATTTGCTCATAATGTTCAAAAGTGATAAATACCACTGTGACATATTAAGAGACTGAGGTTTTTTTCCATTGGGTGGCAACACATTTTTGCTAAATAAACAGGCTAACATGATACGACAATTAGAAACGGATGCATCTAAACCTACAGGTACAGGAATGATTTGAACGTATCAAGCTTTTCTCATGACAAAATTGTAGTGAATCATTTGATTAGTTTTAAAGGCCAGCTTGATGCTGTGTTGAACCAAATGACGCTAGCAAGATTCAGTTCTTTTTGCCAAACATTACCTCCTGGTGGGGTTGCTATGGATTGTACAAGACTGCAGTAAAAATTCAAAACAAAGTTGCAACAACTGTCCAATAAAGAGGGTTAATTTATTTTAGAGCCTCATGCTACTCCATAAGCACTGAATTTGGGATCTCAGTTGAAAGTAAAGAAAAAGATTGACCTTGGCAGACCATATGCATATTTTATGTTCTGGAATACTCTGTGTGTGTTGTCATGTATCATAGTATCGTTGAGAACATGAATACTTCTTTCTGACCAGTGGGGAAACGTCATTGTGATGGCATCGTTGTTTTTTATTCATGCTTGCTTTATACAAATTAATCAAGAGTTGTAGGCAACCAACGGGGAACTACATAAGTTGCTACTAAAATACAGTTGGACACAAGAGCAACAGACTACTGTCACTTCCTTATTTGTTTGGTCCACACCAGAGATCAAATGACAGCGTTCACACCACCCTAACCAACGCACCATTGTTTGTTTGAATGGTACTTTTCACTTCTACCTTCAGAGGCAACATTTAGTCATAAAACAGCCTGTTAAGAGAGTGATGTACATGACACTCTGACAAATCTGTAGCAATTTCCTCAAAACGTCTGCAGCATCTGGCCTGTCAGCTAAGTGACAGTGATGCATCAACAGCGTAAAAGACATTCTTCAACAAATCCCCAAGCACTTAGTTACTGTAGGACTTCATCCTGTATACTGCGTTGCACTCAATATCTGCACAGACTTGCTTATTTATAGAATGGCAAAACATAGTGAAAAATGTGAAATCTTTGCCAGAGCAACAGTCCAAACCCCAAAGATATTCAGTTAATAATGATATAAAGACTAAGAAATGCTGCATTTTGCTTGGTATTTTTGCGTGGCTTAAAAAAAACGAATCAAAATTGTTGGCAATTAATGAACTAAATGTTTGAGCACTAATTTGGGAAGTGACATTAGTTTCTTGAAAGATACACCCGCATGCAACAATCTGGGACAACAATCTGTATAGGCCTCAGGCACCCTAACACTGTACCTTTCCACTGATATTTAAAACTGCTTACAGTCTTTGGTTAATTCCTTCAGTTAAAGACCCTTACACCCATATGTTCCCATGCAACTCTACCACTTTAAATCTGTATCTATTAAAAAGCAAGTTATTGACTTCTCAGTCAACCCACAGCAGTGACCCTGCTGAGTCTTTGTTTCTGGCCCATGAGACGTGGGGTAATGGAGCTGCACCCTCCTTTATGGAGGCACTGCAGAGCCCCTAGCTGATCTCTTTATTTAGCTTCTGCTTGTTGGAGTCGAGTCAGAGGAGAAAGAAAATGAGTTAGTGGGTGTTCTTTCAGGTGTATATATGGTGTGAGAAGCATAAGTATGAGTGTTTGCATTGGCTTGTGTGGCGGCATCTGTATCTCGGTTTGAATTTGGTTATTGATTGTCGTATTTCCACCACATACCCGGATTTACTTTTTATAACTGGTTATCATATATGCACATCTGTAAGACCAGATGACAGTATGAACTTAATCTTCTCAGACATTGTTCAGACAATAAAGTTTTCATTATCATTATTTCTGTGCATCCATATTTATTCAAATGTGAATACAGTGGAATGTTATTAGGTTAGTAAATAACTTGTCAGAGCATTGACCCTGTCATTGATTTGTATGTCAGTACACAATCCATGGTGTGTGTATGTGTGTATGAGTGTGTATTAGGAGGAAGGCTGCAGGCTGTGCAAATGAGGTGGTCATTCCATCTGTTATTTATTTGCATAACTTTAGGGAAGCTTGCACAAAATTCCCCATTGGACTATTAATGGACATTGACTTTAGGTTAAACATCACAAGAGGGTGAGGCAATAATTAAGAACCACATCATGCAAATCTCTGTACCTCTAATGAATGATTTCCTTTGGAGGCTGAAGGGGTCGAAGGTGCTGACTTGTTATGGCTGACTTGTTTGCTATGACTACAAAACTACATTTAACTCCAAAACCTGATAGTAACTTCCCAAATTGGAACAAAACCTTTTTGTCTCAGTCGGCTGCCAGCCTATCTGAGTCTTGGTGGTACGCCGTTGGGAAAGAGAGACAAAGCGAACAAACTTGGTATACTTACTTTCATCATGTGGCGAGAAACACAACTCCAAATGAATGGTAATGTTTCCCTGTGTCTACTGTGTGTGTAGGTAATGTGTTGATAACAACTAAGGCTATGTTCAGACTGCAGGCCAATGTGACCCAAATCTGATTTTTTTGCCCATATGTGACTCAGATCTGATCTTTTTATGACAGTGTGAACAGGCCAGGCCACATAGAATCTAATCTTTTCCAGTTCGGAATTGGGCCACTTCCATATGTGGTCCAAATCCTTTACAGATCGGGTCTTTTTAAATGCGACCTCAGTCTGGACACTCAGGTCGCATTTGATGCGACTTTGACATCACTGTAGAGCAGCAGTTCTGCTGTAGACGGAGCCGCCTTGAACAAAAATGCTCCACAAAAAGCCATTATTAAACATTTGGCTCTCTTCCTTCTCTACTGCTCACAAATTTCCTTTCTTATACCTAAAATCCACTGGACCGGGGTTCTCTTCTGAGTTACGTGCATGCTACGTAGGGAGGGGGGGGGGTGAGTTGTGGGGCAGTTGTGTTGTACAGCGCCAGAAACCGTAATGAAAAGAACAGAAAGTTTTGAATACTTGTCATAATTCAGGAAAATATGACATGGATTCAATATGGATTCTGATATGGACCGCATTTAAACTATAATGTGAACTGTCAAACCGAAAAAATCAGTTGGTTGAAGTATGTTGCTGTAGGTATCCGTGTCAACAGTGATCCTGTCAATGTTGCTATAATTGGTGAAGATGTTGCAGAGCTTACAGTCAATATGGGATACATGCTCTCCAGGAAAACAGTGAACACGGGATGTGCCAGAGTAGTGTATACTGTAATGAGATTTGTGTTACTGGTTTCCTTAAGTAAGGCAGATATAATTCTTAGGAGAGTATATGACAGTGTTTCTTAAATATTGCCCTCAAAAGTCACACAGTCTTGCACTTGCTTGTGGACATCTGTCAGTGTGTACATCTATGTTAATCCATGGATCATGCATTTAGGAAGCCGGAGAGTGGGAGAGACAGAGAAAAAACACCAGAGAAAGAGGGTGAAACTGAAGATCAATGTGTTTTGCCTGAACAGCGTGTTTGAGCGTGGGAAGTTTAGAAAAACTTCTCCTGGGCCTCACAGCTCAAAGCCATTTCTGTGTGTGTGTGCATGTGTGTGTGTGCGCGCGAGTGTGCCAAGGCATTTGTCAGTCTTATCGTCTCTCTCGGCTCTCTGTGGTGGAGCTGGTGGAGAGTAATTGAGTGCTTAGAGTTATAGATGAACTAATTAGTGGGCACATTGAAAGCTCAGCTCATTAGTGGGTGGGAGAGAGCCCTGTGCCGCCATGGCTCTGAGGGCTCTCTTTCATATCCAGTCCCAGCATAGGGAGAATGCTGCTCCATACAACTTCATTAAAGGAGCTGCAGGGAGGAGAGGACAAGGAAGAGGAGTATATATTGAAAGTAGAGGGAAAGATTGTATAATAAAAGTATATGAACAGAGAATTATGACAGAAACACTCAGGGTACATACAAACATTTGACAAGTTGTGCACATTACTATAATATTTATAAGGAGGCTTATTGCATTTTTACAACAAATGTGTTTGTACAGTTTGTGGTCTCGGTAATAAGTAAGGTCAAACAAGACCCATCCTAAAAAGCACTTATCTAGGATGCTATCATCTTTGATACTGTCTGCCATGCAGGGCTGCCAGTAACAATAATTTTCTGACGTTTCTTTTTTCAGCTAATCATCAGCTAATTTAAAAGCCTATTAAATAGTGAAAAAAATACCTTTCACACTTTCCAAAAATCAAAAATATTCAGTTTACTTTGACATAAGACAAATTAAAACAGCGAACCCTAACAACAGACAGCTGGAACCAATAAATGTTTGGCATTTTTGACTGAAAAATAACTGCAGATTAATTATCTGTCAATCGGTTATTCATTGAATAAATAAATAGTTTCAGCTAAGCACTATTGAGATTTTTTTTATCCAAGTCTTAGTGAGTAAAGTAACATGAAATTCAGAGATGGAAAAAGTTAACTTTTCCATTTCTCTTTACAGTGAAATTGGCAGCATCTTAACTTCTCCCTGCTGATAATGCTGGAAGGCGATTACATGAACATTTTAGAGGTAAGTGAGTTTGGGGTCAAAGTTTCTCTTAGTTGAAATTCGGCCACAAATGCGCATTTGATGTGAAAGCACTAGAGCACACTGGCTGAGAGCAGCACTGGTGAACAGTAGAAAACTACAAAGGCAGATTTGTGAAACCATCTCATTCAAGTGATAATCTGAATCATCATTCATGTTAAACTAGTTATTCATTTACGCTAAGAACACCTATAAAAATAGTTGAATGTAAATTATGTTGCACTGTACATACAACATTGTAAATTCAAGTCTTCACAGGAAACTCACAAGCGATCATGTGCATGTTCAACATCAACAGTGTTAAGTTTATGTTGCGCTTCCACCTTTGTGGTGGACAGTCGATCACACCAGCACGCTGGGAAGCCGTAATTAGTTTAGAGCACAGAGCTTTTTTCCAAAGCATCCTTCCAATGCACACATTTTTATGTCTGGCTGATGTCATCGATTGAGCAGAGTGGCTTTTTATCGTGTCCATCAGAAAATGGACTCTGGCTACTCTGTTTTTGACGAAGCTAAAGATTTATTGACTGTCCCTTTATTGACAAAATATGTGGTGCAGGGTTCAATGAAGGTAAATGCATGAATTGATTAAGACCACTTTGTTCGTTGCTAATCACCACAAAGTTGAACGAGAGTACTTGAGAGTATCCGTTTTGTGCCTTCAACTTTTGTGATTTTGTATCTTACTGAATAAATTTCTTATACGAAGCTTTACATTTTAATTCTGAATATAAGCAACAAATCACTTTTATTGTCTGTTTTTGAACAACTTCCAGTGCTGAACATGCTGGTTCATTCTTTTCTAGAATATGTAAGAAAATATATAAAATATAAATGTATTTTGTTTATGCATGCTAAATGAATAGCTCTGGCATTCCTGACATGTTGCAAAATACATATTTGGTAGGTTAAATCAGTTGCACTGTTTCTATTATGGCAGGATAGTGTATGAAGAGCATTGTATACCAAAATAAGAATTAGGGCTGGAGAAAGACTAATTAATTAAAAGATTAATGAGATGTATTAAGTTTTTCAGTCTGCCACAGACAACCCTTTATCTAATGCAGCAGGGTAGTCTACAGCAGAACCAACAAGCATAATGGAACATTTGCTTTATATTTTCATTTAGTATTGCTAGACAAAAACCATAAACCTTGATAATTCCAGTACAAAGTCAGCCCAACATTTCAACCACTTTCCCTGGAAAACTCCCGCCACTCTACATAGACAGTCCACCCTGGCTGGCAGTGCACAAGACTGAAAGTGTCTTTGTCTTTTATTGGCACTACAAATATTTTTTCTTGGAATAACCACCAGTTAGACTTTTCCAACTGTTAGTTCCAACTAAAACTGTTCCTCATACTTTACTGGATAACCCAGTAAACCTTCTGATAGAGGGCCACAGATCACTATGCCAGGGTATTATGGCAGCTGCCAAGCAGCCAGTCCAAGTCAGGTTACCTCAAAATATTCTGGCCTACAGTAGCTAATCTGCCTCCTCCAGCTTGTGTCCATCCGTGCCACAATACATCACTGCTATATCTCCCCAGTGCCACAGTGGGCGGGCACCATTAAGCTGGATGGATGTGGGAGCAATGCCAGTCATGGACTGCCATATGAGCTTCTCATTCCTGCTTCCTGCTCCAGCTTGGTGCCCTTTAATGGGCACTTAATATGGCTGACAAATTTACAAGGCATTTAAAAATGACCCAGTCAGCCAGTCAGCAGAGGGGAGAAGAGGAGGAGAGAATGAAAAGGAGGAAAGAGTGTCCAATCTCATTTTCTCCTGCCGACCAGGGCAGTAAACATGTTGGATTTATATCAGAGCTGGGTTATGGGATGAGCAGGGTGTGTGTGTGTGTGTGTGTGTGTGTGTGTGTGTGTGTGTGTGTGTGTGTGTGTTTAGTGTGCACACTCTGTCTCCCCAGTACAAATAATTCACCCTGAACACCTGTCAACATGAGTCACGACACCAGAGAATTCCTGCAATTGAGCACATCCAACTAATTGGTGGCAGCCTGCCAGCCACCCCCCCTCTCTCTTTCTCTTTCTCTATCACTCTTCTCTCCATCAGTTCATCTCTCTCTCTTTCTCTCTCCTCTCACACATATAGTTATTCCATACATCTTACACACACTCCACCTCCACCCCCTCCACTGTCTCTCTCTTGTTTTTCCCCCCTCATCTATTTTAACATAACATTTATGGATGAATGATTTAATACTGGTTATCAAACCCATCATTGTAATCACATCTCTAATTATGCTTAATTAAAACCGTCTAATGGCTGCTGCTGAGTTGGTTTTTGAAAGTGAATCAGCCGCTCTTCTATCTCGCTAGAATTCCTCCCCTGACTTAGCATTCGGTATGCTCACTCAACACCTCCGACAACCAATCAACTCCAGATTCTCTACCCAGCTCTTGTCAGGTCGTTAATTAAGCTCCCGAAGTGCCTAATGATTAAGATAACGCAGCAATCTAATGGTGAACAGGCTCTTTCCTCCCTCTTCTTTTTACGGCTTTCGATTATAGCACCCTTGAGGTGTTACCCAATCTTGATGAAATGCAGACAATTGACAAATCATTTGCTTTGAGCCGGGGCTTATTACCCTGCTGCATATTCATGACTTGTTTGGGGGAGAGTGGGATGATTTTTAATCAAAGTCACAGAAAAGCATGATGGTAAAGCATGGGGCTCTATTGAGGGGTGGTGGGCTCGCCACACCTACCCCCCTCCCCCATCTCACCCAGCCTCTCAACACCCCATTGTGAATAACATGCATCATTCATTGGATTTAGTTCACATTTGCGTGGATGCAGCTGGCAGTGGAAGATGTGTGTGTGTGTGTGTGTGTGTGTGTGTATGTGTGTGTGTGTGAGAGTCAATGTGAGGGCTTGCTTCAAGGGGCCTTGGATAAATGGAGGTGCCACATGGTCATACCAGATGTTCTGGTTTCTTATGTGCATAGCTCATCAAAAACAACAACCGATGCCACTATTTGGGCCCCTGCTATCCAGTAAGGCCAGCCAACCCATCTGCTTCTTCCCTGCCAGGCCCGGTGCATTGTGGGTCCTGGCTGTTTCTCTGGTGCGTTCGCAGTTTCCAACCCATTTTGTATTTGATGAGAAAGAGCGAGTGTCAGTGCATCAATATCAGCAATAACCTTTCAGCAGGACTGTAGTAATCATAAAAAATGGAATTGAGAACAATGGAAGATCAGTGTGAAACAGAATATGCGCTGTATAGGGAACCAGGGTACACCAGTCACAGTTGACTCATTATAAATGCATAAATAGTGGCAAGGGTTACCCAAGATCAAATGGTTTATCCATATCCTTGGTATTACGTCCACATTGGACAGTTTTGCAGGATTTAAATCAAGTGGCACTGCTCATTGCCAGCACAGAAAGTCGTGTCCCTCATGAAGTGAGGTGGGAATTCAGGGTATTGAAGTCTGAGGGTGGATGGTCGTGTAGTGCACTTGACCTTCATGTAGGTGACTGAAGTTCACACTCTAACAATAATCTGCAATTAATGTTCACATATTTAATAACACTAAGACCAGATATTTCCCTAACCTTAACCAAGTGTTAAACTTTCCTAACCTAGTATCTTAAAACCAGGCTGAAAAGCAGTGTTTCACTGCTTGGGAGGAATTCATTGCATTTCCACCAAAGGGACCAGGGTCTAAATTTAGTTCTAGGGTCTTTATTTTACCCAAGTGGGACTTTCCTTGCAGTGAATTTCTGAATGGGCAAGTAGAGTCTACTGGCTTTAAATCGAGCATGAGTGACATGAGTGCTACAGCTGATCTGCAGCTCTTGTCGGCTGGAAATGCTGTGCTGGTTAATTTGTCTTAATCTTTGTAATTTTTAGACCATGGTGGAAATGCACATAACACTGGACTGAAGGAACCTATTAGTTCATTGAAAAGAGATCTGGGGACTTAAAAGTCCCTAGTTCTTTTGGTGGAAACGCGGCTTTATATACCAATAGACATATACGAATATAGAACTAAGCAACTGTTTGAGAAGACAGAAGGTAAAGAATACTGGAATCATAGAATACAATATAATTGCTGTATTAGAGTGTGGGATCAGTAAAGGATGGACAGGTGGAGATTCAGAAACAGCACCAGGGACATGAATGCCACCAGGTACCACACAGGTCCCCCCCCTACAACTCACAACCCATCCATAGTGTAGGGTGTTCATAATGGCTAGATGCCTTTGTTGCACCTGTGACCACACCAAAAATAATACTAACTGTTAAATAAAAAAGTAATCTAACATGATCCAGTGTTTGTCTGGCGATCTGCTTGGTCTGTCTACTCAATCACATAATCCATTGGTGACATCATACTACCCTTTGGATTTTTTTTTTTATATAATTAAAGATGCGGTAAGCAATTCTAATCCAAAACACGTCTTTTTGCCAGATTCAGCGAATATCTCATCACGGTCCACTGCCATGTGAGCTGATAAAGATCTGGTGTATGTACTTAGCCCTGGCTCTGTAAATGGGGAAACAAACTAAATGCCATTCCAGCCGTGATCTGTGTGATCATAGACATTCAGTTTACTTTCTAGTTCAAGACAAGCTGCTGTTAGCTATAACATCAGGAGAGTTGTGAGTATTACTGTTTGGAGCTGTAGAACTGACTCTGGAACCATCTCGTCCTCTGAATTTTAGCTTCTTAGCAGCAGCTGTACAACTTAGCTAACGTTAGTTACATAACTCGCAGTGTTGCTGTTTGCTCTATGTCATGGTTTGTAATTCCACAATAAGTGATGGAACCTTAGACAGATAAAATTTGCTCATTCTACACAGTGTGGTTACATTAGTAATTTAATTACATTGCTCAAATTTGTGATTCTACCCCTAGTGTCTGTACTGAGGCGCTTGCATATTGATCTGGTTTGTGTTCAGGTAATAAGAAGGTGTAGATGCAGTTATTTTATTTTCATATGAGTATGACATTTGTCTTGTCTTTTGTAACTTGGTATGATAGTTGTTTTTTGTACCATTCATTTATAATGTGTGTCTTGTCTCATATTTGAGCTTTTGTTTTGTCATGTTAAGTCATTTAATCAGTGAGAATAATAAAACAATAAATACCCCACACTCACACAGTCAACCCTTCTATTTGCATCAGGTGGATGATGAATAGTGCTTCATGTGTGATGTTTTGACAATTTAACCTGATATTTTCAATAGCTCCCATTTGTGGTTAGTATATGGTTGATTTTCTATATGAATAGGGATTCAGTATTCTGGGCTGTGGCCCAAACAATACCAACACATCACGTAATGTAGAACTCAAGCAAGCCGCTATTGCACTGTTATTTACATGCTTAATGAAAATGATGCTTTGTTGTAACTTTACACAAGGCTGTAACAATCTTTCGTCCTACAGCTGATTTTATAGAGTTAAAACATTTATCCATCTGACAGTCATAATTTCAGTGTTTTTCGATCACTATTTATAAAAATAATTAGTTAAATCTATTTATGGATGAAATTTATTCATATGTGCAATATCAGGCACCTTATAAACCTGTAAGAACAATGATGATGAATGTGTTTCTTTACGTTGCTGGGGTTCATATGCCTGTTTATTTACACTTAATATAAGTTACATTATAGAATCATGAGTCGTTATTTAAAAAGCCAAATCAACAGACTCTAGTGCAGGACAAATAATTTTGTGTCCTGCAAAATTTTAGAACACAATCACAGAATAGTGCAGTTGGAAACACAGAGTAGGATGAGCGTCCATGCGTGGGTGTGTGAGAGGTAGTTTGACCTTCACACATCTCTGGAACACAGCAGAATGACTTTTCACTTCCTTGGGCTATAAGAGTCCTTAAAATTCTATCCAACTCTTCAACCCTTCACCTACAGCAAAAAAAAGTATGTTGCGCAGTCAAGTTCATAAATCATATTAATATCTTCCAATAAATGTATCACCCAGGCCTTGTTTCAGTAAATTGCTGATGGCGATCCTGCTCATGCTCGCAGTTATTCTCTGTTAGCTCTCGGTAAACTGTAGCTTCTCTGTTCAACTCATTATGAAGGCAGAGCACAATTTGTTATTATGTGCACTCTGTTACTATCATTAGCACTTGGTGGATGTTAGCTTCACTTGGTTAAGCCCATTCATAACTGCATTTATTATTGTTGCCCAGACAGCTGCAGTATCATGATGACTAATTGCAGGGACCTAATTGTTGTTAGCCTGAGTGACTTGGGTGGCTTGAAATAACTGGAGAGGATATTTCAATACTGCAGATTTTAAACATGAAGATGTGCGGGAAAGTGTGCAGGTATAGTTGTGTCTACATGCCCTTACAAGGAATTTGAGGACAGAGAAAGTACTACAAAGTGAGGACATTTTTCTGGTCATCACTTGCTTAAGGTCATTTGACATGTTTACAGTTATACAATGACAGATGGTTAATAGTGGTTAACCCTAAAATCCAATGACTACGGCTACGGCTGTGCCGCGGTTGCCGGAGCACATCGCGGCCATTATAGTCAATGCTTGTGAGTCTACCAGATGCGGTCGCAGCACGTCCCAGAAGTGGCTCTCCGCTCCACAGAGAATACGTAGCAGGTCTATTTTTGCCGCTAGCCACGTGAAGCAGCACAGAGCAGATCGAACCAGGCAGGAAGTCACACAAAACGGCATAGAGAATCCATCCTGTCAGTTTTCAAAATAAAACACCCTTTGGAAACTCCCAATCGTAAAACAGTAATAAATATGGTTTACATGGCTCAGCCTTAACGTGCCGTAGCCGGAGTCAGTGGATTCCTGGCGTTAGACTAAACAGTACATTAATGTGAGACTATATAACTTCTTTAGGTTTTGTTTAAGTAATGTCAGTTAAATATGTCTCACTCAGCTGACATTAGCCACCATAAGCTACTGGTCATACTAGACCAACTATGGCTGTTGATGCCATAGTCCTGAGTGTACTGAATTAACTAATTGTGCTCCTTTTTGTTCATGAACTCAACAAAGAAAGAATGTAAACTTTCAGAAGTTATACTGTTGTAATCAAAGGTGACTCTCATTATCCAAAGTGTGAATTTAGTAATCAGTAGTTGAAAAAGAGATGAGGTTAAAACTGGAACTTCCTGGTTCTGCCTTGTTCAAAATCACATTTGCAATAGAAAATTACAAATATCAAATATTTCCTTGAAACATAACCTTACTCAGCAGTATTTTGTGTTTTACATTCCATTTGAAAGGATGGTATTTTTTTCTATTTTTGTTGTTTATTTCAGTGTTTGTCAGCCTTTAACAAAGACTATCTCCTAGAACCTCTAAACCAGGGGTTCTTAACCTTTCTTGCCGTCCGACCCCTTTTGAGGTTGAAAATATATAAAGAAAATGTGCTTTTTTTTGCAGTTTGAGCCGCCTTTTTTAAAATTGTTTTCTATTGGCAGTGAGTGTTTTGCGGGCTGTTTATGCAGCCTGGGCGGCTCGTGTTTTAGCCGCCTGCTGCGCCTTGTGTTGCGCGCCTTGTGAAAAGAATTAAACTCTGGGCAGAAAAGTGCTCGACCTCATTCCCGTTTTTTTTCCATTGTCCAATCTAATGAATGGAGAGACAGGTCCTCTGTTGTGCTGATGGAAGTTTACAGTTGCTTGGATTGTCCGGACACTGCAACAGTATGTCCTTGACTCATCCTAAAATATGCCTTAAACCGACCATCATTAAGATGAAGCCCCTCGACCAACCGGTGGTACTACTCTCTGTCTCCTCTCTCTGAGGGTCTCGTGTCCACACGGATCTCCTTGTCCACCTTTCACACTCAAACAATGCCAGAGCAGGTGCCCTCCATTTGGCAGATGTTTTTAACAACAAAAGACACAAACATGAGTTGTGATCAAGTTTCTGCTAATATGACAGTTATTACTTAGCAGCAAACCAAAGATTACAGATCGCTGGCGCTATAATCTTTGATTAGACTGACAGGACAGCTGATTCGGTGGTTGTCTAGCAGTAAAAAACTGCAGCGCTTTGCTCTTTTCTAAAGTCAACCAAAAAAAAAGTCATTGCTATGTGCCTTGAGTTTTTGAACCTGCAAAGCGCTTTCTGTCTGATTGGGGCCTTATTCTTCTTTGCCGTTTTATAGCGGTTGGCATTACCGCCACCCCCCATCAAGGAGCACGCTGGACAGACCTGGTAAGCCCAAACGGGTAGTGCGGGTGAACTGGGAACGTCTGGTGGAAGCCCCTGTCCGTGAGATCTTCAACTCAAACCTCCGGCGGAGCTTTTCTGGCATCCCTGTGGAGGTTGGGGACATTGAACATGAGTGGGCAATGTTCAAAGCCTCTATTGCTGAAGCTGCAGCGGAAAGCTGTGGTCTCAAGGTCTTAGGTGCCTCAAGGGCGGTAACCCTCGAACACCGTGGTGGACACCGGTGGTCAGGGAAGCCGTCCAACTGAAGAAGGAGGCCTTCCGGGTTTGTTGTCTCGGAGGACTCCGAGGCGGTTGCAAGGTACCGACAGGCCCGAAGGACTGCAGCCTCTGCTGTGGCAGAAGCAAAGCAGCGGGTGTGGGAGAAGTTCGGAGAAGACATGGAGAAGGACTTTTCGGTCGGCACCAAAGTGTTTCTGGAGAACTGTCCGCCATCTCAGGAGGGCGGGGAACCGTCCAAGCTGTGTACAGTAAGGATGGGACCCTGTTGACCTCAACGGGGAGGTAATTGGGCGGTGGAGGGAACACTTTGAGGAACTCCTAAATCCGACTGACACGCCCTCTCTAGTAGAGGCAGAGCTGGAGGCTGATGGGGGTTTCTTGTCAATTTCCCTGGAGGAGGTCACTGAGGTAGTCAAACAACTCCACAGTGGCAAAGCCCCGGGGATTGATGAGATCCGCCCAGAGATGCTAAAAGCTTTGGGTGTGGAGGGGCTGTCATGGATGACACGTCTCTTCAACATTGCGTGGAAGTTGGGTACAGTGCCCAAGGAGTGGCGGACTGGGGTGGTGGTTCCCCTGTTCAAGAAGGGGGACCAGAGAGTGTGTGCCAATTACAGGGTATCACACTTCTCAGCCTCCCTGGTAAAGTCTACGCCAGGGTGCTGGAGCGGAGGGTTCGGCCGATTGTCGAACCACAGATCGAAGAGGAACAATGCGGTTTTCGGTCCTGGTGCGTGGAACAACTGACCAGCTCTTTACTCTCACAAGGATCCTGGAGTGGGCTTGGGAGTATGCCCATCCAGTCTACATGTGCTTTGTGGATCTGGAGAAGGCATATGACCGGGTCCCTCGGGAGATACTGTGGGAGGTGCTGCGGGAGTATGGGGTGAGGGGGGCCCTTCTTAGGGCTATCCAATCCTTGTACATCCAAAGCGAGAGCTGTGTCCGAGTACTTCGACAGTAAGTCGGACTCTTTCCAGGTGGGGGTTGGCCTTCGCCAGGGCTGCGCTTTGTCACCAATCCTGTTTGTGATATTCATGGACAGGATATCGAGGCGTAGCCGTGGCGAGGAGGGGCTGCGGTTCGGTGGGCTTGGGATCTCGTCACTGCTTTTTGCGGATGATGTGGTCCTGATGGCATCATCGGTCCGTAGCCTTCAGCTCTCCCTGGATCGGTTCGCAGCAGAGTGCTGGCGGCTGGGATGAGGATTAGCACCTCTAAATCTGTGGCCATGGTTCTCAGCAGGAAACCGATGGAGTGCCAACTCCAGGTAGGGAATGAGTCCTTGCCCCAAGTGAAGGAGTTCAAGTACCTCGGGGTCTTGTTCACGAGTGAGGGAGACTGGAGCAGGAGATTGGCGGAGAATCGAGCAGCTGAGGCGGTATTGCACTCGCTTTACCATACCGTTGTAGCGAAAAGAGAGCTGAGCCGTAAGGCAAAGCTCTCGATCTACCGGTCAATTTTCGTTCCTACCCTCACCTATGGTCATGAAAGCTGGGTCATGACCGAAAGAACGAGATCGCGGGTACAAGCGGCCAAAATGGGTTTCCTCAGGCGGGTGGCTGGTGTCTCCCTTAGAGATAGGGTGAGAAGTTCGGCCATTCGCGAGGAGCTCAGAGTAGAGCCGCTGCTCCTTTGCGTTGAAAGGAGCCAGTTGAGGTGGTTTGGGCATCTGGTAAGGATGCCTCCTGGACGCCTCCCTAGGGAGGTGTTCCAGGCACGTCCAGCTGGGAGGAGGCCTCGGGGAAGACCCAGGACAAGGTGGAGAGATTATATCTCAACGCTGGCCTGGGAACGCCTCGGGATCCCCCAGTCAGAGCTGGCTAATGTGGCTCGGGAAAGGGAAGTTTGGGATGAATATGGATGGATGGATGGATGGCATTACCGCCACCTACTGGATTAAACAATGCAAAATATTTACAGTGTTCAACCAAAGTGATTCCATTCACAAGTGTCATCCGTCTAGTTATTTTTAAGTTATTTTTTTATATTTTTCTGTCTTTCTCGCAAGCCCCAGGGTGGTCCTGACCCCCACGTTAAGAACTACTGCTCTGGAGCTCGAGAGAAGAGGACAGTCTATTGGCTAGTTCAGAAATGGCTATAATATGCAACCGCAGATATTTTGACTTGTCACAGTAGGAAAAACAAAGGTGTAATTAATTATATTAACGATGACCCAGCTCCATTTAGGTATCTGTGAGCCAGCATTCATAATAAAAGGGCTCTAGAACTTGAACATGTAACTGGAATGCAGCCATAAGTAATGGATAATTTTGAAAACAAACAAAAACATTGTTTTCAAAGACTGGACTAAGAAAAAAAAAACATTTTATTTTCCAGGTATTTTAAGCAGTTTCTCATCAACCTGGGCCCGTATTCACAAAGAATCTAAGAGTCCTCTCAGAAAACTCTTATCTTAGCTTAAAAACTTTTACCTAGGAGTCTTAGCTTAAGAGCTATTCACAACTGATCTGAGAGCAACTCTGAGCAAGGAAAAGACAAAAACTTTTATCTTACTGAGGAGGCGGGGTTGACCCCGTTGCTATGTATGACACAATCGTTTGAAGACTGTGATTGGTTGGTTGTCCAAGAAGGAAAAAAAAGAGTGATTCTAGTGTAGGTTATATTCTAAGCCTTTACTTTGGAAATTACATGTGTAATATTTCCTATTTGACCGTTCTCTCCTCTCTCACACACACACACACATACACACACATTATATATATGTGTAGGCCTATAAATCCTGTTTTTTTATTTACCATGCTGTTAATTTCCTATCAGGTATTTGATTGGCTTGGAATGATAAAAATTGTTCCACTCTTTCCAATAACACTGATTGCTGGCGTTTCTATTTAAGTGGTGGTTTGAATGTTGGTTTTAATGGATCAAACACGGAATCAAAACCAAGCAGGGCAGAAAGCCCAACTGGACCAGTTAGTGGATAAACACAAGGCAATTCTAAAAGGAAAATTTGGGCCGGGTGTCACAGCACGGGCAGAAGCAGACGAGGGAGCGTATAAGCAAACTATTAACGGTTTATTCTCGTTGTGTGCAAGAGGGAAGCTGCTATATTCATAAATGCAGTTTTTTGAGCCTGTAAGGTGGGAATGTCCAGTGGAAACGAAATGAACTGCGACACAATAAGAGCTTCTGACAGTGCTGTAAGGCTGATGATACACAGAGCAACTTTTAGAGCAATCGTGCAGGCCAACGCTGTCGTCAATAATAATGAGTAAAGATTACTACCGTAATCCCCTTCCCCCGCCACTCCGCCACCCGCACCGCACCGCCGCTATCCATTTAAAACATAGTCATATTTGCCTCTAGCAACATTGCCCAGCAACATTGCTCAAAAAGTTGCCCCGTGTATCATCAGCTTTAATTGTTTGTGTGATCACGCTTACAGAAGGTTGTGACAGACCCAAATCATCACCGCTGCATTGCCAAATATCGTAATGTAGTGATTACTTTCATTCCTGCACTGTGTCGGGGATGTTTGCGTGTCTCTAATAAGATCAGTCACAAACACGATCCCTGCATGATCTAATCTATAGCGTCTGATTAACTCACTGTCATCCTGCAACACATTTCTTCTCCCTCTTCGTCTTTCTGCCATTTTCTCCTCTACTAAAGAAACTCTTAAGCCTCTTAAAAGTCCTCGTCACTGCTCCTAACAATTCTGAGCTTACGAGCTCTTTTAAGGCTTAAGATGCTTTGTGAATTACTTTTTTCTTTACTAGGATTTTTTCTTTAATTTTAAGAGTACACGCCCACTTTTCTAAGAATTTTCTTAGAATTACGTCACTAGGAGCTACTCTTAGCCTTAAGATTCTTTGTGAATACGGGCCCTGATCATTATCAGTAACCTAGCTAGACAATTGGAGCACAGTATTCCCAGTCTCTGTGCACTCTTGTCCGCTTGCTGTCATACCCTCCTGAGCAAGGGGAAAGAGTCCACCTGAGGCTGAGCTACCTGGCATCCCTCCAAGATGTGTCATCCCGAAGGACTTCCCCACTGAACCGTAGATGACCACACAGCACCTGTCGGAAATGCTCCACTGGTGTTAGTCAGCAGGACAACAGCACAATATGTGTTGTGTTGTATGTGTTCTCTCTCTTTTTTCTCTTTTGTTTCTTTTATTGCTCTATATTGTAAAACTAGTTTGAGCAGATTCACAGCAAAAATGTTAAGCTTCTTAAGTCACTTTCTTCATGTGTTTGAATTGAGGTAGGTTAAGAATTCATACAACATGTATGGTATATGATCTGTCAAACTTGAAATGGGCCTCTGTTCAAAATCAGCCCATTTCAAGTGACTTTTTACAATTGAAATGGTTTACAGAACCTGTAGAACACTCAATGCCACTCAATACGAGCTGATCGTATCTCAGCTCTCAAACTCACATGTAAATCATTAATACACTTCTAACACTTGTAAAGCCATCTAATGGCAGGCACGAAAAAAAAACTGAATCTGTGTGAAAAAGAGAAGACTGCATCAATTATTCACTTTTCACCCCATAATAGGATTTCAATATGTCTGCTGTTTGCTGTTTTTTTTTTTTGCATGAAGTGAATTCATTGATCCATTTTTCCTTGATAACTCATTCTCTTTATTCTTTTGATATGGTGCTGCTGTCACTCCCTTCACCCACTTGCTCTTATTTCTATTCGCTGGAAGTCTTTTCTCCTCTCTGTTTGTCTGTCTCCCTCCCTTTCTCTTCCCCTCTCTTTCTCCAAAGATCAGACGAAAAAAGATAAAACAGGCATCCCCAACACAGCATCCTGTCATGCTTTCCCATTCACTTTACTTCAAAAGCATAAGTGTGCTACATAATATTACAGATGATCTCCTACTGATTTTGGATATGCCTTTTGAATGATAAAAAGCTTTCCAGACTGGCAAACATAACATTGCTAAATTTATTGAAAGCAAACTCAGCTTTTAACCGTTTAACTTTATTTTACTTTTACAGTTTTATGATGTTGATGCACTTGGGTAAGCACAGGTTTTAGGCCTGATAAAAAGTGTATTTAAATATTGATGAGGGAAAAGTGTGTTTGTGTACACAGAGCCAAGACGGTGTTCAGTGCCAGGGCTTAGGCTTCTGTTCCCAGAGGCCAAAGGATAGCATTTCACACCAAGGGAGGAAATGTTAGCCTGAGGATGGAGTTAAGGAAAGAGATAAAGAAAGCTTGTTGTGTGTCTGTGTGTGTAGCGTAGACAAGGTGTTACGTATAAACAGTTTGAGAGATTATTTTACCCTTAAGTCTATATGCATAGCTCTGGGTTGCGTATGTTGACAGCCCACCTGTATTCATTCTTGACACAGAAGACTTTTAGAGCAGACACCATCAATTCTAGCCAAGGAGGATGTGGTCTGGGTGGCCTCAGCTGGCACCAGCCTGAAGCAGTTGGCAGACTTTTTCACCTTTCTGTGTGTCTTTGCCCTGTTGATACAGGTTGTGCTCAGTCTGCAAAGAGTTCAGCTAGAGAGAAAGATGTGTTAGAGGAAACAAAGAGAGAGAGAGCCTGCTGTGCTGTTTTAAAATCCTATTGTGGTGAGGTGCTAAGACTTAATGTTTTAATACAGATGAAAGCATACTGACTGAAGATATTTATGGTATTTATTTAATTTAAATAAAGGTAATTATTTAGTTAATTATTAGTTAGTTATTCAAGTTAAAGCAATATGTAGTAATTTTATCTTAAAATACTATCTCCAAAGTAAATTTGGTTCACTGACGTCTAATGGGATGAATGCCGTCTTTGTCAGTACCACTCTGGGCACCGCCGCACCAGCTACTGCGCTATATAACTGGGGCACCATATTTATCATGACAACATGACACAATAACATTAATTATCAGGTCGTTCCTGATTTGTTCCTCACTCGTTCTTTAGTAACTACTCACAGTTTTCTGTACCGTATTGTAAAGTGTTACCAACTGGTGTTTTTGACCATGGGCGTTGACTGGCTGGTCATCTCAGGAGCTCCAGAGATTTTGATAAGTTGACATAGGTGTCATTTACATTGGGGACACTGGGGACATGTGTCCACCACTTTTTGAAATATCTGATTTTGTCCCCACCACTTTTTGAAAGAATTTGTAAGAAAATTTTCTGATAACTAACCTTGAGAAAGGTTTATTTGCACCAAAAGAAAACATGCAGTGTAAATATAGAAGAAATAAATGGGCATTGCCAAAAAAGAGTAAATTAAGCTAAAAAGACAAGCTACTAATTATTGCACTGTATTCAATTATATTTGTAAATTTTGAATTGTCATCTGCCACCTGGATTTTGAGACATTTCCACCAGCACCATTGGTGCAGAAAATTTCTCCAGAATCCTGGAAATTAAGTGTTTAATGCTCCAAATCTTCTGGCGAGGACCCACAGACCTCCCCACTTATATATCTTAGCATTGAATATTTATTTAAAATGGTGTTAAAGTATCTTGTCATCCTTTTCTATTGACCCCAAAATTGTGAATTGTCACATCTTGTAAGTGTATCGTCACACCCCTAAACTCGTCACACCACGTTTCAATACAAAGTGACGCCCTTGTAAGTTGACCAGAAATTTGAGAACCCATCGGGTTTCTTACGGATCTTACAAATCAAATTGTAAGCTTAACTGAGGAAAGGTAAATGTCAAAAGGAAAGGAAAAACATTTAAGCATGTAGACGTGTAGAAACAGAGCAAACCGAGCATAATGCCATCTTAATGATATCATTATACATCTTATTTGCCGTCATCGTTTGTTTATCTAAGCTGAAAAGAAATAATTGGAAAAAAGCTATTAACCCATTGTAGCTGAAAAACTAACTGCGTAAGTTATGCCTCAGAGCCTCAGAGAAAACATGAAGTCAGTGACCTGAAATTACTCTGCCTGAAAATCTCTTCAATACAGTCTTCATTATGAGATGAAAATATGCTCTTCATACAAAGAAAACATTATTATTGGTTCAGTAACACTAAATTGGAAAATTGATGTGTACAGGTTGCACACTTTGTACTACAGGGAGTTTCTAGGTGCTGTGAAAATAAACTAATGTTATAATTTATTTTATACTATGTGCAATAATAATAGTAATGCATTTTTAATTTAGTTAGGAAGTGATGATCATTGCTGCCTCCACTTCAAATTAAATTAGTTGTACTAAAATCACCCAACAAACATATACATATAAAATCCATATCCATAAACACCTATACTTGCCTGTTACCTGTTTTGCAAAGTCCTGGTAGTGAAGCAAGGCCTCAGAGGGAAGATAAGCTCCATGCTACGCTATTAATCCTGGCCCTGTTTTTTCCTGTTGTCAAAGCTCCCATGTTTGAACAATGCTGTTGTCTTCTCTGTGTTTGCTCATTTAGGAACAAACATTTGCCCGTGTGCACTGCTGCTGCCGCAAACAAGCTCTCCTAGGAAGTGTTATTAATAGGATAATTAAGCAGACGGTAATGAGCTGGATTATGCCTAATTATGACAAGATTTGTTTTGGCATTTTGTCTTGTGAGGAGCCAGTGAAGTGGTAAAGTCTACCTTGGAGTTCATTATGCTGATGTGCGTGCACCTGAGTGCACAGGACAGGCATCAGGGACCCAGGTGGGGGAGTTGGGGCACAGGAAGGCAGCGTCTGTGTGCCGGTAAAGATAGCAGGGCAGCGGACATCAGTACAGTCTGGCTGCCTCCCTAACTGGCTGGTTGGCAGTGCAACAAGGTTTGACCCCTGAGATGCTGCCAGGCCAAGAGGCCTACGTATGCCAAGTGCTAACCTGGAGCTGTCAGGCAGTCTTTTTATACCTGTTCATTGTTGGTCATGATGACCATATTGAATTCTTTGCGAAGATACAGAAGCTCAATTTGTGGGTTCTAATGAGGAAAGATGAGTGTTCTGTAAAAGTTGAATATCTTAATGTCTGAGCAATTCAGATTTACATCTGTGATGTAAAATCTTCACACAAGGCAACATTAAACACACACTATGTAATTTTCTGCTGCTATGTGTCTCTTGCATCAAAACAATAACAAGAGACATAGTTTAACCTTGTGAAGTAGTGTGGGATCATGGGGAGATGTTGACTTCACCACCACTGCCTTCATTGCAGTTAGCTTCCACCACTTAGGATTCCTTCAATGTTCATCGTTGTGTATGTTTTTACCAGTAGCCAAATTATCTGCAGAGGTCTCCTCCTCTCTAAAATAAAAAGGACCAAGTGAATCAAACCGGTATAAAGCACTTTCACGTTAAAAATCTGTGTTTCTATGACTATTCTGCAGCAAAGGACGTCCCAGAGGGGCTATGAGCCGAGCTTGCTGCTAACATTTGCTCAGTTTACTTCTCTGATAACTTAAGATGCAGACGTCCGATTAATAATCTCACGTCATCTGGTTAAAATATATCGTTAAATCTGGATAAAGAGCAAATTAATGACTTCTGGCAGACAACCATAACGCAGGCGGCCAAACAAAACACACAAGATTTCTCTGTGTTTGAAATTTAAATCTAAACATTGGGGATAATTTTAGTACATAGCTCAACAAAAAAACAGTGCGTCTAGTTGTTTTTTATTTTTCATTTTAATGTGGAAAGTTACATATTATATCTTTATCATTAATCGTCAATTATTAGCAAAATAATATAACTTTCTATACTGCTGATGGTTACATTAGTGTGATTTTGATGAATTATGTTAACACTTGTTATCATATTCAGGTCTTAAAGCTTAACATTTGTTCATGTTTTCACTAGTAATTAGAAAAGTTATGCTCCCTTATAAATTAATAATGCTGTATTAATTTGATTTAATCATAGTTTGTTCGTTTGTGACATTTACAGGTTTTATTACATTTAAAAACAAATGGCTATGAAAATGTTCATACTGATAATGAACCCTAATAAATCCCATTTCTGCTGCACATTCAAATATAGTGCGCACATCACTCTGTATATTTTTTAAATATACTAATGTGTGCAGCCACACTGAATAAATAATGACATGTGTATGGCAGAGATTAAACTGACTTTTTTTTTTGATGCACCAGATGTGTTAAATGCAGTCTGTTAGAGAATGACAGTATGGGACCTGGCTCAACTATCTTCCTTTTACAACATTTTCGAAGTGGGACCCTGTGTGGTTCTTTTAAAATACATTTCACAAGGTCTGTCACATAAGCGCTGGGTTGCACCTGCTGTGTGTAAATTCTCTCCTAAGTTAGGGTGTAAAGTTGACACTAGAGGCTTAGTTAGTTTGTAACACAAGTCAGCTAATTAAAGTTGGGCTAGATAGAAAATACTTTTTTAACTTTGAATCATGCAAAGCCATCATATTGGAGTCACAGAACTACAATACAGGGCTGAAAGTGCAGTATAATATGTCCCCTTTAATAACAGAATAATAATAGATGATGAGAGACATGGACAGAGCGGATCAATTAACCCCTTCTACATGTTATGCTCGTTGAATGGATGTATCGACAAAGTCTTTTACTCTTGAGGTTTTGTCGCACATACTGAAGTAGCTTAGAGTTACCTTCAACCCTACGTGTCCATGACATATCTCTGCGCTTACCACTGTTTGTGTGTGTGAGCCTGCATGTGTGTTTTTTTGTGCAGGAGGCGACACAGAGCTGCAGAGGCTGTATCCTGATAATAAACAGTACAGCCTTCAGCCCCATGCCCGTTTAACACCATGCTTCAGTGTATAACTCACGCAACATCAGTCCTTGATGAAAAGTTGTCCTGGCTGAACTTGTTTGTTTGTTTTTCCAATTTGGTTTTGAAATAAAATAATCAAAGAGCAATCCATACACAGATTTTTTGTTTGTTTTGTTGTTTTTCCATTTTGGTTCTAAAACTTTTGACCGGTAGTGTACATAAATGCATGAAGGAAAACTAAAAAGTACATGTGAGGGTGTAGTTGAACCCTGTAATGGCAATACAGATAGGGCCAGATTTACTAAAGGCTTGAGTAAAAACATGTGCAAACTTGATATCACCAGCAAATTAACATGATATCTGATCTACCAACGGTGAACTTGCAGAATGGACGTCTTTCAAAAGTGCAAGTGCTGTTGTTCATTTACTACTTTTGCCTTAATGAATATGCAATTTGGGGTATTTCAATTTTATTGGGCAAAGTAATACTAGGGTAACATGCAAATACATTTTTTTACCACACGCAATGTGATCTAACAAGCCTAAAAGCAATTTTATGTGAGTGCAACAGCATGCAGACACAGGCAGAATGAAAGAAGAGGTAGAGAAAGGGTTTTTTCCATTCGTGTCAATATTTTTGGCATGACTGAGGAACATATAAACTCACACATTTCACCTCTCCAGCCATGCCATATTGGAGCTGTTGGTTGACCTAACAAGCCAGTTACAAGAAGGCTTCATGCAATAGGCCTACCTGCCATGCCCAAGCTTCTTGCAACTCTGCATTTTCTCACGCTGTGTGTGAACCATACCATAGCTTTCACTCTGAGCACCCAGCTGCAGTAGTGCGTGGATCATGTGTAAAATTCATCCAGCCAGAGGGAACGATCACCAACTCTTCACAGCCCGTCGGTCGTAATTGCAACACAACCCATTGTAGGTATCTTGAGAGGGTTGGGCATACAGGGCCAGGGACGGGAGATCCAGAGCGACCGGGCACAGTGCGTATGGTCATGATCGTTCCCTCTGGCTGGATGAAGCACGATGCTCCTGATTTTACATAATGATCCATTATGATACAGAAATAAATTAATGACTGTCATTATTTTAGAGACACCCCAAAATTTCACAAATCATGATTTTAGGGGAGCTCATGTCTTATTCCTCCTTGGCTCCACTGTAGTTCACACCGTTCCCGTCTGATTCTTTCCAGCATACTGTAGCTGTTTCTGCTGGGGTTTCCTAAAGCAGTTTTTCAGGTGTGCTGGCCCAAGTACTTAGTGCAATCTTACACAGGATGGGCAGCTACATATGATTTCCAGATACTCGGGGCGCACTGAACAAAACAAACCAATGTTTTTACGCTGTGGCTGCTTTCCTTCCCAACTCTACATAGCAGAAACCATTACAATACGCAAAACCCTCATTTAAATGCTGCCACCTCCACTGTGTTTGCACCTGTTGTCATGTGCACAATAATTCTTAGTTAATCACCCATAACAGGTACTACAATAACACGTGCAATATTTTAGAATGCACACGCACTTTTATTCTCTTTATTTGGGGTGTTAGTAAATCTGACCCATAGTACAGTTGCGTGACGCCACACAGGAAAATATAGACGACTGAAGGGTAAGACGTTCTCTGACCTCCAGTTAGGTTGTCAAAGTCAGACAAACAATCCATCTTAACCTGCTCCTCATATGGTTTTACAGCGGCATAACAACTTTGAGCTACTTCCATTTCTGTGCTAAGCAAGGACAGTCGTTAATTTCATGACGGCAAGAGGTCGCATGTCAAGAAAATGTTTTTGTATTTGAACACACAACCGATGCAGTCGTTTTTCCAGTGAGGGCACTCACAAAGGTACACTGTAAACTGGCATCTCTCAGGCTGAGCTAATTCACCTTCAAGCCCTTTTCATTTTATGCCCAGCTGAAAAACCAGGATGACATCTTGGTTAAAGGTTATTACAACAGATACACTACTTAGTTCAAAATCGTATATGACACTCAAATTTTAATCTCTGTATGATGGATTTCCGCATACCACCACAGACAGCAGGATGACAGTGCATAGTCAGTCAAATTTATTAGACCTGCATGAGTGTCTTAATTCTTTTTAAAACCGTTTAAGCTTAACAGGGCCTATGCGGCGCTTATGAAATTGTGCCGGTGTGGAGGAAAAATAATTCTTAATGCATTTGCATTTACAACCCAGACAACATTCTCTCTCTCACGCACACACACACATAATGCAATGCACACATCTTCTATTAAAGCGCTCCATTCGCTCCTGCAGCTTTCGATAAGAAAGCTAAGTCTGGGATTTAGAGCTTTAGCTTATCGTCATCTTTACGAAGCTTTCTCTGCAAAGTGCAGTAAGCATGGGCCAGCAATCTGCATAGAATTTACAGGGAATGAAGGGGGGAGGTGGTTGGGAGAGGAGGGAGGTGGTTGTGGTGTTAGGGGAGAACGGTGACAATAAATACATTGGTCTGAAAACCCGTCTGTTCAGAAACAGGTGGATTTACATTCCTCAGAAATCAAAGCCGGCTCAGTGGGTAAAACCTGGTCTACTGCTGTGGTATTTATGAACTAGCGAACACATTGTGTGTGTCTGTTAGAGAGAGTCGGGGACAGGGAATACACATTCATACTGCACACAATACACAGTTAATTCTTCAACACACACACTCATACAGACGGAGAGCTCAGTTCTGTAACAGGGGACTTTTCATTTACTCGGGGCGGGGGGGCAAAAAGCAAAAGATGAGATTATGGAGAAAGCTCATTTCCTGCTAAACTTGGACTCTGGTTTCCCAAATAAAATTGCTTTTATTCTTCACAACATGTGTTCCCGGAGATTAAGGCCCTGTAATCTTGCGAGGGCTTAATAAGACTCAGTATGCGGAGTGCAGGCTAAAACAGAAAATGTGGAACGAGCCTCGCTTAGCTCTGTTCTACCCAATGACTTTAATCCTGTTTATTAAATTATAAAGAACCTTAAAGGATAAAGATAAAGAATATTGAGTCGAGGATTTAAATGATTCAGGGTTATTTTTTTTCCTCCTGTCTTAGTGCAAGTTATTTGATAGTACTGGATCATGTTTAAAGATGGCAGCAGGCAAGAGCTGTGACAGACTTTGTTTTTACAAATGGAGCTCACTCCCCTCTAAGTGCGAACCTGCATTAAGTATGGACTCAGCCTTGGCGGGATTCTGTTTCTCGGGTATTAAAGTGTAAAGTGTTTCCCACGTGCTAATAATCCTAAATGTCACTGATCCCTGTGACAACTTTTAAAGAGTGACGTAAGAAACAGAGTACATGCTGAGAGGTTTTTGCTCTAATTCATGCAGCAAGCATCAATGGTTAAACACCAACACGCTAAACAAGAGAACATTGACCCCTCACATACTGTATAAGCGTCATTGCAGACTTGTTTACAATATCACTCCAAGATGTATGTTGAAACTGTCAGAGCCAGATATAAGCAGATTACCTCAAAGCTGTGAGAGGTAATGGCCAAGAGAGGGAGTCTATGCAAGCTATGTGGACTTGTGAACTTGTCACTGAGAAGTTCTACTGAGCTATTGGGCTAAGAGGATTGCAGGCCACTAATCCAAATCAAAAGACATACCATGTGAATTATTACATTCTGAGACAGATTATTTTACCCTCAGATTAAGGATTCATGGCAGCCAAATCTTCTCATGTCTTGCCTGATGAGAAGTGGAATATGCATGTTTGGAAAATCTTTCCAGCCTTTCTAAATGCTGTTGTTACTGTAGTTGAGGCCATTGCATTTGGAGTGATCACTATGATCCTCCATAATATTTCTGTGATACAAGTCGTCTATACACACACACACACACTACCCAAATCTTCACACAAACACAGACCTACTCTGATGCTTTGCCAAATGCTTTTGAAATGCCTTCACAGTGATGCTTCACAGTTGTTGTTGTTTTTTTAATTTTTTTTTTATAAATCGGTAGTAGTGCTTATCAGGATTAAGGCATTAAGCTTCACTCTGCTGTTAGCAACCAAGAGAGCAGTCCTACACAGGGCTATAGTACACCACTTAAGTTGCATCCAAAGGTGGGTCGCTGCTGAGTCATGAGGGAGTCCAAACAGGCTCAGAAACAAAAAAAAACCCAGCATCCTGTGTCAGCGGTGCCTGTTTAAGTGTCATCCTGTGTCAACGGTGTACTGTTTTCTGATCAGCCACTGTCTTATGTGTTGTTACGTGACGTCACATTCCAAGGAAAACGCTCCCTTGGATGGCAAAAAAGACGTTATTTTCCGCTGTCTGCCAACCAATAAGCAAGTAATACACTGTTACTTTGAGTTGCTGGAAATGCTGGATGGTTGTTGTGCGTGTTGTCTGGATGCAATTGAGAAGGAGACAAGCCTGGGCTGTGTTAGGTGGGGGATATTCCCCACAAAGTTAATGTAAACATACCGCAGTTGAGCAGCGGCAGGGAGAACGGTAGAACTGCGGAAGCTGATGCTGTAACGTTATATGGATTGGAAATGCCCAACACTTGCAGTTTGTGTTCATATCTTTATTTTCTTAAATTGAAAGACTTTTGCGGTGTCTCTACGGGGGAGCAGGGGAGTTCCAGTGTGAGCCACTAGGTTGGTCTGTTGTTTTGCCCTCCAGGTCACTGCGCATGTCACGTGACTGAAAACTAGCAATAAGTTCCCTTTAATCAAATAGAACCTTCTTATAAACCATCTTTAATGTACTTTTGAAAGGGAACACTAGGACAAGTGACCAAGGGCTAAAATCAGTTATAATATCAACACAAGTCCTGATGGTTTTCATGTTTTCACAACACAAGTACAGGGTGGTTTCAGTTGAATGAAACCACCCAGTCATCTGTCATTTGGAAAAACAGTATAATTTTTCAGCTTCACAACCATTTAATCCCCCATTGGACAAACTGAAAAATGCTTTGTGTAAAGCAAAAAATATGTTTCTTTTTTTTGCCTCTGATAACTTTGGAGATTTTCACCCGACAGCGACAGCGTTGTAGTTATATGAATGATGCAGAATACAAAAGGGTGAAAGAGAGAGACTGCAAGCCAAAGAAGGTATTTTTGGCACTCTGTGGAGAGGGAAGTAATCCCCCTGGATGATTCATTCTGTCTCTCACTTGGTAGACAAGAAGAGTCAGCAGGAGATTGAAAAAAACACTGAGGAGTAAAGTAACAGATGCAGGCAGACAGAGAGTTCTCACCAAAATGTTCGATATTCTCTGTCCAGTGTCTGGACTGAGGAAATACCACATGGAGCTAGCTAACTAGATCCTATCCTTTTTGTTCACAGTCAGCCTCTTGTCAGTAGCGTCCTACAATGTGGATGAGAGCGCCTACAGACATGCTGCCTGTCTGTGAGCGATTAGCAGCTGAGAGGATTTACTTTAGCTGCAGAGGCACAATGTAAGGTCCTCTGTGTGTGTACAGTCCCACATCTAGCCTTTGTTTACAGGATGTCAGGTCAACTGGTCATTGTTTTGGTGTGTTCTGCTCATTCACTGTTGATCGTTGACCGCTGCAGAAGCATGTTCATGCATGTTTTTGAACTTGCAGAATCGCACAGATTTATGCAAACACACACACACACACACACACACACACACATGCACGCGCACACACACACGCGCACACATACACACACTAAAGCACTCTGCTGCAAAGAGGTGGAAGTTGACTGACAGTCCAATTCTTTCCCTCCTGCAAAAAGCTCTGCACTCACACTGAGCCATCATACTTAATTTAACAAGATCAGTAAGGAAAAAAGACTTGAGAGGATTTTTTTTGAAGATGCCAAAAGGGAATTAGAGGGAAAGTGTGATTTCTGACCCAAGACTGGGGTAATACAGCTTGATAAATGAAAGTCAAATTCAACGTGATCTTTTTGTACGTCCAAACCATGAGATGTGAAGGAGGGGATGAGTTATTACGGATTTAAAGTAAGTGGTTTTGGGATGCCATTGTCACCTTGAGGTCTAAGTCATGCACATGGCAGCATAACCTCAGCCAAACCCCAGAGAAATACAAAAATAGCCCAGAAGGCAAAGTTTAAATTTCAGAATCAGCTTTGTTGCCAGGTATGTGTACACATAACAAGGAATTTGATTCAGGATTGTACATTGCTTATGATGTGTTTACTCATACAAAAATACAAAATCCCAATAATAAAAATAGAATACTTCAGTGTAGACAACACAAATATACATGCTATGAACAAAAACAATATAGACATATTGGCAAATAGTGCAGTGAGCAGAGTGCAAAGGATGCAGGAGTATGTACATGTCGGAGGTGGATGTGATATACAGGTACATATACATGCATACATGTACACAGTGCAATGAAACATAGTGCAAAGGATGCTGGGATAAATAAGTAAGTATTTTGTGCAGGAGTTATGACTTGAGGTAGGTGGATTGATGTACAGTATCTACAATATGACTAACAGTATGAATAGCACTTGAATAGACAATGGTGAATAAATGATAAGTGTTAGCCAGTAAACAAGTAGCTGATTAGAGACAGAGTTACTGGGTTATTGCCAGAGATGCTCACAAGTCTCAAGTCCAAGTCAAGTCTCAAGTCTTTGAGCTATAGTTCAAGTCAAGTCCCAAGTCTCTCGTGGTTATTACAAATGCTGTATCATCTACTGAATTCAATCTAGGTTGCTAATAAAGGGTTTCTGTAACTGTAACCTGTTTTTCATTTACAGAGCACAACCATGTAATGTGCAATGCAAATATTGACTGTTTATTAAATACTGTAAGTCAAAATACTCTCCAGACTCTTAAACCTTAAACGTTAACTAAATAAAACTGACATTGCATAATCAACAATAAACCTGTAACCTCTCTTTAATTTACAGAGCACAACCATGTAGCCTAATGTACAACGCGTCCACAATTAATGACAGCTTATACACTACTGTAAGTCAACAAACCCTGTTGATTTTCAAACCCAGTGTAAAGATAACTAAATAAAACTGTAAAGTTACATGGTCAAAACAATAAAGCTGTAACCTGTTTTTAACTTACAGAGCACAACCATAATGTGCAATGCAATCAATGACAGCTTAAACTACTGTAACGTTATAACTAAATAAAACTGTGAGGTTACATGTTCAACAATAAATCTGTAACCTCTTTCTAGCCAACGCAATAATTAAGGTGATGGCAGCCAGCAGGACGTAAATAATTATGTTTATCGACCACCACAAGTTTAGCAAGTAAACAAACGCTCATTCATCTTTTCATAACGAACAACAGTTAACTAGAGTAAACCTCTCGTTGGTCGTAGCTGAAGCAAGAAGCAAGCTAACGTTAGATGGCCAATGCTGAGCTAAACATGTTTACTCACCACAGGTTACTAACGTATTTGCATTCAGCGCGTCTTTGTTTGGGTCTTGTTTTATGAAGTTTTAAAGCCAAAGTTTATGATGAATGGCTCAGCAGCTGCCGTGTTTGTTGTGCTCTCTCACGTGCAGCCGCACGCAGCAGATGCTACGTGTTATGTAAGCAGGTTATAGGTAACGGAGGAAGGGAATAACAGCAAGCTCATCAGACGTTTCCTAAAAATAAACATTGTTCACAAGTCCTGTCTGAAGTCGTTTGTGGACGAGTCTCAAGTCAAGAATATATGACTTGACTTAAGTCGCAATCGAGTCCGAGTCCCTAACCCGAGTCCCCATCTCTGGTTATTGCACAGGAATTGTTCCTGACATTGTGAGTCAGAAATCAGCTGTTCATCAGAGTGATGGCTTGTTTTATTTACCATTTAGGGTTTGTTTACATCTCACCTGTTTGATGTGCGGTTGCCCATTTGATCTGGTTTGTTTAGGCTGGTGTGAAATCAGTCAGTCAAACTCCGTTGCGGACCAAATAACCAGACTGAGACCTCACAAAATAAAATGGAATCGCGATCTGGCTGTAAGGCTACATTCAGACTGCAGGCCAGAGTTAACTCTGGTGGGGTGTGATTTTGGTGTGAAAGTAAAACAGACCAACCACAGAATCATGTGATAGCAGACGTGATTTTAAGCCCAAATTCAAAAGCTTAACGACTTAAACACTGTATATATTTTTGCAAAATCATACAGTAACTGTGGTAACACATGCATGTCAGAACTAAAAGGCAATAATTTGGTATTATTCTTTTGCTTGGTTCAGACCAAATGAATCAAACTCCAGATGTAAAGGTCACCTTAGTTCTTTGTTTGCTATTGAGATCAGTCGAAAAGGCAAATGATTTGTAGTCCTTTTTGTCTATATTGCTAGGAGAACAAAAGGGGTTTTTCAAGTTTCTTTTATTACCACACAGGCTGTGGGATTAAGTTACTGAAATAAGAGTGTAAATAATAAAAAAGACAGGTAGAAGAAGAAGAAAAAAGACAATTCAGCATTTTTTTAAAAAGAGGAGTACATTGGTGATAAATGGTTGAACAGCACCAATCAGCCTAATGAATAATCTATTCATATCTAGTCTAACTTCCCTATTTTGACGTTTCTGGCACCTGCTGTTAGACAAATAAATGTGGATTATAAACATACTGCTCTATCCCGGCTTACCTGATCATCACATCTTCCCATGAAAACATTTACACCGCACCCTGCTGCCCCAGAAATGTGCATGTACACACACTCTCCCAGTTCAATACAACAAAAACCACAAACTACAATCTCAAAAATGGTCATAGTGTTTACTACTAAATTTCTAACAAATCAGATTATTGCACAGCTGTTGTCTGTAATAAACTCAGTGTAGTCTGTAATGAACATATTAAACAATAACCAATGCAAATATCTGCAGTGAACACAGTGCTATCTGAGTTTTCCAAACATAATTTGCATCTTCTGCTTTAACACTGGCAGTTACAACGGGTATAACAGTCACATTCATATACACACACACACACACACACACACACACACACACACACACACACACACCACCCTTCACCAACACGCAAAGACTTGCCTTCCAAATAATCTGCCGCAGTCTTTTCTGTATCTGTTTCTATAAGAGGAACTTAAACATGCTTATCTTAATCCATTGAAGCTTTGTGTGTGTGTGTGTGTGTGTGTGTATGTGTGTACGTGCACGCAGTCTAATTCAAGCCTATTGTTGTTTTTCAGACCCCGTGATATGGGATGTTCAGTTATGACGTCATGCTTATTTGATCACTTGACAGGCCAAATGCAAACAAAGTGCTTTGAATGCAGAATGAAAAAGGTGCTGCTGGCCTTCTCTTTGCATAGATAGCAGATGACAGATGGCTGCTAGTAGATTTTCACATAAACGGCCACTAAATACAGCGGGAAATAGCTGACACTGTTACACGAACAGACGGGGAATATTGCAAATAAACATTTCACAGCTACATGCTCACTCTCTCTCTCTCACTCACACACACACGAGCAAACAGTGGGAACCCCAGACTTTGAAAGCACCCTGACAAGCGCAGCGTCTCTCCCCGTGTACACAGACTTACACAATGCCACCACTAACAGTCACTCATGTCAGCCATTTCTGTTTTTGGTTCCACTTTTCCTCTTTGGTTTCCATGGCTCCCACGGCCTGTCAATCATGGACAATTTCCTTTTTTTTGTGGCATTTCTGCTTTATTGTGACAGTGATAGCTGGGGAAAGACGGGAAAGGGGGAGAGAGGGGATGACATGCAGCAAAGGGGCCGGGCTGGAATCAAACTCTGCGGTAAGGCCTCAGCCTTGATACATGGTGAGTGCTCTACCAGGTTAGCTACCAATCATAGAAAATTTCCTTAATGGGAGCAGTGTGAGAGAGTGTGTGTGTGTGTGTCACTTTGATGGTGGGAGTCATATTAGAAAGCTTACAGAGACAAACTACTGTGACCAGAGTCAGTACGTAAGTACCTTGCATATGTCATAGACTACAAGGGTTGAAACGGTATGAGTTTTTCATGGTGCGATAGTCATCTCAGACAATATCACTGTTTCATGGTATCACGGTATTCAGTATTACACTACTATTAAAACTTAAAACCTTTTTTATAATGGAAGAATGAAAATTTAAAAAAGATACACAGGTGAGATTTTCCGTGTGGCTGAATTTCAAAACCGTAGATTAGCAAATGTACATGGTATGATAACACTAGTTTGTCATACTATGGTATACTGCTGCAGCCCTATAGACTACTTTACAATGCATGGGTGCATGATGTTGATTTAATAGTTGTGAGATTATTGTGTGTGTGTGTGTGTGTATATATATAATGTAAAGTCATCTGGTTTTCATATAACAACAGAGAGTGAAATGGTACTAGGATCATGTTTAGTCTGTAGATTGCAGAATTATTCATTACCAATTCACCTTTTTGTGCCAGCAAACTGTCATGGGTGAATTGTCTCATTGCAGGGAACAGGACATCAGAAATCACACAAGGAAGATTTGTTTATGACTGAACATTTGTCATATTCTGTAATACATTACTGTTTATTAGCAGTGGAGGAGGGCTAATTTATTGTTTTTCAAATGTAGCGTTAAACATAAATAGCAATGCATAATTTACACATAGGATGATATTCCAGCAATAATGTACCTGCAGGTAAATACAAGAAGAAAACATGTAAAATATGAATGCTTATATTTAAACAGAAATGAACTATCCCTGCTCCTGTTTTTACTTTGATATGTTGTGGCATCAGACAGACATTGTCCCAGATAGTCATCACGCACTGCAATAAAGGGGCTTTTGCACATATTAATACCTGAAATATTGGAAGGGCTAAGGTCTTGGATGAGCACATTACCAGAGTTTACAATACAGATGAGCTGTTAATACATAGTTTAGATAGTGATATGGTGGCAAACAAACCTGATCATTGTTAATCCAAGTACACAGATGAGAATAAACGCACAAGAACATGACCGTACATGGAGTCTCTCACAAAAGAGAGGACTGTTTTGACTGTGACATTACAGATATTTTTCCACTGCAGTATAGAGATTTGGCACTAGTTTCGTCTTTTTGGCATGTCCAAGATAGTTTTATTGACACATGATGGCAAAAGGAGGTAGAGGAGGGATGTGGGTGGCTTTAGACGGCATCAAGTGTGGAGTCAGCAGTGTTTTTCTGGAGCCTCCTCAGTGCAGTGAGTTAATGCAGGCTGGCAGGTAGGGTGGACTGTACTTGACTGAGCTGGGATTCAAGTGTGGAGAGTGGATCCTGGTAGTATTTTTTTCTGTGGAAAGGCTGATCATTTTCAAGATGGTTTTAGCTTAGTGATGGTCACTGTCAAGCAGGATTTGTTTCTTGTTAAGTTTATGCACACTTTTGAATGATTACAGTGTTTTTATTATATTAAGTGGATGTTGTGGCAAACTAATCAAACTACTCTGCAAATAAATCTTAGACTTTCACGTCTGTAACTTCACTACTCATAGAAGAGTAGCAGTTGGAGTGATCAGGGTTGGTGAGTAACGGATTGCATGTAACAGCGTTACGTAATCAGGATACAAAAATAAAGTAACTGGAGTCATAATCAGATTACAGTTACATTTTGTAAAAATGGGGATTACACATAGGGACCATCAAACAGAAAGCGGAGAGCTATTTGCTCTTTACGTGTTTCCATGAAAACACACAGCTTGGGAGGGATTTGTCACAGATATTGATCGCTGTGTAGCCAGTAGTTGATGCACGTCATGCAGACTGATTCCAGCTCCCTGTGAGTGAACACGGCAGTCGGACCCAAGCACAGACTGACGGGGGCCAGCCTGACCTCTGAGAATGCAGTACAAAGGTGGTTTTCTTGCCGGTTTGACTCTTGTCACCCTGGAGCTGAGTCACCTAATGAGGCTGTGTTCAGTCTTGTTCATGACGTGTTCACTGGGAGACTGCTGAGCACAGTTTCGTTTCCCGCGTGCCCGGCGACGCTCCACACAATAATTTCCCGCTGGGTCCACTCGTCCCTGGCCTGAAAACCTCCAGTGCTTGAGTAAAGGTTTAAACCTAAACACATAATCCGGTGCTCTGAGTCCCCCGTATAGACAGAGTAAGTTAATTGACCAGTAGTTGCAGGCTAACTGAGCTAATTAGATAATGGCAGCTAGTTAGCAGCAGTTATCCGACTTACTACAGCAACAAGTAAAGTGATCTGTCCATCAGGAAACTCACATAAATCACAGAGTTGAGAGTTTTTGTATTGAAGTAATCCAAAAGTAACAAAGTAAACAGATTACATTACTTTTGTTTTCTGGTACTTGGATTATGTTACTCATTACATTTTTAACAAGCAATTAGTAATTAGTAATCAGATTACACTTTTAAAGTAACCCTCCCAACCCCGGCAGTGATAATGGTTAATATGGGATTCAAATAAATTAACATTAACATTAACACTCAGACTTGACTCAATACTTCTTTGGGTGTATGTGAAGGACAACCGGTTAACTGACTAGGTTTACGTGTATTCCTGCATTGTTGATGTTACTGCATTCTTCTGTGTGCACCACAATGTTTCTACTTCTAATATAGTTGTTTTTTAAGGTAAAATATGGCAACCACTGAGTTTGTACCTTTTGCAAACCATAGCTCATCATTATACAAAGAGTTTAAAAATCTCCCATCAGACCTAGATGTACTGCCCAGTATAAGTCTGAGTGATTGCACTTTATACCTGTAGAAGTCCAACAAGTCCTACAAATTTTGTCCACAACAAAACACGCTGTTTTCTATCTCTAGAAAGACACATGGAAGTGTTTTCTGATCTGACACCCCCTAGAATGATATACTTTGTCTCCAAAGAACATTACATTTACATTTATTCATTTAGCTTTTATCCAATGCACCTTACACTTGCTATGCAGGTGCTGGTCATATAATTAGAATATCATCAAAAAGTTGATTTATTTCAGTAATTCCATTCAAAAATTGAAACTTGGACATTATATTCATTCATTACACACAGACTGATATATTTCAAATGTTTATTTCATTTAATTGTGATGATGAAAACTGATAACTAATGAAAGTCCCATTTTCTATAGTGTTAAGGTCAGGTGAGTTTGCTGGCCAATTAAGAACAGGGATACCATGGTCCCTTAACACTGTCGTCAATAATAATGAGTAAAGATTACTACCGTAATCCCCTTCCCCCGCCACTCCGCCACCCGCACCGCACCGCCGCTATCCATTTAAAACATAGTCATATTTGCCTCTAGCAACATTGCCCAGCAACATTGCTCAAAAAGTTGCCCCGTGTATCATCAGCTTTAATTGTTTGTGTGATCACGCTTACAGAAGGTTGTGACAGACCCAAATCATCACCGCTGCATTGCCAAATATCGTAATGTAGTGATTACTTTCATTCCTGTGTCGGGGATGTTTGCGTGTATCTAAAAAAGATCAGTCACAAACACGATCCCTGCACAATCTAATCTATAGCGTCTGATTCACTCACTGTCATCCGTTGTCTGCAACACATTTCTTCTCACTCTTCGTCTTTCTGCCATTTTCTCCTCTACTAAAGAAACTCTTAAGCCTCTTAAAAGTCCTCGTCCCTGCTCCTAACAATTCTGAGCTTAAGAGCTCTTTTAAGGGTTAAGATGCTTTATGAATTACTTTTTTCTTTACTAGGATTTTTTCTTTAATTTTAAGAGTAAACGCCGACTTTTCTAAGAATTTTCTAAGAATTTTCTTAGAATTACGTCACTAGGAGCTACTCTTAGCCTTAAGATTCTTTGTGAATACGGGCCCAGGTCTTGCATACGTCTGTGCGTGGTGGTTCTTGAAGCACTGACTCCAGCTGCAGTCCACTCTTTGTGAATCTCCCCCACATTTTTGAATGGGATTTGTTTCACAATCCTCTCCAGGGTGCGGTTATCCCTATTGCTTGTACACTTTTTTCTACCACATCTTTTCCTTCCCTTCTCCTCTCTGTTAATGTGCTTGGACACAGAGCTCTGTGAACAGCCAGCCTCTTTAGCAATGACCTTTTGTGTCTTGCCCTCCTTGTGCAAGGTGTCAATGGTCGTCTTTTGGACAGCTGTCAAGTCAGCAGTCTTCCCCATGATTGTGCAGCCTACAGAACTAGACTGAGAGACCATTTAAAGGCCTTTGCAGGTGTTTTCACAATATTCAAATTTTCTGAGATACTGATATTGGGGTTTTCATTAGTTGTCAGTTATAATCATCAAAATTAAAAATTAAAATGAATGCTTGAAATATATCAGTCTGTGTGGAATGAATGTATACAATATACTAAGTTTCACTTTTTGAATGGAATTACTGAAATAAATCAACTTTTTGATGATATTCTAATTATATGGCCAGCACCTGTATGTATCAGAGGTCGCACTCGCAACTACGGGTTAAGTGTCTTGCCCGGGTTTATTAAAAAGCAATGTTGAAAACTATATCTGTTTTATGGTCTGACAACATCGTGGTTAAGGTTTGGTAGGGTTTAGGCACAAAAACAACTTGGCTAGGTTTAGCCAAAGACCATGGCTTGTAAGATTAAGGAAACAATGTTTTGTTGATCCCGTCTTCCACCCTGACCTCCTCCCATAGGGGACTTCGTCGCTCTATAACAACATCACCTGACTTCCTCCTTTGCTTCTATCATAATTACTACAGTCAATAGAGGGCTTTGTCACTTGAATGTAAATAAATATTGTTTTGGGGCACTTGCTGACTTATTGATGCTGTCGCTCTTTTGGAGAGACAGTCTCACTGGGTCTGTGGCTCAGGTGGATAAAGGGGTCTTTCATTAATTGTAGGATTGGTGGTTCAGCGCCCAGCTCCTCTTCTTCTGTCTCTGAATAAGACACGCACATTTCTCCTGATGAGAAGGCTGCCTTCACTGCCTTTGCCCTACTCAGGTTTAAAGACACTAATGCAGTCCATTTACCATTTACCAAGTTTATTTATTATTGATAAATATGTGATATGGCAAATATTCAATCTATATTTGTTTGTTTGTTTTGTTTCCAGTGTTAATTAATGTTTTAATATGGCTTTGAAATTGCATTGCTGTCAATACAGCTGAACGTCCCTAAATGAGTGTGACTCTGTGTTACAGTTTAAATAGCGTGTCAGGCTGCACTTTACACATCTATTGTGTAATCTGTTGTTTGAAGTAAAGTCTGATCCAGTGGAAACACTCCACTCATGGCTCTAACCAGTACTGTGTGTGGTGGCCCTGCCTTGGTCTCTGGTGTCACTTAGTTTAATCATGGTGCCTGTCTGTGCTGCTTAATTACCAGGACCAGCGTGGTGTCCACAAGGTGCCTGAGGTGAATCGGCATGGAGCAGTGGCCGACAGCCAGGCACAGGGATTTGGCCGTGACGCGCTCTGTGTTTCATCTCAAAGTCTTTGTTTATGTAAAAACAGTAGTGAGCCCTTTACCCCCAGATAACTCCCTGCTGGGAGGATAAAGATACACACACACAGCCTGGGAACGGGCCATGGGCCAGGACCGGCTCAGTACAGGGATAAAGAGATTGAGGCACAGAGACAAGAGGCTTGACTACAAACAGTCTAACCTTTGCCACAGGGTTTGCACTTGTTTGCTCTCAGTTTGATTACTGTGGAATAAAAGTGTGTATACTGGGAAGCACTTCACAATCTAATGCTGAATGGAACAAAGAGAGCCACAAAAATAAAACAATTCAAAATTATTTAGTCTGTTGAAATGAGGGGATTGCAAGTTAGGTGGTCAGAGCTGATGGTTCGCCCTATTGAGAAGATAGAAAATAGTGAAATGTTTGCACTCTCAAATATATTATTTTTCCTTTTTTTTTTTACTACTGCTACTTTAAGGAAACTGAATTTGAGCTGAATTTTTTTCAGTTGTAGTGAAAGCTCAGCATTAGGTAATGAAAGCACAGTGATGGCAAAGGCACCACAAAAACTGCTAAAGAAAGGCATCACTTTAGACATTTTGTATTCTTTCACTGACATTATTTGGTGACCAATCATTGAGTTTGGTGCTTTTTCAGTTCAATTCAATTTCTATAGTATCAATGCATAACAGAAGTTATCTCAGTGAACGTTTCACATAGAAGTTATCTCAGTGAATGTTTCACATAGACTGTTCTCCTTGTTATATTATTTAAAGAGAACCAACAATTCCCTCCATGAGCAAGCACTTGACGACAGTGGCAGTGACATTTTTTGGGTTGAATTAGATCATTTTTGGCTTTAGAGCCAAGGGAACACGTTGAGAACAAAATAAAATAACAACAGTCAATGGAAACCAAAATCACAAACTGATTTGGGGCTGGATACAAAATCACACCAAAAATCTAAGTTAAAAAAATGGCCTGATCCAACTTGCGTGACTTTAATCACAGCAACTTGCCTGTATGCACTCCCAAAAACATCTGGGCATGCTCCTTATGAGATAGCAGATGGTGTCCTGTGGGATCTCCTCCCAGACCTGGATCAGGGCATCAGTGAGCTCCTGCTCTGTGGCACTTCTTGGTGGCATCAGATGCACTGAAACATATGTCATGGAGGTTCTCAATTGTATTTGGGTCTGTCAATGGCATCAATGCCTTCGTCATCCAGGAACTGCCTACACACAATGTCCTGCACCAGGAGGAACCCAGGGCCCACTGCTCCAGCGTAAGGAGCAGGAACAGTAGCTAGGGTACTGTTGACTAGCATGTGGATGTTGGTGTGACCTTCTAAAGATAGGCTTCCCCAGACCATCATGAAGAGAACGGAGAACCAAAGGTGGACCTGCCAATTCTGCTGTTCTCTGAAAAATGCCAAGCAAGCTGCCCTGTGCTGGTCTATGAACACAGATCCCAGTAGAAGACGTTAGGCCCTCATGGAGCGTGTTTCTAACATTTTAGTTCGAAACATTTCCACCAGTAGCCCGCTGGAAGTCTTTTTGTAGGGCTCTGGCAGTACACCTTTTGTTCCTTCTTGGAAAGGAGCAGATACCGGTCCTGCTGCTGAGTTGATGCCCTTCTACAGTCCTGTCCAGTTCTTCTCGTGTATCAGCCCGTGAGACTGTGCTTGGAGAAACAGCAAACCTTGTGATGGCAAGTATGGATGTGCCATCCTGGAGGAGCTGGACTTATCTGGGCTATCTGAATGGGCTGCAGGTATCGCCTCACGCTACCATCAGTGACAAGGACACTAGCAAAATACAAAACTAGAGCACAATCTGTCAGGAAGGATAAGGAGAGAGTAATTGTCTGTGGCTACCACCTGCAACACCATTTTCTTTTTTGAAGGTTATCTTGCTTTTGCCTCTGCAGTGCACCTGCTGGCACTTTCATTTGCACTAAACAGGTGGCATTGATACTTATGCTTCATAATTGGACAGATTGATATCCCTGACGTTTACTGACTGTTGTTACACTGTGATGATTAAATGTTCCCTTATTTTTTGAGCAGTGTATATAGGTCTTTCTCACACACTTATCTGATCTTCAGCCGAGGGAACTCATTCAGCACCTTGGACAGTGCCCCCTTTTCCCAGTGCCGGAAGTGTGCACTAGTTTCTTCTGTTTCAAAAGCAGAAAATATTTACTAATCTGCAACCCATAGTCAACATGCTAGTCTTTAGGGGAAATAGAGCAGCACCATTTTCTGACATTGATTATTAATTAGCTCTTTAAGGATGAGAGAACAAAAATTTTCAACTAGTCAGAGATTACTGCAGCACCATAGATACAGTGTCGATACCAGACTATAATAAGGACTGGAGCTATTAAGAAGTTTTATTTTTATTGCTTTTTATTTGTGGATATGTATCTGTTTAACAAACAAATGTTTCCCATCAACCTTTAACACCAGTATTCCACCAAAAACTAGATGTAAATTCGATGCTAGTAACCTAAGCTGTATTTTCAACATATTGCTGGGAGTGATGGATTACAGATAGTAACTCAAAGTAGATTGCTTTTCTCTTCTGCCCAAATGCCTTTCTGAATTCCTCATAATAAATATCCTGACCTGGAAGAGGCTCCTTTATTAAAAGTGTATTTTTGTTAGTCGATTCTGTGACATATAGAAGCACAATAAAACTTAATTTGAGTCTTTTGGGTCAGTACTGAGAAGTAGGATTAAATTACTGTACTCATGATTGATAGTTCAATGTGATTTTCTCGGTAAATGCAGCATTGAAGTCAGAGACAAACAAACGCGTCTGGTCACCAACATCCCAGTTTGAATAATGAGTGACGTGACTGCAATGAAATGATGAGATATTGATTGTGGGAGAAAATATGCTTATAGACTAATCCATCATTTTCAGGAAGTTTCCCCATGAATTATTGAGTTCAGTCAGGTTGACAGATATTTTAAGATTGTGATTTCTGACTAATCAATACAAAAGCACCAGCCTCTCCTTTTCTAAAAAGTACTTGATGATGAATCTCTCTTTAATATTCATCCATGCATGAAAATGATTTCAGCAGGTCTGGTAGATTTTGATTCACAATTTCCACAAGCAGTTTTTAATGCCTTTTCTTCTGTAGTTAATTTCTTTTTAACTCAGCAGTAATAAGTTTGGTGAATGATGATGAGACAATATATGTTTCCAAATCAAAAGTAAACCCTGGGGAATCACAATATGACTTTTCTGCTCATTGCTGTTTGTCACAGCTGAGACGAGAAACAAATGATCTGTCTTAGCAGTTTTAGACTTGACCAATTGATGTAAACATACTGAAGCTTCTGCCTGCGGTGTCCAATAAAGAACAACACACTCAGCATAAATATATCATAAAAAGAGTAAGAGTCAGCAAGGGATATAATTAAAGCAGTGGCATTAGGACTGCTGCGGTCACCACAAATATGATTTAGGCACTGCATATTAGGAGTTTGAGTTTGGTTACTAATTCAGCAGATATGTTTAATGATGAGATTTATTTTCACAAGTCTAACTAATTCAGCAGATTTGGTGGTCACTGGTGTTTTTTCACCAGTGACCATGCTGCTGTGGTGCACTAAAAGATAGTACTCTAACTTTAAGTTGTAAAAATTCGTAATAGTTTCAGTGGGTTAGGGGGGTTAGATTGGGTTGTACATTATCTATGGAGCTTAAGGGAAGTTTTTTTGTTATCAAGAATTATTATACTTTCTTTGTGTTTGTTTGTACTTACTCACTTTTACGCTTTAATTGTTTATATTTCCAAAATGACCTTTCCTTCACATTTTTTTTCATTCATATGTGTAGGTGGATTGAGCTATAGCAAAAGTGTATTGAGAGTTTTGCGGTCAAGAGTAATGAGTTGTTCCCCTTTCTCAAAACACATCTACAAGCTGCCCTGAGTAATTAAGACTACTGTCAATGGAGAAAGCCATTTCTCTGTCTCTTTCAGGATGGATCTCTTCCCGTGTTTAAGCATTTGTTCTTAACGGACACTGAAACCTCTTATTTACTGTAGATAGCTGGAAAATTACTTTGGTGTTTGTACCTTAAATGTCTCACTATGACGTTTCTTTTAGCCAACAATTTGTTGATACAAGATCATAAGAAATGTATAAAAGGTGTTTTACAGGTGATTTTACTTTCAAAGTAGCGCTGACTTAGTCTTTTATTAACATGTTACAGTAGGTATAGTAATACAGCAGATATCTGTCCACAGTATGATTTGTTGTTGAGTTTTCATGTGTTGTATCACAGCAGCTTACAGACGAGTAGCTCAGAAATTATAACCCATAGGTGTAACATGTAGTAAGTGTAAGAAAAGACATACTAGCAAAAAAAATACTAATCTATAGAAATAAAAAGTACAGGTTGTGAATAATGATCCTTTCAATGCGTTAATAATAATTATAAAGCTGAAAGCTTTACTGAAAGTATTATTTAGAGCTGCACCAATATATCTGCAGACAATATCTCAATTGCAGATTTATCTGTTGCCATATAATAAATAATAACAAAATACATTATTTATATCTGGTTTAGATCTTTTTAAAACAATGGTTGAACTAGGATTAAAACAAAGTGGATCAAAGTGCTTTGTTACTCTGCTCTTTATAGCTCCCTTCTATCTGGTTTAACTTCTCACAACAATCCCCTGTACAAATTTGGCGGTATTACATACCTGCTTCCCTCCTCAATTCTTCATCTTCCACCACGCCAAACTACACCCAGCTAATCTGGAGGCGGTGCGTTATTCTCTCCAGTCCTCCAACTAACAGCACCTTGTTTAATACCTGAGGGATGTGCAGTACAACTCGACCTCCCTTTCTTCTGAGACACGACAAAGCCAGTCCATGTGGCCCAGTCTACTCCCTAATCCTACTGTATATAATTACAAATACCTCTCCCCTCAGACGCCTAAGCAATCTTTCAGCAAATACACAGGAGGCTGGAGGTGGATAGTGGCAGAAATCAGATTAGGAGGCCTCTCAGCTTCATCAAGTGTTTCCCTATCAGAGACTAAAGACACTTAAACAGTGCATCAGCACATACTTGGAGACATTCACACACACACAGACAACAAAGTACATTCTTTCTCCCGGAGAGATACACACACAATACTTACAAATGGACAAAGGATGAAGAAGGAGGAGTTAAAATAAATAAATAAATCCAGTTTGATGATAATTGTCAGCAGTGCTGATTGACCGATAAATGCATGCAAATCTAAACCTTTTTCTGACTACTATTTAAATTGCTGTTTATCTCTCCCACTGGGATGGAGCGAAGGAGGGTTCCCAATCACCCGCCCGTCCATGCTTGAAGCCTCTAGAGGAAAGAGAAAAAAAGAGGGGGAGGCTTAAGTAAACAGAAGAGAACAAATGAGCTCTGTGACGGCTCAGCAAGCACTACCTCCCTCCTTGCCCGTCTGAATGCTCGTCTTTTGTTGATGGCTGAATAGGGGGCTAAATATCCCTTGAAATCAGAGCCAGAGCCACCTCTCTGGATGCTATATTCTGAGACTAACGCCTTTCATATGCAAATAGTAACTGGGTAAGGATTGGTTTTACCCCAGTGGTTGGTGTTCTGTAATGGACATCACATGTGAGGTCAGAGGATGAGTAATGGAGCAATATTTGGGCTTCTCATCTTCAGTTAGCTTTTGGAGTCTTTTATTGTCCTTTGGGTTGTTCGCATTGTGTGCTTATTTACGCTGATTTGACAAGAACTGTTTTTTTTTTTTTTTTTTAAAGACCAGATGGTGTCCCATGAACTGGTGTTTAGCATGGCAGGAAGAAGGGTTTGGGGTGAGAGTAAGGTTTAGTTACAATTCACTGAAGGATTATTGTCTGTGTGTGTGTGTGTGTGGCTTGGCAACCCATTCATTAGGACCTAAATCACCAACTAATACCCTCTGAATTCCCTAAATGGGTTGGGTCCTCAAAGCACAGTCACACAATCTGTAGTGACTTTGGTCTGATGTTGGTAAAAGCCAGCGGACATTCACACACAAGATTAGATACAACCGCTCACAAGTGTAGTTAAAAAATATAATTACACATACTGTACTACCGTCTTCTGAGGCCATTCCTACACAGAGGTGGATCAATCATAACACTATTTAAATGTGAAAATGACTTTTGTCCACGCCACCATCATCGGGTCGTTTTTATAAAAACAAGGAAAGTGAAGTTATTCCTGTGTCAGTCAAATCACTGTTTTATGTGTTGACGTTGTTTGGCAACATGCACATAATTGTGTGTTTTGCTATTTTTGCTCCCATTTCTGCTGCACCACACTGCTATATCTGTTAAGACATTATTTTGAAGAAACTCTCATCTACACTGCAACACAACAGGGGCAATTTCAGATTCATCCACTCTGGAGAACATTTAACCTATTGCTGCCACGCTGCTGCTGCTGCTGCTGCTGCTGCTGTTAAACATTTCAAAAGTCCCCTCCTTCACCCAATCATCCACCTGTAGGGAAGATATTGTGATCTCTCTGCACTCCATGCTGTGCTGACCTCTACTTACTTGTGGGGAGTGAAGAGGTCAAAGCGTAGACGGCAAACATTAATGTACATCCTCTACATTTGCATAATGATCTATTCTACTTGAGAATAGAATCCACCACTTACACACAAACTGCATATTAGTGACCACTCAGGTCTCACTTAAGTTTGTAGAGCATGTTAGCAAAATAATTCTTCTCAAGCTAAAGTTATTATCATCCTCGGCAGCAGATTGACAGCATAAACGCACACCTCTTGAGCTACAGTAAAAGTATTATAAAACCAACTCCACTGTCAAACAAGGAATACTAATGAATAAGACACTGGCTCCAAACCTTTTTCTATTTTTTATTTCTTTCATATAGTACTTTATGAGAATAGCAGCAATCTGTTGATACAAGGTTTCTTAAATGTGGAAACATAATATCCTCTGATTATTAGTTGTCATGGAAAATAAAGTCCTCACAATTTTCTGCAGCCTTGAAGAATCCTTGACTGACACTCAACAGTTTACTTAAGACCAGACAGAACATTGGCTTTTGTCTGCAGCAGAAATTAGGGCAATTACCTGTTCCTCTTATGAAGCTCACTCAGGCTTTGTATAGCCCTTTTAAAACAAAAATCCCGATATACTGTTGTAAAATTAGACCCTTCATTATGGTGAGACAGACAGTAAGAGTGCTTCACTCCCAAATAATTGACTGCCATGCCTTGTAATATGATAGCTTTACCTGTGTTACCTTTTCCAGATTTTTGACCCCTAACTGTAGTTGGGTGTCTGTTGGCTTTACTACTTTCTTAAACCAGCTTGTAGCCTGGCTTGTAGCTGGTAACATATAGCTGAGATGTATCTCCACCCTTCGTTTTAGTGCCATGCCAGCGCTGGAGAGAGTAATGTGTCAGAAATCAGAACCATTCGGTTTCCAAGCTAAGTCCGAACACACTGAGCGAATGCCGCCCCAGCATAGCATGGACCCCTCTGCTGATGACGATGGTAGTGAGATGTTGCTTTTTTATTGTAAACAGAAGCATTATTCCCTCTGCAGCAGCAGACACAATACACTGATAATCTCACAACTGTGAAGCCGAACTGAACGTGCCACTCTCACCTTTTACTGAACCCTGGTAGTGACGCGTTTTTGACAAAAAGACATGTATTGGATTAGAGTGGCATAACCCACCTTTAACCTTTAGAGAAACAGAGCAGAAACAATACATCACACAAGAAAGGACACAGTGACTACACTGAACGTGAAATGAAAATATGCCAGGTGTGGCCACTTTGCAGTAACTGACCAGAGCAGCACGTCAGGTACAAAAGAAGCTGATAAAAAATCGAGGCAAATGGTTCAGTCTTTCATGGTCAGGTGGGGGAAGAAAAGGTCACTGCACCTACAGAGGAGAGCAAACAATTCTGCCAGTCAAAGATCAGGCTTAAGTTAGTTTTTATAATCACCAGCTGGGCACATGTTTTAGGTCTGCATCTAGTTGAAGTGAGTATTATAATTACATATTAATCAGGTAACTAATGTCAGTTCATCAGGTCAGTACGCATCACTGACTGTAATTACATTATACATTTATTTAGCTGACCTTTTTATCTAAAGTAACTTACAATAAGGGCATTCAACCATGTGGAAACAACCCAAAAATTGCCAGAATAACGCAAGTACATGCAATCAGACCAGTGTTTCCCATACGTTCATTTATTTGTTTACTAAGCCTATTTAAAATCGTATTTGATGGCAGAGCGCCTTAGCGCATTCGCGCAGCACTTTCCTCTCGCTCTCATCCCTCTCTCACTCACCCGTACCTCTCTTGCTCTCTCTTCCTCATGGAACACCACTGCACAAATCTGTCCAACACAGCGCTGTCAACGTCGGAGACCCAGCTTAAAAAAGTTGTTAGCCAGCGTGCAAGGAGCCTAGCTAATAAGGAGAGCTAAGAAAATGTTGGAATGCAGCTGAATTTTGGAAGCTAGCATGCTGTGTATAGTGGGTATTCAATTAAGTGTTTTTTCCATTGCTAAGGAAATATGAACAGTCCTGATGCTTTTGTTTCTTCATTAGTCTGTCCAATAATTTGTGTGTCTATATGTGAATGTGTACTTGTGCTCTTACATTGCAGTTCATTACATTACATTTATTTATTTAGCTGACACTTTTATCCAAAGTGACTTACAATTGCTATACATGTCAGAGGTCGCAAGTGTCTTGCTCAGGGACACATTGGTATCTCACAATATATTCGAACATGGGTCTCTCACACCAAAATCTTACATCTTATCCACTGCTCCATCACCACCCCACCACCAACTCCTTATTGTAATACCAAAAGCATGAAACCATTAAAACATCCCAGTTTGTTGCTATTTCTGATACTGCCTCTTAATTAGAGCTGGGTGGCAGATTTGAATTAATTTGCATGTTGAGTGAAAGAAACAGGGCTCAGAGATAAATACATGTTAACATAACATGACATTCAGGAGACTCTCTTTTAAATACCAAATGGAATTTACTGTCAAATGTAATTCAAGTTATATCGTGATTTTACTGTACACATGCAGATATTACATGCTCACATGCGTGTACCCACACTTGGAAACAACTGTGTCAGTTGGTTGTATCAAATACTTTCAGTGCTTAATGCTATTAATTTCTCTGGTGACCAAATACAACTTTATTGATTGCATGTAAAAGAAAATCAGTTTTAATGTACCTGCCTGTCTTTGTTGAATTAATGTCTGAGTCTGTGGAAGGATTTGAATTTTATTGACATGTGTTATAAATTGTGATCCACCACAATTTAAAGATCAAATAATACTTTCTGCTTCTTGATGTGCATTTTGTCATCAGGCCACACCGTGATGGTCCATACAGATTACATATCGACTGAACATGTGTAAACCTGTCTGCCTATGCAAACTTCCCATTGAGTATAAACACAACCACGTGCGCTGTCCAGTCTGCTCTCCTTGTTTGTTTTGTATAATATTAGGAGTATATTTATTGTGCTATACCCACTCACATGACGTTTGTCGTCAACTGATAGAAGCTATAGTAAAGTAATTGTTCTGTGTCATTATACATAAATCAGTCGAGACATGTTTGCGAAGGTAAAGCAATGTTGATATCGTAGATTTTATGTTGCTTATTTATGGAAATGATCCCCATAATCCTTCAGGTGTGATGCAGTCTTAATGCTGCTGGATGTTTGTATGATTGACAGGAGCTTGAGTCAGTGTGTGTTACAGTGGAAGCGTCAACAGTCTCAATAAGCATCAATTTACCAAGTTAAATGACTTCTGTGTTAAAACCATAAAATCTCTAACTTATAAATAGGTTACCCATTGCATAATATAACAATGGTAACATATATAAACATGGTAACCTTTTAATATACGGATTCAGCATTTCATTGACTATAAGTCAATAAAAGTAAAGACCTTCTTCAAGAAGAGCTCAGGCAAACAGAAAGAAAATAAAAAATGTTTACTATAACATGAGTGCATGAAATGTAAATTAATTATATTAATTTTTGAAGTGTAACATTACGCCTCATATGTCTTAATTCTTACTTTGGAGATTTAGGAGATGTAGTTTATCTCACTAATTAAACTGTAGTGTTTTATGAGCATATCTTATCTCTCATCTTGCCTCATCCAAGCACTTCTCTGAAAATCCAAGTACACTCCAAAAATAAGCATTTTTCCATTTTTCTCCTCTGATCTCAGCTCAGCCTTTTGCAGCATACCAATCAGTAACATTTGTCCATGCTTTACCGTGTTAGCTCAGTGATGTGTCTATATACACATAGTGTAGCATATTAGCTACTTTTATGCTAAAACAAATTATTACAAAATAAGTGTCTACTTTTTTTAAAATTAGTAACTACTGTGAATCCATATTATCTTATTATCTATCTTCTGTACTTTGTGAAATACACTTGAACCTTGTGAACCTTGGGATTTGTTAAGTAAGTTGCATTTATAATATTTATCACAGATGTGTGTCTCCAAGCTTGAGAAAGAGTCTCTCTAATCAGACACAAACAAATGATATGAATTATAGGTTTTGAGAAATGAGTTGTGTGATGTGAGAGAACTTGACTGGGCTGCGTAAGAGCCCTGACCTCAGCCCCATCACACATTTGGGATGAACCAACATCAGTACCCGACGTCACTGATGTACTTGTAGCTGAATGGGAGCAAATCCCTGCTGTCAGGTTCCAAAATCTTGTGGAAATCCTGAAACCCGAAGAGTGGAATCTGTTAGAACAGCAGATTAATGGTCACTGTTCTGTACAGTCCACATACTTTTTTCACTACCATGTAGTAATGTGTGGATTATGATGGGTGGACTGGAAAACATCACAACAGAAAAGCTGTCTCATAAAAAAGCCAATTATTTGATTCATAGATTTGGAAATTATAGTGTGTGTGTGTGTGTGTGTGTGCGCGTGTGTGTGGTGTGTGGGGGGGGGGTTAAGAGCTTGCATGCATTGCACACATACATGTCTGTCTTTCTTTGCTGTCCAATGACACACACTTTGCTCTTCTGTGACACACAAAACCCTTCTGCACTCTTCCTGAGGACAATAGCTATGCAGTGAGGTGGGACTGCAAGAGGAAAAGCATTTATCCTAGCGGAGTAGTGCTGATGACCCTCCCTGCTGGCTCTCTCTTGCTCTCTTTCTCCCTCAGGGCTAACACAGGAAGCTTTTCTGTCGTCTGGACGTTGTCGGGGAAGGGGGAAGATGTGGGGTTAGTGGCAGGCGGACCGCTGTCACACCACACACAGCTTTTTCAGGACACAGGCTGTACTTTTGACATGTGTCTACTGACATTACCCATGATGCCGCCCCTCCTCCCCCTCTCTCCTGGCTAGGGTTGTCTCCTCGCCTCACAGGGGTAATGGTGTGTGAGACAGGTCGAGAGAGGGAGAGGGAATATGCTGTGTCTGTGTGAGTGTGACAGAGAGAGAAACTCAGACTCAGAAACAGGGCAGAGACGGAGGCAGAGCTTTTGCTTCTACACTCATAGAAACTGTCAGTTTGTCTGTTTTCAGTGGAAATTTTTTCTCATAAGCAGAGTAGGCTATTGTGCTATATTGTGTTTTATTGTGTTTACATTTGTAATAATGCCCAGATTTCTCTAAGAAGCAATATTTCTGTATGTGTGAACCATCTTTTCACATGCTAGGGTAATTTCCTCTCGCATCCCTACATCTGATTTTTTTTTTTTAAATAATCAAAGGGAAATAACCATCATTTCTGCTTGCTAGCTAAATAGCTACCCGGGGTTGTTACTACGAGCCTTGTATAACTGGAGCCAGAGCTGTTTCCGCATTTTCTGCAGTAATGTCCCATTCACGTCACATTTAATGGACAGTAGAGATGGGGAAATATTCAAATATTTTACTGACTTATTTATATCTCTCTCTATATCTATCTCTCTCTCTAGATATATATATATATATATATATATATATATATATATATATATATATATATATATATATATATGTATGTATATATATATATGTATATATATGTATATATATATATATATATATATATATATATATATATATATATATATATATATATATATATATATATATATGTATATATATATATATATACATATATACATATATGTGTGTGTGTGTATATGTGTATGTACTGTACATGGTCAATATACTGTATATCCAAATTTGGGTATAATTACTTTGAACACTGGAAGCATGTATTTGTTAGAATTTTTCAAAATACAACTTGGATGTTGACGTGAATGATATTTCCAAATTGGAAACTGGTAATCATAGTAACTTTAATATAACATGAATGCAGCATCTCTCAAGCTCTTTCTTGGTGTGTGTGTGTGCATTGTGTGCGTCTGTTGCCTTGTTACTGATTCTGACTATCACAGGCACAACGTAAGGCATAGCCGAGTTGTGGAGAGTGTCCAGTTTGTTGACCTCTGGATTGCATCTTGCACGTTTGCCAGTATCTGCCAGATAATTGGGCTGGAATCGCAGCATGAGCTTTGGTGGTTTACAGTCGAGTGAGAAGAAGGTCAGCAACTCCAAGGACGGAGAGTGGTTCTCTGCTGGAAAGCTGTTGATTGGTTGCATTTGGTCATCTGCGAGTTGCTACCCCAAAATGAAGGTGTTCTCAGGGTCTTTTGAGTGAGCTCAGACAGGAGAACTGCTGCTCCGTTCTGTCAAAATGGAGCCAGAGAAGATTGTTCTGGCATCTGATCAGGATGCCTCCTGGTTGTCTCCCTGTGGAGGTATTCGGGCCACGTCCAACATGTCTGCGTCTGAGCTTACATGTGTTTTTGTGTGTATGTACACTCGCACACCTTTCAGTCAAGGGAGATACCCAGGCGAATGCTAACTTGACATGACAGATATGAGATCTGGTTTGTCTTATCTGATGAAATAACTTTATTTGATACACATCTTTAGTCATAACTTTGTTCTTCATAGCTCATCTTGTTGTTTGAGTGTTTTCACTCACACCTTAACACATGGGTGCATTGTGATGCATCTCATTGTGCAAATAAAGATGCCAATCCACATTCAAACTGATCATATAGCTGTTTGGCTATATGATCAGTTTGGCTGCTGAATATTGTCAGTGTGGACAACCAAGAAAACAGCGATGTCCTGAGATGAAGATATTTCTAATTATGTGTACCATGTACTCCTGGACTTATGCATAGATGTTTTTATTACTGACTGGAAGAAAACTAACAAGAAAATATATAAATATACATGCCAATCCATCCATCATGTAACAGACATAGATAGCCTTAATCATCAGTGACAGGGTTGGCTGGTTATTAGCCTCACTGACTAAATCCAGTTTTCAAAGCAGGATTATATTCAGTCTGATGTTTTGACCGCTGCTTTGAAATCCTGTTGGTTGGAGGCTCCCTCCTCCTCTCTGCTGCCACCCTGACTGCCACAATGAATGGGCAGTTTCCCCTTTCGCCTCCCGCTTTGCATAAAGGCCATAGAAATCCCAGGAACAGGCCCACACTCATTTGCCTGTCACATTAACTTGGCACCTCACTTTCCCGTGGCCCTTTAACCACTGTGTCCCACCCAAACAAATGACCTGTTCATACAGCACAAAGCCCCCTCGCCTCTCTGTCAGCCTTCCGGCTTCATTTCACTTCTCCCTCTCCACAGTGACCTCCTCTAACCTTCCCTTCCCCCTCTTTTGTCTTTGTTTTCTTTTAAATGTTAGTGACTTCACTTCCTTTACTTAAAACTTGTTGGATGTTGGATAAGTAAGTTTTATTAGGAGGAACTTGCCTCCTCTAATGTTTAATTCCATGAAGGACTGTGGCTCCGGTTTTAAAACAGTATACAAATCTGTCCTTCATATCAAGAACACTTTCTTACACAATGTTACAAGAATTGAAAACTAATGTGTAGTACTCCAGTTAAAATGCACAGTGTGTGCATTACAAAGTACAGGTGTAAAGTTAAAACAAGCCTACAGTTAGCACAGACATATTAGATTAGTCACCATCAGGCAGAAATGAGTCTATAAACTTGACTACAGTTGATGTTTGTTTTGAAACCGTGGCTGGGTCGTGTTACAGTTGATCTACAGGAATCATAACAACATGTTGACCAACTTTGAGGTAATACAGCAGAAACTGTCCGGGTCAAATAAATTACTATAAGAGCATCATTATTATAACCATTTCCCCCTCCTTAATTTCTCATTACAATCACATTGACATTTGTATATGTATTACATATAAAATAATGACATGGACAGCTTCACTACTAACTGAATTATTTTGACTGTTTAAAAACACAGATTAGCTGTTTCAGACACTTTACACAAATTATTGTACTACCAATATGTATAATACAATACAGAACTATAAAATATACGTTACTGTAGTTTGAATTATAATTAACGTATAGCCTAAAATAACTTGTGCTTTCATTTTGTATTGTATGCTATTTGTATTTCACAATAACATCAGTAGTTCATCTAGGCTTATAAGCCACATCTTGACGGAGGTTTCAGTGCATTTCTACATTTTAACAGGCCTGAAAATAAACAGATCCATATAATCAGTTTCCACGGAACGAGAAACTCTTACTGGGTTTAATGTCTTACTGATTGAAATGTTACAGACATGTTCAAAAAATACATACACACTCTGTGGTGGAATGTAACAGTCCATTTACTCAAGTTGTATTTTTTTTTTAAATATTTCCATTTTAACTTCATATTTTCTACATAAATATTGTACTTTCTACTCCGTTGCATTTGTCTTGCAGCTTAAGTTACTAGTTACTTTTCTTATTTGTAATAGAAAGCCTCAAACTGTTTCAGCATACTAGAATGACAATGCTAATCCAACACATCTTTATAGTAGCGTCCATGTTGTTTCCACATTCTTATTTAAAACACATGAACACGCCGACTTCACTACTCGGCATGGGACTATCCGAGGAGCACGTGAATGCAACATTAAAACGCATGATGATCATATAGAATATGATGCAGTGCTGCAGACGAAACTACCCAAATGTATATAAAGTAGTTCAATATTAATCCCAAAACAGCATATATAAACAGAAGAAAGGAAAAATGTATGCAAATAAATTTTACTGATAATACTCGATTCTTCGATAATGACTGTACACACTTAAACTCACAATCCCGCATCACTCACACACACACACACACACACACACCATCCAACAAGAGATGATCAGTGCAGGTGCAGGGCAGACTGAGTGTTTGTCTGCTGTTTTGTTGTGCTGATATATCAGCGGTCACAGAGGCCAAATAAACACTAAACACAGACAACCACAGTGCTCTGTCCTGCTCTCTCTCTCACGCCACTGCTGTGGAGATTAATTGGAGCAATTATGAAGGGTCAGCGTTTACACATGGAGGCAGCTGCCTATCGGTCAAATCTTCTACAGTCTCTAATGTCATCAAGACAAACCCCCAGAAGACTGAAAAACAGTTTCTTCCCACACACGATGGATGTCCTGACAGCAGTTATCATATTTATGCTGGGAAGCCCTGTTTCTACAACTTTTGCAAACATACTTTTGTTTATACATGTTCCCTGACAACACACAAAGTCTACTTTTAGTGCTGTTTTAAATTATTGCACAACAAAATGATATAATAACCGCTGGCAGTATTTATTTGAACATATACTTGGTAGCTATCAAAAATCAAAACCTGTGAGAAGCAGAATTTAATAGTGAAACTTGACTGTAACGATTTAAATTTGTAAATACAGCATATCTGTTTATAAACTGAAATGATTAGTCGATTGATCACTAAATATTTTGATAATCGTTTCATTGTTCATAGTCATTTTTTAAGCAAAAATGCCAAAAATGTACTGCGTCTCCCCTGTTAAATATAAATATACCAAGTCAACTCAGTATTTGCTAGTTTAGCCTTCTGTTGTAGTAAAATTAATATATTTGGGTTTTTTGGATAAAACAAACAACTGAAGACATCTACTTGTACGATGTACATTTTTTTTACTCTTTTCTGACCTTTTCATAGGCAAAACAATTTTTACTTTATTTTATTGATAATGAAAATAATCTTTAGTTGTAGTCTTAAAGGTGGGTTAAGCATTTCTGGAGAAATCCAACACCATGACAAATACCTTGATACAGAGCGATCGACGACACAGCAAGTAACGTAACTAACGTTAGCTAAGTTGTGATTCAGGCCACCTGGTGAATTTAAAGTCTAATACTCACCGTGTATTTCTGTTTCAGCCGCCACCAACCCCGGTGAAAACACCTGAGTCTTTAGCTGCTTGTAGTCTTAACCGCCTTCACCAGACACTAGTTTACTCCACGTCTTGGCTAGAATCTGCAGCTTGTGATTTAAATGGGTTGTTGGAAGATGGTGAGACTCATCCACACAGTTTGAGCAGCTGGAAAACCAACAGAAACGTTAAAAAGCAAGATAAAGCTAATTCTTCGGTTAATTGTCAGTGGATTTCGTCATATCAGTGACCCTTTCACAGTATATTGAGTAATTATGATCAAGGTTTAATATGAAATATATATAAAATATTACTATGTTTAAGTAACATGGGGATGATATGGAAACATCACGCTTGAAATTTATAATTATTCCTCAGTATTTTTAGTGAACAGTCTCCTTCTGAGTTTCGCTGAAGTGACACTTGTGCCCTGTGATCCTAATTATCTTTGAGGACGTCCTCGTTACAGCTCCAATTGATGGAGGAGGAAAGAAGGAAGTTTATAATCATGTTCAATTAGTGCTCCTTCACATTCTATCTGAGCCCTTCCACTACTGCTAATTACTTATTTGTACCAATTATTTGCTTTGCTGAGCTTGTTAACCCCCTTGTTCACCTTGGCAGTTACAGCGATTGCTGTGAGAAGTGTTTAACAGTTTCCCTTTTACAGGTTCCACGAAATGAAAACGAATTTTTTCTGTTACTGTTCTGCTGTCTGTCACTGTATATCACTTACTGGATAATCACAAAATCTTTAACTAAAACTGTCTAATTACTCAACATCTTGACTCAAGTGTTTGAGCTCCAATATATTTTTCCCTCATTTCACTCATCAAAAAATAACCCATTTGCCTTCAATTGAATACGGTAGTTACAAAGTCTTTCTAATCCTGTATGTGTATGTCTCTGCAGCATGGTGTGCTTTTCTCTCTCTTTCAAAAGGCAAAGAGATAAAAACGAATAAACCATGTTCCTCCTCCTTGTTTTTGCCACCTCCTCAGTAGGAGTGGGTGACAGAGGAGTCGATTGATCCACAAGTCTAAAGTCGAGGTTTGTTTTGTACACTTTATGCAGCCTACGTTTGAACTCAAAAATCCAACTCTCCTCGATACTAAAGGAATAGTAAAAATTAACTTTTAAAGATTAAATGAAAAAGATTGAACATGTTAATTTGTGAGATTTAGAAAAGCTGCGTTTTGTTAGCCAGGCTAGTTGTTCCACCCACTTTTCCAGTCTTTATGCTAAGCTAACCAGCTACACATTTACCGTACAGAGTGGTATTAATCTCCTCATCTGGCTGACAAAATTCCCAAAATGTTTAACTACTCCTTTACATTTCACTCAGTTTCTTCAGGACACAAACTGGTCAAACTACAAAACCAAATTACCACATGAAAACAATTAATTGTACTGTTCTTGCCTTGGGATGGGGTGTTTTTGGTGAAAGTGAGGGACCTTTTGACCGTTTCCATGAAAAACTTGATGAGTTTCATTTTTCTATTGTTTAGTATGGTTTTAAAACTTTACTTGTCAAATGTTACTCATTGTTAATAAATCAAAAGCATATGGAGAGGACACATGAACATGAACTCCCGCTAAATCTAATCAATTACAAATATATTTAAACAGCAATGTTATGTTAATTAGATTATGTTTATAAACAGTTTTTGTCTACAGCGTAGAAATACTTGATTTTCTCTGAAAAGAGGCAAAAAACTACTGTTGCAATGAACACTGTAGTCTGGGATCAATTTATTGAAAGCGGATTTAGATTTACAGGAAGTTGTTTTTTTTAAAGCGTCTGAGTTTTGAATGGGGTTGTACTGGATTCCAGTATGAGTAGTGTGAAAATTTCACAGTAGAGTTGCATGAACACATCCCTGACATTACAAAAAATTTAACATGAGAAGCATCACAAAGGTAGTATTCATCTCAGATCCACTAGATTGCATTATACTGCATGGTTTGTGTTCCTCTGGCCTTCGCCTGTATATACAGTCTAAACTGACATACTTGATATTCAGTACAGAGTCTCAGGTTACCGAAAGCTGACCAAAAGAAGCCTCCTCCACTGTTTGTTTCTTACCCGTATCCTTTCAAATCCTCTGCACTCTCTCCCAGACAAATAATTTAGAAAATCCAGTTAAAGCATTGTTCTCACCAGTCTGTGTGATCAAAGATCAAGGGAAAGGCTTTTATAACAGTAAAAGCATTGAAGTATACATAACCATATGAAAACTCAACACGCGCACACAAAGCCCTTCTTTAATTTGAGCCCACTGATCCTGAGTGGGCTCTTGTGTCCGGCACAGACTGATGAAAGCGTCTCATCTTAAGGGCAGGTCAGAAGATGGAGCGAGGCCCGAAACACTATCAAAGGGACCCAAATGACCTCTGGGAGCTGAAGCACCAGCGCGCTCTCTGCCTCTACACAAGCTCCCTTTAATCTCCCACTGCTCTTCGCAAGCACTTGGTTAGAGAGAAAGGAGAGAGCTTCTCGTTTTTTAATCTGCTCGTCTCTTTTGGAAAAAGAAAAACTGCTGCACCCTCATACACTCCTCTCTGTTTTTCTTCAGGCTACTTGGTTCAGCCCAATCGATGTGCTTACAGGAGCCCCCACTGCAGAGGGAGGATACACAGCAATGAAAGACATGGAGGGGAATAACTGCTGACAATGGGAGGTAGAAAAAGGAGACGGTGCAAGAGGAAGATGAAACCATAAAATGCTGTCTCTGTGAGAAAAGAGCCTCATCATTTTGCTCTCCATTTCATCTCACAGTGGTACAGAAGAGATGAAATCAGACGGCTGTCAGGTAAAGGAGAGTAAAAACCTTTCTGAATTGGACCGAGGAGAGAAATGGAGAGGAGGGAGGTGGAGCGCCCTGCATCACTTCTCCTTCACAGCAAAAGCTCTCAACTGTCAAGAGAACAAAAACACCTTGCATCAGGATTTTACAGCCTGGAGTGGTTAGAAACCTTTACCGGAGCCCAGTCAGCTTTTAGCAGAGATCAAGGGAAAACATTTTTTTATCAATTGGGTGAAATGACAGCACCCATTTAAATATTATTTATTCAAACATGTCTCACTTATATTTTTGTCTAAATTTAGGCAAATATCAAAACATAGAACAGAGATGTTTCTTAACATTTTTCATGGCGAGGTACAACTACTTGGAAAACCACAGCTGGACTAGTTGAAATTTAGGCGTCACACAGATATAAGGATTGTGAATTTTGTTGTTTGTTGTTAAGATAGACTTAAAAATGTGTACCTGAATTTTAAAGCAATTTTATGTAAGATTTGTTTTTTTGCGATTTGACGTTTCAGAGTGTCATCGCATAGCTATCGTTCATAAGGACAGCTGTACATGTGCATCACATTACTTATATTTACTCTTGTCCAGTATCTTGCTCGGCTACTCTGTCCATTTCTCTTTATTTACTGAGAATACAGAGGTAGCTTCTTTCAAAGAACTTACAATTCACATTATATATTTTTTGCTTGTTCTCAGGTCTGCCAATTACAAGTCAGTGTTCCTTCCAAATGACTCGGAAGCGGTTTAGGTAAAACGAACTACATAATGTTATATATGGATATGTGATTTGCATTTACAGCTAATAGTAAAAACTGTTCTGTTATCTCGATTTTCCCAGCATTGTAATTGGATACCAACATTCATATTAGGTAGACAGATTTTCCTAGGTCAAGAGAATGTTTGCATACTACAAATTTACAACAGCAAATGCATTTTGAAAGAAACTTCTTTCAATTCTGCCTGGATCATACTTTCTGAAGAGTGTTCACTTACATTATGTGTTTGTGGCAGCCAAAATTCTTTTCATAGGTTGTTTAGGTGAAAACACTTTAAGGGTCAGGGAAGGATCTTCATTCATCTGCAGCTTGTCATTCATAAGGTAACAGATGATAAAACAGTTAATGCTTTATGATGTTATTTTCCTCTAAATGGGACCATAATTTACAAAATGAGCATCATGCTGTATTGAAGAAAACTTGAATCTAGCGATTGACACCATAAACTCATTAGGAAAGTGTTTGAGAAGTAGGGTTCATTTTCACGTAGATTTCTGTGCTGTCGCACTTCTTTTTGTAACCAGTCGAGTTGCCCCCTGCTGGAAATTAGAAAGAATGTAGGTTTAAGGCACTTCGCATTGGCTTCACATTTCAGATCCTGAAGCGAAATCTACTTCTTTTATATAATCCATGATATTTACCCAAAATCACTATCTTTCTTTAAGATAGAATGATTAAATGTTGTTCCTAAACCAAACGACATGTGATACGCAGAACACCAACGCTGGTCTATGCTCCACCCCGACCACCTTGTTATGACCTTAGTGCCACTTTATCCAATGAACATAATCCACACAGCAAGTGTCCCGACGATTTAAGTAATATATAAACATAATTCCTAGCAAACAGAATTACACAAGGACAACTGGTGTATTTAAATAAAATATGTAAGTCTGCATGCATAGCTCAGCCATATGTACAGAGCCTTCAGCCCACACAGTTAGAAATTGCTCCATAATGCATCACTAACCTCCCTATCTCCCCTCGGTCTCCCTCTCTCTCACATTCACAGTCAGAAATCACAGCCTTACAGCCAGCACCCCCACAAACGTGAAAATGAATGCACTCACCACCTGTGGTGGGAGCAGAACAAGAGAGTGGGAAAGGACGTGGGAGAGGAAGAAAGAGAAGGAAAAGACATGGCAACCGTTCAGGGCGGTGAGTCAGGAAAACAAAATTCACAGACACTGACATTTATAGTATATATCATGAGTAATCGTATGGAAGCTGGCACTTGAAAAAATACAGAACAGAAAAAGCCAAAAGTTACCATAACACTAACTAGTTTGTGAGATATTTTAACCCTTAAATCTGGTTTCACAATCACTCATTTCTCACTGATATCAGCACAAAGACACAAATTCCCAATGTAGTTTGTCTTTTTCTCAGGTGTGTGTAGGAGTGTGTGAAATGTGAGTGTGACTGAACGTGTCTCTGCTGGTTCTGTGATTCAAGTGAAGCAACAGAGTGGGTATGTCTGCTCGCAAGTGTGTGTGTGTGGTGTGTGTGTGTGTGTGTGGTTTGCCAAGCCACACAGATCCTGCACTGTGTGTCTCATCATTACTCCTGTCAGCAGGCCTGAAACCACAAACCATCCTGTCTGGAAACAAAGCCATTAACTCACAACAACCGTCTCTGTCTCTCTCATACCTTTTTTCAGTTTAGATCGCCTCTCTCTCCGTCACACTTCCCTTGTTTCGTATCAGTGTGTGTGCTGACAAATATATTGGAAGTCTATGTGACACTGTGACATTTAACTGTTCCCATTAGCAAAAATTACACCTACCTAGTAACGACTTGATTTTTCTGTCAACGGTGGCATTTAGTTCCTGTTTTTTTTTAAAGCACTGATTGTATTTGTGAATTTTCAGGCTGAACACCCAACTAGAATGAACCTGTCACATTTTTTTCCTAAGGTACCTTACTGTGATTCAAATGAAGTCAATGTAAAATGTAAAAACAATGACTTATAGATATTCAGTGTGAAAACTACTTTTAAGGGTCCCTTCAATATATGTTACTTTTTATTGTCACTGACTTTTCCCAGAATGTTTGTGTGGAGAAATATCAGATAATCAAGAGAAAATAGCTCAATGTTACTTTGGTAAAACTACAACAGCAGTCCCTTAATGTCCCAGTTAAAAGGGTTTAAGCTAATTTATGTTAGGTACCATTACATGAACTACATACAGTAAGTGACTTTTTCCACCAACACGTGTTTGTTTTGATTCGTAAACAGGTCAGAAGTTAACAAACGTTCAAGTGTCCATTCATCTTATCTGCCATCTGAACTAAACCACAAAATTACTATCTTTCATTCTGTTTGTTTTCCTCTTTAAACAGAGATCAACATGGAATTCAGGAACACACCCAACATTGTCACTTGTGAACTTCACACGGAGACGAGCCTGAACGAGTCCATGGTCCCGCTGAGGTGGGCCAAAACTGATCATTCAAGTCTTTCACGATCCTTAAATACTGGTTTACTTTCTAACTCCTGAACCTCTCCGAGATACAGTAGAGATATGATGTCAGAAGATGTGTGGATCACTGTTTTGTTCATACATGGGCACTAGATCCCTGTTGCTCAGAGCCACGGCCGAGGCTTTAGAAACACCGAGGTCATTCTTTGCACCCTCCAGTAGCCTCAGAAAATCATTACCAGGTTTCTAACATGTTTCATGTCTTATTTTTTCAGCCAACTGTTCTTGTGTGAACATGAAGGTCTAAATACTAAAGCTTAAATTTATTTACTATTTTGTTGATAGATCAAAATATTGCGTCTAAAAACATGCACACGGTGGGTGTTTTATAAGCTGATGTTTTTAAAGGAATACCTCGACACGTTGTGGTTTTTCAGGGGGTTGGGGGCCACATTATTTCTTGGCCAGGAGCAGTGACTTTCTGGAGGAGTATCATTGTTGCCAGGCAACAGAGTGTGGCTAGCTGTTTCCAGTCTGTATGCTAAGCTAACCATCTTCTGGCTGTAGCTTCATATTAAGCATTCAGACATGACTGGCATCAGTCTTCTCATCTAATGCTCTGCAAATGAACGTATTTCCCAACGTGTTGAACCATTCCTTTAATTTCTTAAAATACAGATCAGTGTCCTAAATGGTAGCTTTGATCCTGATATTACACATAACACACAGGCCCTCAGAAGCCCCCACATGTATTATATTTGTAGGTAACGCCCGATGAAAGGTTGATCACAAGGAAATGGGCCATTCTACAAAAAAAACTGTTTTATTGATTTATTAACAACTGTACATTTCTTTTCAGTGCTGACAGCATTTGCTACATACTTTGGTGTGATTCAGAGGGTCTGGCACATTTTGCCCCTTATTATTTTCTTGTGGGAAATGCTGACAGGATCTGGAGCACAGTGTACAAACCAGAATTATTCACTGTTGTCTTGGCATCATCATGGGAGAGGCTTGATTTTCTAATTTGTGTACTTGAGTTGCCCTTCCGTCCTTCTTCACAAACATTTACATGTCTCTCTACCCCTCCATCACGGCCGACCAAACATATTCCAGGAATATTGATAAGATAGAAAGGGCAGAGAGAGTCCAATAGCGCAGATTGGACTGTTTGAGTTTAGTCTGTAGCCAAGAAATCAATAGTGAAATTCAACATCCATATTACGTCAAGTTAGCAAAAAGCACATTGTCATCCAGTTTGTGTCTGCTGCCAACTGAGGTCCAAGGGTTAGGCTAAACATTAAACATTCCCTATCTCCCGCAATCTAACAAGGTAAAACAAACGTGGAGAAAGATAGCACAGACAGATGTACAATTTAAAAAGGTCTTCTTATATATATGAATTAAATTTACATCCATCTCTTTTCCTGATTCACAGCGTCCAAAACCAGCGGAGGCTCTGCCTGAGTCAGAGGACTCCACATTTTCATCGTCCGGTAAGAGCACTGTGACAAAAGGCCATTTTAAAATCTCCACAAAACGTCCTACTTACAAGTTTCATGCTCCTCTGTTTGATTTTTGAAAAGGTCAGCCTGGAGAATGTGCTTTAAGAAAATCAAAGAGTAAAATTGTTAAAAAGGTCTAATCTATGTTCTCTCCCACTCAAGTATCTTGGCATAAGTCAGAGTGGGGCAAAAAAATCATCACAGGTACACCCAGGACATGAAAATATATATATTTTTATAATATATATAAAATGTCTTTTATTTAATCCGATATGTACACTTTTCACAAGACGCCTTGGGGACGTGTTTCTCAGAATGAAGCGCCGCTTCATCGGGTTACACCCAAATATTCTCAATGAAAACCAAAAAAAAAAAAAAAGTAACCCAAAAACTAAACCCTCCAAAACAAAAAATAAAAGTTAACTTCTTTCCAGCACAAGCATCCTTAGGCCCACAGCTCCAGTTATGTTTGTCTCAGCGTGTTGTAGTCCACAGATGGTCGGGGGGGGAGCAAAAGTCATCTCACTGTAAGTGCTGAAGCAGAACGGGAGCCTCCTTTTCTCTCTTTAGTAGATGACCTCATAGACAGTGGCCTTCTTGTCACCAGATCCTGTCACAATGTATTTGTCATCTGCTGAGATGTCACAGCTCAGGACGGAGGACGACTCCTTCGACTGTGGGGAAAAAAAAAAAAAAATCAAAAAACATCTCCATTAAATCTTCCTTATAGGGTTCCATTATTTTAGTTAGGTGAGAATCAGTTATAATTTCTTTGTGGTTATTACATAGTTTTTTGTTTTTCATGAAGCGTGCCCAACAGTTAACCTCGTGAACAGGGGTGGAATAGAAACAGGGGTGAATTTTAAATTCAGTATAATTACTGTTGGATTAGCTTGAATAATTTGGCCTATGTCGCACACATGCAGAGCATAAATTCTTAAGAGACTTTTACAGCTGTTGTCTGTTAAATAGTGAATGCAAACCAGTAAGTAACAACGACACTGTATAACGCTAAGACTAACCTACCCAATTGTATGGGTCATCTCAGCAGATGCAACGAGGACCACAACAGAAATAAGTTTGTAATTTTCTTGCGTCATCCTCAATAGTTCTGAGATCTATCTATCTAGATATATATCTATACATCTCTGTATCTATATATCTCTATATCTATATATATCACTGTGATGGAATGTTTTATGCAATTATTTGTTACTGTCCAATAAAAAAATCAAATCATGTCAAAATCTGAAACTCCTAATAACTCGATTTAAGGTAATTATCAATCATCACTCATTTAAATGTAGAAAAAAAATCCCATTGCAACTTTAGAGACAAGGGTGATATTGACCAACAGCCTAAAAATCCAAATCTATTCAGTTTACAACCATACAAAATTGAAAAAAAGCAAATTCTTTAATTTGAGAGGCTGAAATTAGAGAAAGTTTGACTTTTTCCTTGCACTGTTTTTGCTCAAATTCAATTTGGTGAATGTTTGAATAATCTATCAAAATAAAAGTGTCAGCCCTATTTGAGATTATGCAATTTGGAGGACCAACGATATAATCTCGATATAATAATTAGTGACAGATATTTTCCCATGTTCTCAGATAGGTCGTGGGAAAACTATGTCTAACAAAATTTTAAAATACTCCATTATACTATCATTTCAGAGCTTTACACTGCATCTCACAAAACACCTCCCTGTCTTGATTTAAGACTTTTATTTAACCATTCTGGGTCTCATTGAGAAAAATCTATTTTTAAGGTAGTCCTTACCAAGAGGCAGCAAAAAAAACAAGTGATTGTAAACAGACAACACTACGACAAATAACATCCTAATAGAACAGAGTGAGGTTACAAGCGACACAGCCAATGCAAAGTGTGTAGAATTGTGTTTATCGCAGTTACCTGGAATATGCTGGCACCATAAGGTGTCCTCCATGCATTCAGCAAATTGTCCTTCCCTGTGCTCACAAACCATTTCCCTGCAAACACAGAACAGACACCTTGAGAATATAATCTGAAGGTATGTGTGCTGAGGCACACACAATTGTCCTCTCAAACCTGTTCATTGTTGTCTTTTCTGGGCTTAAAGATTTATAGTAAACCAACCCACAACAGCTAACATGCGACTCTGTGATAACCTTATCAATGGCCATAAAACACCATTACATTAACAATCATAAAATGCACATAATAAAGGAGACTCACACCATTTCCACTTTGATAATTATTTAAATCACCCTCTGATTAATTACCCAACTGACTAGTCGGCTAATGATTTAATTAGTGACAGCAAGAGCTCTGAAGCAGTGAGCATCATTTGAATTAACCCGTTCTGTGGTGGAGAGATATGAGGCTGTGCTGTGGGGGGTCTTGTGAGGGGAAATGGATACTGACAGTTCTGGCACAAAAAAATGTGAGGCGACAGTAAAACCTCATTTATTTGAGCCTTAAACCAGCTGGTCTGCCCAACAGGCAGAATGATCTGACTTAAAAAAGCAACGACAAATTTCTCTAATGAGCCTATTTGTAAAACAACAGCTTCCATGTTAATACAGCTACAAGCCTTTGCTACGAGCAATTCAAACTGTACAGAGAAATCTGACATTTCAACACAATTTGGCGCTCAAAACTAATTGTCACTAATAAACTGCACTCATTAGGAGTTCAGATAAAAGCAATGTTCTAGATCAAAATTAATCAGCAAGTACAATTTTAAGCAACACGGCCCACCTGTGGCCATTGTCTAGCTAGACTGCAGAGACCTGGCCATCAGACAGAGTTTCAAACAGAGTGCCTGACATGACAACCCTGAAGTGATTGTATCAAGATTGATTTTAGCGACAGAAGAGTAAGAGAACTGGATAAATCCATGTTCACTACATTTAACAGCAGGGCAGTAGCTAGGAGTCCAAATTCAAACCCCACCTAGCCAACAAACGCTAAAAATTCCATGTTTTATTTGCTCATTTGTGTAACTGATTATATTTTCTCTCTCTCTGCTCTATGGTTGAAATGTTTCAATGCATTCTCTTTAGTCTGCCAGGTTTGAGATTTGAAGAACACTAAATTAAAATAAACACCTTTTGCCCAAATCATTTAAAGATATTTAGTCTTAAAAAAAGCAGAATTAGTTTTAATATCCAAATGATAACTGAATTGTAAATTTCTCCTCATGTCATCAAGCTCCCGAAATATTACCATGGACACTAGGGGTGGGAGGAAAAATTGATTCTTAGATGCATTGCGATGCGAAAGATTCTGACTTGATTCACAAATGTCAAAAAAAATCGATTGTTTATGTTAATAACGGAATGACGGAACGCAAAAGGCAAAACTCGCGGAAATGCAGCGCCCAGACCGTCTGTGGCGTGCACACAGAGAGAGACCAATGTTCCTACTGTATTCAGCACACCACCGCTGCAGAAGGAACCCCCCCCTACTTAAATGTCACACAATCATTAATATCAGTGCGCATATTGACACTCAACGCTTGGCAGCTCTGTGTGTGTCAGAGGCCGAGCGATTGAGAGAGAGAGCGAGCGACAGAACATGACAAGTTAGCCATGAAAAATATTTGCAGTAAGTTTCAGCCTGGCAGTAAATGTGCAGTGTAGGTCACTGTGTGTCCGTTAATAAAAGTCTGTAGTTTCCCCAACTGCTGGAAAGGTGAAGGCGGTCAGCGCTAGCTCACTGTACAGCGAGTTTTTGCTGTTTATAGTAAATTAGTAATAACGTAATAATTATCTCAGCTGTATGTCATTAGTACTAACTTACCTACTTCTCAAGGGTTGAGAACATCGGGTACAAACTTAGATTAAACTCATGTGCAGCTCTGTCCTGTACACATACTGTACATTATTTTTCAGAGAGTCTGACAGCTGGTTGTTAAAGAAATGAGGGACCATGGAGCTTAATAAAGGTTAATAAAGTAATTTAGGGATGCAAAATTATTCATCAAAATGCATCGATAATCATTTTACGTTCGCATCACACCTTTGAATTTTAATCGAATCATGAGGTGTCCAGAGATTCCCACCCCTAATGGACATGATCTCCATGTCCTCAGTGGCAGCTACAGCTAACCATAAGAAACACAGGAGATCTCATCCCTGACTATTGACACAACACTCTAGTTGTCAAGTGTGAAATTTTGGCCATGACCCTGAGATCCTCCATAAATATCAACACCAAATTGAATGGCAGTCTGTCAAAACTCTTTTCCACTAAAAATAAAACAGTAAATCCCCACCTCCTTACTATTGAATGTTTATACCCCATGTTTTCACCAATTAAGGAGCCTCTTTGTCCGTTACTTACCACAGTAGGCGAACTTGAGTGAGAGGACACAGCTCTCATGCAGGTGCAGCTGGTACTTGTCAGGCTTGGTATGGTGAAGCACCTCCACGTTGCTGCTCTCCATGCCCACAGCCAGCCATTCTCCGGTGGGACAGTAGCCCAGCGAGAAGATCTGCAACAACCACACAGTTAGATCTGACCTCATCAGCAACAACTGTGAACAGTATTTCAACATAAAACAAAGACACACTGAATGCATTCATCTGGGGTGATACTGTCAGCATGTTGGCCAACTTTGAATCAGATGAAAGGAACATTTGTCTTATATAGACTTCTCTCTACCTGTGAGGTAAAGTCATGTTGCTGGAGCTGCCGCCCCTCCCTCAAATCCCAGGAGCGGACCGTGTTGTCGAGCCCTCCGGTCCACAGTTTGGTCCCGTCGTGAGAGATGTCGATACAGCTGGCTCCATCTGTGTGGCCCTGAAACTGCCTGGAACAACACAAGATACCAAACATGAGGCCAGGAACAGAGAAGAAAGCATTCCCAACCCTAACAATAAGGGTGTCTTATGTTAATGGCCAACTATTTTATTGTTGAAACACACTAAGCTGTGTACTAAAACATGTCTGTAGCACACACACAGAATTAAGTTTTAAGTTATGTACTTGTTAAGTTTGGCTCAGGGCGGTGTATTTTTACAAATATGTCAAAGTACTGACCTAACGAGGGTCTGGTTATGGAGGTCCCACACAGCGATGTTTCCATCTGAGCAGCAGGAGAAGCAGACCTTGGCATCAGGGCTTATGGCCAGTGCGTAGCAGGCTGGAGCAGAGGAAGTGAGCTCGGCCTTTATGCGGGGTGTCTGCGAGGCCAGGTCCCAGATGGTCAGCGTGCTGGCCTCGCCACCCACTATGAGGGTGCGGCCGTCAGGCAACAGCTTGCAGGAGCGGATGTAATTGTCCCTGTTCTGGAACAGAAAACAAGTATCGTCACGATCTTGATGACTGGATCTAACATGTGAAAGATCTCTGAATACAGCAAGTTGATGTTAACAATACAATAATTTACAGTTCTGTTGAGCAGAAAGAGATTAGCAGTGTACATCAGTGTCCACCGTCAAACCCATCTCTACTTAAACTCAAGGAGCTTTTCTTTGACAAGTGCAGCTTTTATACTGCTGCTGTTTTTGCTGCTTTCGCGTTTTAGTGAAGATGTGGATGTCAGCTTTAACAAGAGATGCAGGGAGACCGTGAGGCTGCAGCTGTTGGCCAGGCTCCAAGAGAGCAGGAAGACAGATCAATAGGACTTGGAAGCTCTTGGTCGAATTAAAACAGCACCCTGATGGCTTTATAAGACCCAATTGCACTCTGGACGCACCTTCAGAGTGTTGGAGGCCATATGAGTTGAGCGGCATGAAGCCGCAGTATCAAAATGAGAAATGGGAGGCAGTTGGGAGGAAGTAATGAGCTGGGTAATGGCAGACAGGGTTGGCCAATCAGAACATCATTACTCAGCAGGCTTTTTTTCTCACCAAGGATTATTTCAGCACAGCAGTGAAACACTTTGCTGAATTGTTCACATCTCTGTCTGTTGGGGTGAAACTATTGGTGGGATGTGGAGTCAGGCTACATTTGATGCTCATCTTAATGAAGGAGACCAACTGCAAAGACCTCATGAAACATGAGTACATTATGTCTCATTTCTGGTTGGATGCTTCGTTAACATTGTGAAACATCAACCATAATAACACTGATCTGAAAGTCTTGAGCAAATACTTCACATGTTCCTCTGCTATGACTGAAAAAAACAATAACAAGTAGTTACCAGACAGTCGAGTTGGGACACTGGGCTCTTGCTGCCTGGTTGGCTGATGTCCCAGATCTTGACACAACCCTTGCCCCCGGTGTAGACGTGACGTGTGGGGTTGCTGATGGTGACAGCACACACCACCTCCCCGTGGCTCAGTGTGTTGATCTGGCGCGCATGGCGCGGGATGCCCGGTCCTATCAGTGCATCTGGAGGGAAGGGCACGGGCTGCATCTGACCATCTGCACTCACGTGAAAAGAATAAGCTCTGTAGTGGACAGAAGGAGGGAAAGGTGGGACAATTTTGAGCTAAGTAGTATGTATATGATGTTTGCTATTTTTGTAAATAAAAATAGCTGAATCCTAAACTCACGGTTTTCCTCCAGAAATGGACGTGAGGCTTGCTGGCAGGCCTGGAGCTCTCATGTGATGATCAAACCCCGCCTGCAAGAGCAAGAAGAGCCAAGAGTTAAAGTTGGGGTATACAGCATTTATCCAATAGACGTCTTTTTGTTAGGGAATCTCTCGTCACGATCCGCTAGCTGTCCATTCTTTCCGAGAATTGCATACCCCACCTTTAACAAATAAATCGATAACCTTCAAAAATAAATTAGACTAAGCTAATGTTGAAATTTAAAACTATACTTCACTTTATCTGCTACCGCACTGAGGAACTTTTCGTTTCCAGGCAAATCCCTTGAAAGACGCAGATTCAGCTTCACTGCATACAGAGAAGCTTTACACAAGGCTACAACATCCCACTTGCTAATGCTAATGAAAGCCTGGGAGATTTTCAAACATGGAGATGCATTTTGGGGGCGAGCCTTTTTTTTAAAAAAAGCCTTTAAAATGCTAACTAACTAACATCAAAGTAAGCGGGCTACGCTGTCTTTGTACTTTCTCATTATGTACACACAACAAGCTGCAGCCAGCCAAGCAGAAATATTCACAATGAGTTATGGAAATACAGGATGAATGTTTAAAGTTTCTCAAAGTCATTTCGCAAACAGACTTTAACAACCTACAGACGTGGAGGATAATTCATAGAGAGGCCAGTGAGGGCTTGTTGTGTCAAACTGATGGAGATGTAATATATGAATAAACACATGTGAAGACCTGCATTCAATTCAGTTTTGTGCGACAAACACGCTTTTGATTGATAAATTCTATATAGAAGCTGGAATAGTTACAATTGGTGAGCGTCCATAGGCGGCAGCAGCTGCAGCACTCATCTGTGGTGAAATGAGGCCGGGATAGATGCCTGGGCTGGTCAGGGATCCGTTCATCTCATGATGACCCATCATAGGAAACGGACTGGCATAGGAACCCGCAATGGACAGAGGTGTACGCAGCGCAGGGGCGGCTAGAGACGAGAGAAGATTGATTTATAGAAACTGTACAACAGGGGAGAAAATAATTAACATTTGGAAACATGAAACTATGGCTGCAACTAAGCATTTTCATTCAGACATGACAACTCCATCTGCTGAGGAAGACCGTGTGATATGATCTAAAGCTCCAGACAGCTACTAATGGACTTGTGAGACTGTTTTGTTTCCAAGGTCAAGAATGAACTTTCAATCTCCATATTATTTTCTTGGTGAATTCTTGAAATTGATGCTTTAAAAACGCTTACAGTGTCCAACCAATACTCAAAACCTAAGGATATTCAAGTCTATTACCACATCAGAAGAAAAGGAGCAAATTCTCACAACAGCAAAGCTTGAACTAGGTAGTGTTTTGATCATTCTTTAATCATTTAAAGTGTAGGTTTTCAAAGACGTATATGTGTTTCTTCAAAGAAGCATAATTCAACCAAAAATACCAAACAGCAAAATAGCTTCTTTTTGTGTCAGTTAATGCATGGCTTCAGTTCTGAACGAGTGTGACCGTGAAGGTGTTTACGTACCTAAAGCCTCCATGCCGGGTGGTTTGCCCATTGTAAGCGGCCGCAGTCCTGGAGTGGTGCTGGTTCCTGGTGTTGGGGCCTCATTTCTTGGTGTAGGTGTGTTGGACTTCAGGCTCGGTGTGGACGACTTGTCATTCTAAAAACAGAGATGCTCTTTAACCTTTGGGTGCAGCCTGCTTTTGTATCCTCCTACTGAAAGTTGTAAGTTCATTTACTCTCACTCTCTGTCAAAAAAAAGGACATTGAAACTGCATCCACACCAGAGTTTAACTCCCGCTGGCACTGAAATCCAGAATGACAATCCAAGTGGACGGCTCAAGGTAATCCAATCTAACACTGACACTTCATTACAGCCATGGGACGTGCTGTGGGCGTACAGGCATAAACCTTCACTTAGAAGTCAAGCTTGTTAGGAGTGACTAGACAAGCAAGATGGTGGCCTAAACACTTCTCTCATAATCTTTCTTCCTATGCTGATCGAGGAGTGGGGGTTTAGCCTGCTGACACACACTAATGAGGAACGGCGAGAAGCTGAGTGTCATGGGAGGTGGAGGGCAGCGATGTGGGCTATAAATCTGTCCAACTCCTTAGCATGAGGATTGTCTTATCCTGGTTAGTGAGAAATTCAGTAGAGTGGGGGACGGAGGGGGAGAAGGTGAGAGGAAGTAAGAAAAGAGGGAGACAGCAGCTCTCTCACTGCTGTGTCTCTGGGTTATTTACAGCCTCAGGCCGAGGAAGAAATGACCATTTACTGGGTAAGCTATAAAGGAGATTGAGAGGAGTGAGCCACAGGGTTTGATTTCCTGAGAGTGTGCCCACCCACTGCCCCTTCAAGCCCCTCATAGCAGCCAACTGCTAAACCTCCTACATATTAGTCCTTCACACAGACACTCACTTCACTTGACAAATGCCCTTTAGTCTGTCAGCTCACCCCCTCAACTGTAACCTCCTTATTTCACCATCTCTATAGTCTTTCAGTGCGTCCCTCACACTCACATGGGTGTGGTCCTTTGCTTTGGAGGACGGCGTGCTGCCCGACGAGGCGACAGAGGCAGGGCTGTTCGGGGCAGCATCCTTCTTCAGGACTCGCGATTTATCCAGGCCGTTTTCTGGAGGAGAGTGAGCGGGGCTGACTCGAGGGGTAGCTGGATCCTACAGAGTTAAACGAGACAGACAGAAAGCGAGACTGAGCAAACAGACTGGAGGAAAGCCACTGGCATGTACATGTAGGTCAAACAAACTGGGGCCTCATGTGCAAACACAGATAAATATACTTGTGCGTGCTCGTACTCTCCCTCACACACATACACACACTTTTCATTCACCTGTCACTCCCTTTTCTCTTTGTTTTCTTTGTCTTACTTTCTGCATGAATGGCAAAAGAAATACAGCAAGTAAGCACACACAACCAATATTATGACAGACCTTTTGGCAACGCTGTGAAAGGTGTTAAGGCTTCGATAGACGACAAAAGGGAGCTGTGTTTAGTTTCTACGCAGAGTTCACAGCGTGGAATGTGGCTGAGCAGATAAGTTCAAACAGTCTTACCTCATTGGAAACATCCACCACCAAGTCATCGCTTTTGTCTCCGTCACTGTCCTGAAATAAAGGCGTGACAGGCTCAGCTTACTGGGATACAACTAACAGTGGTAAAAGTAGAGCATAAACCAGTACAGTCAAATTACAGTATCTGAGTAGTAGATCGAAATGAAAGATAAAGATTTATGTCTTAGTCAGCAGTTGATTCAGGGGAATGAACTGATCCATTTGAACTCAAGTAAATGGATATCATTATAGAAACTTTATTCATCATCTGTTGAATTGTAATCTGTAGACAAACTGCAAATGTTTGCATGTTTAGCTAAAAGAGTCATGGATACACCAGCTTAGAATTTAATTGGAATTATTTAATTGGAAGTGGACCAATTGAACACTGTATTTTACCTGTAATTAAAGCCAAATTACATTTTCCTTTCCAGGTCACTTCTAAAAAATGATTAGGAATTTATAGACCCATAAAATAAAGCATTACCAAAACTGCGGTGGTTATATAATGAAGAAACGGGCAGTAAAATGGTTAATTAGCCTTCCTGCCATATTTTGGTTTGCTTGCACTTAACTTCTAACAACACGCTGCCTAATATATTTAACACTGACTTAATCAAAGTTCAAACACAAGCGCAAATCGGCTGAGGACCCTACCAACAGCTACAGCAGGAGAGCTACTAAACTCATTAACACGAGCACTACAAACAAAAGAACCAATAAACACAAACACTCACATATCTGCTCATGCTGTCTTTGTCGTCCACTTTGCGTTTCTTGGAGTCGAGACCGTAATCTGAGGAGCTGCGGTGCTTCTCACTCGCTGCCCGCAGGCTGTCTGATGGCGACACTGAGTTATTCTGCCAACAACAACAACAACATGCAGCCAGATGACATCAGTCTCCAGTTCCCTCTGAGTGTGCTTTACTTTTAGTTGTTATCCTAAACAAACTGTCAATAACCATATAGGATATGCTTTAACACCCATGTGTTGTATCATATTGAATTGCAGCTTCAGCAGGTTCTATGGGAGGAAGTGAGCTCAGCCAATATTGCAATCTTGCTCCATCTTGATATGGAGTACCAAATTGTAAGCACTGTTCTGACAGCGTATGACCTTCAGTAATGTGAATATTTTAGGGCTTTAATGCATCAAGTGACAAAACCTCAGGCACCAGAAAAGCCAGAAACTACCAAATGGTGCATTTAAGTCCAGGCATGGCTGTGGAGCCTTTTCCTGTGTCAGAGCAGTGACAATATTGACTGTAAAGCTAAGCATACAATGCTCCTGGACTGAACTGGACTGATTTGGGATAGAAGGTGCAGAGGAGGATTCTGGGGCAGCTTAGCTGCTGCTGCTGCCAAGGCAGTGGAGCAAGGAGGAAACAGACGAGGCAGCTGAACAAACCCACAAAAACGCCTCTGGAAGACAAGAGCATTAACTCACAAGCTGGGTGATGTGTAGGGCTGATTGCGTAGAGGTGGAGAGAACATGTGCGGTGAAAGCAGAATGCAGCATGGGGGGGGGTGTATATATATATATATATATATATATAAAAATACATACACTTGTAATCCTCTTGACCAACATTAACAATTTCAACCAAAACAGACCATACTCATGGCTGCACTTTTTTCTGTCTGTGACATGCAAGTACATGCAAATAAAAAACCAGGATCTCTCACTGTATAACTGTTTGTGCGCTGTCACAGGTCAGTGACAAAACAGCAGAAAATGACGGTGAAGATCATGAAAATCAACCAGAATAAAGAAGAGGAAGGAAAGAAAGAGGCCATTGAGGGAACCGGGACAAGAGTGCTATGTGGAGACACAAAGAGGGTGTTGCCAGCAGAGAAAAGAGCCATGAAAGAGGCAGAGTCAGAAAATGAGAAAAAAAGAGGAAGAAAGACAAGAGAGCAAAACAGGAAAGGATCTTGGCAAGCAATGAGAGCATAGCAGTGTGGCAATGAGTTCTCCCCACTAGTGGGAATGCCCGGACAGGCTGGCACTCTCTCAGAAGCTGCAAACGTGGCTTTTGTAGTCTAGGCATTAGTGTGGTGGGGTGGCACTGCCAAACAGGCCGACAGGCAGGCAGGGAGAGAGAGAGGGAAGCGAGGTGAAGGCGAGCAAACCCTGAGGCCACCTCATGCTGTCAGGCAGCTTAACAAATCCCTGTCTTCATCGGAAAGATACGGTGAAAGAGGGAGAAGGAAAGATGTCTGACTTCTTGGCTGCTAATGGCGAGAAGAGAACAAAGAGCAGCAGAGAAACATAAAAGCCAGAAAACTAGGAAAGTGGAGAGTGACAGTGACAAGAAAACACTGGTAAAGCAGTTAATAATACACACAAACACATTAACTACCCTCAGTCAACCCAGCAGCTTTCTGCCATTTCCACATCCCTCCTTCTCAAGTCAAAATACAGACATTTGTTTTGCTACAGTTGTGGAAAAGAAAGCCACTAGGAGAGTTTTAGTCTGGCATGGTGTGAAGATGCTGTCTGACAGAAAAAAATCTCCTAGAGCATTACAGCTCGTCTGTGTATCAGAGCCTGTGACCTTGAAGGATTGCTTAGACTCAATAACCCTGCACTTGCCTCCAACTCTGGTATCAGATGACCTGAGACAACAGGACAGGCAGACTGTGTGTGTGTGTGCACACTGGAAAGAAGAGGGAGGGGACGCTGGCTGGGAGATCAGGTAAGGTAGGACTGTCAGCCGCTCGTTACTAAACAAGATGGGGGACGAGTTTGGGTTCCCTTCAGACATGAGTGGGCTCATTCAGGATGGCCAGTCAATGGGAAATCAATCTGGCCGAGCAGATCCAACAGAGCGTTACGCTCCAGCTAACTGAGAGCTTTAAGTCAATCCAACAAACAAGAACTTTAACATGAGATGGAATACAGAGACATCTTAAAACAGAAGGGGAGAGAATAAGTGGTGGAAAGGAGTAAATAAGTTAGACAAGAAGAAAAGAGGACAGTAAATAAAGGTATATGCAAAAATTAAAGAGGATTAAAAGGAGGCCGGCATTGGACACATGCAACAGTGAATCCTCTAAAGAGGTGAGGGAAGAAGAGACGGAGAGTCAAAGTCGCTTTTAATTTGGCTGAAATTAAAGGAGGTAAGCTGACTGTTAATCCTCGCTCAGTGATTGGAGTCATTTTCCACCTGGATTGGATGGCAATGGCTTATTTGGCCAGACTTCATTATTTGATTTCAGTCAACCCCCCAGAGTACAAAAATGTGTGTGTTCTTACACAGAGAGCATGAATTTCTATTGAACAGTGGGCTTAAGTCTATGTAAAGTACACCTAATCACCAAACACCGTGAGCAAGAGACCGGCAAAGTCAAGACACACACAGGAGATGGAGGAGACGGGAGGCAACGTACCGTGCTCGACTCGCGTTCTTTCAGAGGAATGGCCAGAGGCGAGTGAAAAGATGAGGGTCCAGGAGAGAAAAGCAAAACACAAATTAGTATGGGTGTCACCATGACACAGTCACACAACACTAAAATATTGTGTTTATTCGATTATTAATTTTTTAATTATTACACCAACATTTCCTCCCGCATTTCTGATAAATGACTAATTCGTCACAAATATCTAGACTGAACAGTTTCCACACTGCTTTTTTTATGTTTATCCTCTACAAGTGTTAGTGTTCAAATTTGTCCCGCTTCCTAAGGTTAGGATACTATTTTGGCCAAAATTATAATTCTGTATACATTTTCTCCAGAGTCATTCTGTACAGAAACATCTGCATTTAAACACATGTGGCAACATATTTCTATGACTAATGTATCTGGCTGGTAAAACCAGCTGTTGGCAGGTACAATCACCCTCACTACTACAGAGCTCCAGGCTGTATGTGGCAGGCTGTGCTCCTCACCTCTGTGCTCCAGGTCGTGGTGGTTCTTCTCATCCTTTACAGGCAGGTGGGCCTGGCTGCCAAGAGCACCCAGAGCCAGGAGGCCGGAGCCAGCGCCCGTCACAGGGGGGATGCCGGGCGGCTGCAGGCCTGAGGGGTGTGGAGGCAGCTGGACTGGGGGGCCGTGGGCCGCATGAGAGAGGTGTTGAGCCTGAAGCTGCTGCTGCTATAAACCAGGGAGACAGGAGACAAGACAGAGGACAAGTGGGTCGGCTGGGAAGTGAATCCATGAATGACCACACTCTACTTATGCATTAGAGGCTGGCTTTGACAACATTTATTTGGACATGGCCAAACCGTTTATGCATAATAGCAGCTTGACAGTGACTGCCAACATGCTGAGCCAGCTAATTCACTGTCTGAGGGGAAAAAACTGTTTCTGTTCATAGCTGTAGCTGTACAGTACAGTTATCATCTGGTTGACAGCATTAGACAATAGAACACATTCATTTCCAAAACATTTCTGTTATTGTTACTTTACCGCCCATTCTCAGTCTTTTGGCTGTGCATTATTATCCAAAAATAGACTTATTGCATCATGACACAGCAATGTGTCACATTTGAACAACTTAAACAACTAATTGTTTCATCTGTAAAATGCCAGAAAATATCACTATTCTCCAGAACCCAAACCGATGTCTTCAAATTGTTTGCTGTTTTTTGCTGGACCAACAGGCTCAAATGCAAATGTATTCAATTTACAATTATCTATAAAAAGAAGAAAAGCAGAAAATCATTACATTTGACAAGCTGGAACCAGAGAATGTTTGACGTTTAAATAACTGATTCTCAAAGCTGCTGTCGATTCATTTTCTGTCAGATGACTAATAGTTTCCGCACAAACTTGGCTGAATCAGTTCCGGGCAAAGGTTTGCACATGAATGAGCCGCAACATTGTGCCCCTGAAAAGACTGCCTCCAGGTTTACACTACACTACTGGTACTCCTCTCATCAGATCGTCAGAAATGATACAGAGCGTTTTTGCTCCCTCCCGAACCACTGTGCTTTCAGTCATAGCTGGGACAGTTAAAAATCAATAGGTCTACACTTCAAAACCTTTCAACACTCTGGAAAACCAAGTAAGCATGCCCACTCCTGCAGCAAAATGCTGTTAAGCACAGACACAGTGGAGAAAACACACACACACACTCTCCCAAGAGGCCATGGACGTCTGTGTGAGAGAGGCAGCCGGAGAGAAGCGAGTAGATAGACAGGAGTTAAATAGCCACTCAGGCAAGAGGGAAGCAAGTGCTTTAAAACAAGGTTAAATAACACTTAGCACATCCATCAACTGCCTCTCCAAAAAAGAAAAAAAAAATCATGATTGCTATTCTGCTTGCTAGATAGAACTTCAATAACCTCATCCATACATCCATTACATGAACTAGACGAGGGTATATCTACTGGCTTACCACATTTAAAGGTTTATTTAGCAGCTGGCCATTATTCAGTCAGCTCATTATGTCGAGCTGGACCTGAAATAGTACAATGGATATAAGCAGCTGATGGGCGGCATTGTTAATCGATATTGTGGTGGTGTGCAGAGCAGCCTATTTGTTGTGAAAAAGGAAAAGTGAGCAAGGACAGAAAGAGAGAGAGAGAAAGGGGCAGCCAGAACAAGAAAAGGAGGGAGAGGCAGAATCAGAAAATAACAAGAGAATGAAAGAGAGAAGGATTGAGGCAGGGACGTCCCTATTGAGTGTGCCTAATGAGGAAAAGCGTGCTGGGATCATTATCAAGAAGCCTCATTAACGAGCTATGGCTGAGGAGAGGAGCTAGGAGAGACGAGGGAGGGAGCGTTAGCGAGAGAGAGAAAAAGAGGGGGAAAATTCAGAAAATAAATTGCTTCCAATTCAATATTCATGGATAAAGACTTGGCTTCCTTTCACACTTATCTTTTTTCATTATGTGTAAATGCCGCCGCAGCTCAGGCAACTTCCACGGGAAACAGGCAATTAAAGTTAACTAGGCGAAGCTGGCTCCCTGCAGAACAGTACTGTCAGGTGGAACAAGCATCAACAGCACCAGCACAAACCAGCTGGCAGACTGTCTTAATAAGTCTGGCAATGATCGCCACATTACCTACTTATCCTTTACAACAGCGTCTGCAGCTCATCATATCTTTAGTTGTTGCAGTTGTTGTAGACTACACCCTGCGCTACAAACAGACCTGATTGATTTCAGTATTGGAATCGGATTGAGACACATGAAACGATTTTGAGGTTAGAAACAAAGTGCTATCAAATCTGAGACACCTGAGTGAAGGCAGACAAAAAATCCAAACACACCCGTGTCCTGCTTTGTATCGAAAACACAACATCTCCCTTCACAAAAGACACATGTTAGATTGCCAGCAAGCAGTTCAAAACATTCGTAAAATAAAACAGATTGTTTCTCTGTGGTAACTTTGGTAACTTCCCTGAACACTGACCATGAATGCTGGGTAGACACTATGAGGCGGCTGCTGCTGCTGTGTCAAAGGAGAGAGGAAGAGGAGAGATTCAGCCAGAAATGATACAAAGCAACAAGTAAGAAAACTGAAGAGGACAATGAAAACTAGGGGCTTCAACTACTGAATGTTTTCATTATTAATTTATCTACAGGTTATTTTTTGGATTGACCGAAAAATGGGACTGATTTGTGAACTTTTATATTTAATTATTATATATTAAAAGTTAAGTTACCAAAATTGTTGAAAATTAATTGTACTGTTAATCAGTCATTAATTCAACTCTAACAATAAGCTTGATTCATTATCTAGTGCCTCTAACAATAAAGCTTGTGATCGCAGGCTAATATCTAATTTTTAAACATATATTATTATAAATTAGATGATCGGCTAAGATGAAACTCATGAATCATATACCATCATCCTTAGAACATGGACAAAAACCTCAGACATTAACAAGCAGCAAATGTGTAGATGCTGATAAGTCAAACCATGTGTCACTGTGGACACTGTTCCTCTATAAAAAGCCCTACACACTCAAACCAGATGGAAATATGACCTTTGGTAAAAAGTAAATATGCACACTTAAATAAAACATGCAAATTCTTCTTTTCGCTGTAAGCAAATATCACAAACAAACCAGGCAGTGTAAAAATTCACACTGCGTGTTCCACAGATTAGAATTTACATAAGGGTTGATGATAAGCAGCACACCACCTGTAACTGACTCGTTAACCATTATCTAAGTACAATCTTGTCCTGTGTTGAAATCATGGAAATAAGGGCAGGAACATGGAAATAAGGCAGCACCTCTGACACTTGCCAAATCAGACTCAATCATGTCACCTCAGGCCAAAACGTATTCAAAACACAGTGTATGACAGAGGAGAAGAGTTTGCATTTTGTCTTGGGTTTCCAGTCCCCTTGTCACAGTTCAGCAAACACTTGCAGTTAACTCGTGTTTAATAAGTTTACTATTATCAACACTGTGTGTGTGTAAGAAAGCATCATATTAACTACTAGTGCAGACAGAGCTAACGTCAATGTCGTCTCACCTCTGACCCTATTTCCTGGAGCCAGTTTCACTCACTTCTGTATTTGGTGGAAACTCTAGATGGAGTTTAACAGAAATGCTGATATATTTCCAACATCTATAAAGGCATATATTATTTAAAATAAATATAGAAAATAGGGGCTGCAACAAAAAATAAATAAATTTGGAATTTCCAGTCAGTCAATTATTTATCAAGTCAAGTCATGAAGAAAACTGACAGACTAAAACTTTATGTTTATCACCTAATCAAGTACATGACTAATCACTCCACCCTTGTGGAAAATAGCAATAGTTTGTTTCCTACAAGGAGGGTGAAGTGATTGGGTGTTTGAGGGCAAACATCTATCGAGTGTCACAGTGTCAGATCTGTTTTCTGATGTAACTGCTGTAGGATGCTGCCTGATGCTCTCTGAAAATCTCGGAGACTTCAATGACGAGACGCCACAACAGCACAGCATCACTCACACTGAGGGGACATGAAGATTGATCACCTGCCATGTGTTTGTCCCAATAATTAAAGTCGTTTTCCTGTGTGCGTGTGTGCTCTGTCTAGCCCTGTGCTCTTATTGAACTCTTGTTGTGGACAGTCTCACTGAGCTGGTTTGGGGGATAGGAAGTAATTATCTTGAAAACTGGGGGTTGTGCTCCCAGCTCATTTACCTTAATCGAATTTCGATATCTGCCTTTCATTAGACTTGACCCCCTACAACTGGGGCTAGCTAACCGCTCACTAACCTCAAGGGTCACCTATCCATCTGGGTCCAAGCTGGCTATTAAAACACAGCTAGGCTTATAGCAGTTAAATAAAACCAGATGAAAGACCAAATCGGAAAAAGTATATTTGGCCAGAGTGGATTGTGTGTGTATCTAGGGTTGTGGCTACAATTAAAAGGTCAATTACTGATTGTTGAAGCGCAATCTTTTCCTCTATTAAAGTTGGGATTGCTGCAGATGCAGCACTCAGTTGAATGAAACATAACTCAATCAGGGTATTAAAAAAAAAAGTTATAAGGCAAGATTTGTCCTAAACCTTAAAAACCTACTGTGAAATACATTCACACTACAGCGGATATAATGCAGCGTACACATTCATGTTGTCATTATGAGCAGCTGGAGATATTGTATATACAGTATATTATATTTGACAATATTGTAGCAAAGCCAGCATCACCCGAACTTACACATACTTAAAATCCAATATTAACAATGATAAATTCGACCAATTAAAAAGGAGATACTATATTTGTTATTAACTATTTTGATAAATTTTCCAGCTTCTCAGATGTGAGGACTTATTTTATTTCTCTTGAGGCATTTATTTCTCTTGTATGCTAGGAAACTGAACTATTGGACACAATATGCAGTATGAAGGCGGTACACTGGACTTGTGATGGGCCTTTTGTGCAATTTTCTGACAAACAACAACCAACATTGCTTGAATGCAGCGTAAATCTTTTATCTTCTACACCTTACAAATATTCAGGACCTGCTAAGTCCATAACCCTGTAATCTCTGCTGCAATCGCAATGCTTGCCCCAACCTGAGTGCTCTAATTCCTCGTGCTATTGGGTCAGAGGTAGGGGTAAGCCTGTTGGCTGGAACCTTTTATCTAATTAAAGAGCAGCCAAAGTGAAATGTGAGAAACACCATGATCTGATCTTAGTCTGGACTGTGCTACTAGATATCAGATGCTCTTTGACTCTGTCTGCTGTTAGGAACTGCACACTGCGTGCTGACAGGTCATGGTTAACTAACAATCAGAGAAATTACAGCAGTGAACAACATATTGACAGCACATTGCAAACATTGTGAACTCAAATAAAAACATAATGGAGGACAGGCTCAAGTCTGCACAAGTGAAGAGGACATAGCATTGCTAGTTTGTATTCAGTCTGAACATTCATATGCCACAGACAGAAGAAAACCGTTGCACATTAACACACTAAGCTATTCTTATTCCCATTTCACCCCTTTTTTCCTCCTGATTCTATTGCCCTTTCTCAGGTTATCCTTGACATGCAACACTAAAGATGAAATTAACCTGTAAGCGCAACGTAGCATGCTTAAATAGCCTATGTGTTTGTATTGGAGTGCTGGTCCTCCTCTATGCATGCAGTTTTGCCCCTGGCCTCAGGTCGAATGAAGGTATAAAAAGGGGGTATACACACAGTGAGAGGCAGATTGGGAAGTCCACGTACCCCGATGATAGCATTTAGCTCAGTCATCGTCACCTGCTTGGCTCGCTCAACAGCCTGAGCCACCTGCTGTTGATGCTGCAGGACACACAAACACAAAGATAAAATTCCTGATGGAAAAGAATTCATTTCAAAAGAATCACATATCCTGACCTGTACTCGTGGTTCACCTACACAACTCTATCAACTTTAGCTGAGGGAGGGGGGGATATGCTCCATAACGCAAAAACATAATTTAAACCTGATCAGTAACACATCAATGCCATAAAAAGACTGCATCTGCATTTTCAGCATAACTGTACAGAACAAGGAATACTGTAGTAAGTACAATATGATATGTAAGAACTAGTAATGTTGTAAATGTTCCTGTAAAGTTTTCCTACTCACTTTTTCTACTAAAGACATCTCAATTCCTTGCATGTTTTGTCTGATCTACTTTGTTTGCCAAAAAAAACCTGTAGGTTCTGTAGAACAATCATTTGTTGTGGTTTTGTTTTGGTTTTTTAAAAACAACATGTAGAAGGAGCAACACTTCTTAGTGATGGCAAGTGATTAAAATAGTTTACTTATTTTGATTTTGATTTATTTTTAATATATTATTCAGTTGTGCTGCTAAAATTGTCACTTCAGTAATCTTTTCGGCATTAAGACAACTGCTTAATATCTGTGTTCCTATTGTGCAATGAATGCCTGTTTGGTACTCTGAGACACCTTGTGGAGCCTATGCTTCCCATTGAATGGGTCTCTACACAACAACCAGCCTCACACTTTCCTGTACAGAAACTGAACAGAGTGAATGAAAGTATTCTCATTCGTAAAATGCTGCAAGCTGGGGTGACACTCACCTCTTGTGACAAGAACGGCATAATCTGAGCCAGAATTGCATTGAGACGTTTGGCAATCTCAGTCTGTAGAAGGAGAGAGAGAAAACATTAAAATGATACACTTTCAGTGGACTCCATGCCACTGGCAACACTATAATCAAGCAGTTCAACTACCTGTAAAACAAAAGGGTGTGCATTTGCACACACACACAGATGTTTGCAGCATCCATCTGGATAGATTGTGTATTTTTTAACTAAATTGGGACCGCCTTAGAACAAATTTACTTCCCCCTCTCTCCTGCCTCCATTAGACTCAGGCCTTATTTCATTAGGAGGGTGAAATATGCTAATACCATCTGGCTGGAGAGACCATAATGAGGTCCATACTTCATAATTACAGCCCAGAGAGGGGAGGGGGGCATGCTGAAGCAGACAGGTTAACTCTCTGGCCCTATCTATCAGAGGCATCTTTGGTATCGACCGCTCAATATTAGCTGGGACAGTAAGATGATACTGCAGGGCTCGGCAGACATAGAGCACTTTGCAGCGCTGCATTTGGACAAATGGATATGCTGCGCTGCTCGCCTATTGCACTTGAATGTCCCAAGACATTTTGCCCAAACCCATTTCCTATTTTAAAATCTGTAAAGAGGGGGAACACAAAAGTAGTGAGCAGAATAAAGGAGAAGGGATGGATAGGTGTGTGCGTGTGTGTGTGGGGGGTGAAACGCTCTGATTTGACACTAAGGTAATGTAGTTTGACTGAACTGGGGGAGGTGAACTAATTGATTCTGAGAGATTAGGGGTGGAGGCCCAGCAGGTGTAGGGGGGTGAAGAGGTCCTTCCCGCCATTTTATACGCCGCTGCATTCCGCTCATTTTCTCCCTTAACCTTGTTTGACTGTGAAAGGGGGAGCGAGGAGAAAGAAAATGGAAAGGGGGGGACAGGAGGTGCCAGTAGCCTTTTGCACCACCCTGTGTGTCACTCTTTTCATTTTGGAGGAGGGGGAGACAGGAAGAGAAGGAAAGAAGAGAAGGAGGACAGACCTTTGCTGGCCTGTCAGGAATTATCTCACAACCCCCAGTCTGACCTCAGACGCACTGTGCTTTCTCTCTCCACCCAGCCTCCTCCTCTCTTCCTCCCTCCTCCTCTAAATGCTTCTTCACACCCCTCCCTGCTAATCTCCACTACTCTCCTCTGTTCCCTCCCGCTTTCCTCCTCTTCCTCTCTCATCTTCCCCCCTCTTCTGTTGCTGGGGCAACGCTATCTGGCACGGCTGATCGTTATGTAAATTGGGCTGGGGCCCTGACCAGAACAGCCTGTAAAATCATATTAGGCGCAGCAAAGAGGCAGGTCATTAAATTGAATTTTCGGCCTGTCGATCTGATCGGCACGGGAAATTAATGAGGGATAACTGGGAGTGGGGAGGTGGGGAGTGGGCTGCACTGGAGGGGGGAGGAGAAAGAAAGAAAGAAGCTCTATGGAGACTCATAAACCATCATCATTAGCGGGGGCTGGATACAATGACACACAGTAGGATTAGAGTGTTTCAGTATCACACCACTTCTCTGGAAATGGCTGCAAGGGGAGCAACATGGGGCTTGTAGGAAACAGCAGTATGCTGATACACTTAGCTATTACAGCAACAACACTAAAAACCCTCACCACAAACTGATTCACAAAGAAAGGCATCCATTTGTTCTTAGCAAATCACCACTCCAGAACCACCATTTGAAGCCAAAAACATTCATGGAATTCAGGTGCACTCTGCCTTTTGTGTTGAATTGTTTGGTGCGCTGTGCTAAAAACACACACGTTTCTCTCAGTGGTTCTTTCTGAAAGGCGAGCTGAAGCACCAGGTGCTTTGAGAGCTGAGATCATGCAGAGTAGCTTTTTTTTTAAGGTTAAATGTTCCTGAACCCTTGGCATACTCTGAAATTTACCCCAGAGTTAAAATATTACTTTGGAGCCAGGAAATAAAACAATGAAGCAGACTTCCTTTTCGCCATTTTTCTACCCATTTATTGCTGTGTTGATGCCGTTCACTTCGCCGTTACACCTTAGCGACAATATAAGACAATGTGAGGGCAAACATGACTCACGTCAACCTGAGAAGCACGCTGTAAAAGCCTTCAACTGAATTGTTGCCTTTATCAGCCACATCTTGTCCATCCTTTTCAAATTTAGTCACTCCACTCTGTTCAGACAGAGTTCACGCTTGTTAGGGAGGGCAAATGGGCACATGACTTATTTACACAACTTTTTCACAGCCATTTTGAAGAGTAAAAATACTGGTAACACATCACATCCAGTGACTCGCAGCACTCTTAAATTACTCCCACTTTACTTTGGAGGCACTATTTTCCACAGTGCTTTTAGTGGCAGAGACAGGCACTGGAAAGAGTTTATTGTCACTTAAAGCCACTGAAAACAGAAGCCTTTGAGCCGGCAGAAGCTTTTCACTGCAGCTCCACAATTACAGGTACTCAGGGTTGTCTAGTAGCAGCAGAGCTTGGAGAGGCTCTCTCTCCATTGCATCCCTCTGTCAATGGTGCGTTGAAAGCCATTCGGCTGTTTGTCGCTCCAGGCATTAGCCCCCAAGTGGAGAGCAGAGTCTCTGACGAGGATTCAATTGGCGAGGAAACCAAGTGGCATATGATTGGGGGGGCAGAGATGGCTGTTTGGGAATTATCTTCTCAGCCAGAGCAGAGGAAGAAAGAGGCACTTAGAGGTATCTTGTTCATTACAAATGCATGAAGGATATTTTGCATGTGCATGTCATTCTATTTTGAGCTCATGCACACAAAAGTGAAGTGACATCCTTTTCTGCAGGGGAGCACATGGAAATGGGCTGTTTTCCAACAGATTACACCTGATTTTGTAGGAATTCAAATCAGCATGTAGACATTTTTTTAGATTTCCTTTTTGAATTATGCAGTTCATTTGTACAGACATACACAAAACCCCATCATCAGCTGGTTGAGTGCACACGCACACCCAGGCACTAATTGTGTAACACTGTTCTACCAGCCCTTCTAGCCTGCCTATCAAAATAAAGCATGTCTCACAGCCTCCAATAACCTCGCCGAGCTCCCTTGAGAGAGAGCGTGTGTGTTCTCGTAGTCAGTTTGTTTTGGCTTAGAGACAGGTCGGCCATCATCACCTTGGCAAACAATTCCAGGAATCCTGTATAAATTATTCATTTGCACAAGCTCTCTTTCTCCCTCCCTCTGCTCCTCCTTTCACCTTCCTCCTGCATCCAGGAAACGGACTCTATTCTCCTTGATGAAGCACTTTCTCGGTTTCCCTCATTCACTCAACAAGTGAGGAAATGGATACACACAGACAGACACACAAAATGGCTACCCTAAGGTTCAACAAAAGTAAGCAACCAAATATAATGGCACCGCATAGGATGTGTTGATGGTTAATTCCATTCATGTTCCTTTTGCTTTCAATTTGCCAAAGAGAGAACTGAAATCAAAATGTAGGCAAGCGTACAAGAGATAAACAAGGGTCCACGACAGAGAACAGAGGTAGTGGAAAAACAAAGCAAGCCCCATCACACCACAAAGTCAGCAGGGCTTGTTGCTGAGGCAGCCTAATGAGCTGCGCTAATTAAAATCACTTATTGACAGCAAGCGAGGGTGATTACCTCCACCCTGCACTCTTTGCCATCATAAGAGACACTGTCAAAATAAATTACCCCCCACCCAACCGGCAGCCGCACAGATCCCTTCTCTAGCAACCAGTCAGCTCTGCAGCAGCGTAGGGGAAGTCTGTTGAAACTTGAATTACGGTGTGTTTGAGACACAACTGGTATTACCATGTAAGAGATATGAGTATTTGTATTGTGTGTGTGTGTGTGTGTGTGTGTGTGTCCGCGCCCAATCCCCTGCTTTCCAATCCAGCTTTGTAGCAAATAGCGATAACAACACAAAGTCAGTTTATCGTGTCTTTTTTTTTTCACACTGCAATAAATCTTCAACACAAGCGAAGTAATGTGCCTGCCTGCATCCAATAATCCAGCAGCCCCCATTTCTTCCTCCCTCCCTTCCTACCAATAACAGGGACAGCTAAGGGCTGTCTGTTTACCTCTCGCTGATGTCATCACAAACACTCGTTCATCAGGGATTGGAAAAGGGAGGGAGAGAGAGGGAGGGAGGTGGCAGGAATCATGCATTATTCAGAGTGCTCCGTCGACTCCACCGGGCTTATTGATAAACAAAGGAGATGCACAGGAGAGGACCAGTCGATTAACCCATTTACCCCGAAGACTCTCTCTCCCCTTTCCTGTCACCATCTCCACACCCCCTTTGCTTTGTCCACTTGCCACCAGCATCCACCCGCAACAAGCAGCTCCTCCCCCACCCTGCATCGCTTCAACCTCCTTGTTGGTGATAAGTGCCTAACAGAAAACGCTAAGAACCGGGGAAGAGGGTGGGTGGGGATTGAGAGGTAGCGAGCTCCTTGATAAACAGAAAACACCTAGTTAGCGACGCACACACACACACACACACACACACACACACACACACACACACACACCACGTGCCTACAAAAATGTCTACAGCTGATGAATTGTGCAGTGTGCTGCTGTTCCAACTGGGCTACCCTCCCACTGATGCCATTAACCTTCTGGATCTGAGGGGCCATGAAGCCTCCACCCCACCTCTCTCTGTCTCTTTCTCCCTCTCTGACAGACTCCCACTCTCATACATCATATCACACAGCTAATGACAAAAGGGCCATCATTCACATCCCATCGTCGGGGGTGGCAGGGCAGGCAGAGGAGGGGGAAACAATGAAAAGACACAAGGGCACATGGAAGAGGAGTACCGAGGAGGCAAAGGTGACTGAGGGGAAACAGACGCTAAGACGGAATTAGAGAAAATGGAAATTTAAGTGTAGAAAGATAGAAGAGGGGCATCTTGAGATCACATTAAGCCTTTTTCCTGTTTTAAGTGAACTGAATAAAGATTATGCTGATGTTGGTTAATACAAAAGATAATGTTTCATACGGCTGACTAAAAATGGCCTCAGGTCATATCTTTAGCTAAACACAGTGTTTTTTGCAGTGTTATGAGTGGTAATGTATTGCATTTAGGACTGTGGTGTCTACAGCAGACATGGGAGCTGATGTCTTATCCTAACCATATCAAACATTAACCAGTCAATTACAGACGTCACACACACTCCTTATCCTGTGGACACACCTGCATGCTCAAAATGCCCTCCTCTAGACATCTTGCGGGTAGAAAACAAGGGCTGCAACTAAGAACCATTATTAGATTAATATCTTGATTGCTTGTTTGATGTTGAGACCATAAAATGTCAAAATGTTGTTCCAGCACTACAGAAAAAAACACATTGAATCTAGGGAATAACATATTAAAGTGAGAACACTTAAGACGTTAAGATGTTTAGCACCAAGACAGACGAGAGAAGAAAAAAAACAACACATGCAACAAAAAATTTGAAGAAAGCACTTATTTCCATCCAGAGGAATATCAGAGCACAGCTGACAGAACATCACTGCTGGAGCTACCAGGCTTTTGGTGTCTTGCTCGGGGACACTACAGCGGGGTGCGTTCTTGGTGGCGTGGGTGCTTTAAGCTAAGTAACTATGACAATCAAACCGACAAAGAAGCCTGGTGAGAAATGTGGCCACTTTTTTTTAAGGCTGAGATTATTTTAACATACCTGGCCCCCACCCCCCTCCAGTTTACTGAGATGGCTCCTTGGGTGGTGTGAAGAATATTTTTGCCCTATTCATCTGTAGAAGTTTTTCCACTGCAGCATAATGCCCAGTACTGGGTGGCAGCTGAACTAATGAGCTTTTAGCCCAGCTGGCACTGGGGAGGCAGACACAGAACAGTGCAGGCGTGTGTACGCACACACAAACACACACATTCAGAAGGACAAACTACTACAAAAAAACATCCTCTCAGACTGTCTGCCAAATACTTCACTTTAATCTTATCAAACCATCCCCATCAGGCAGCGTGCCCTTCGTGTTGTTTAGCCTGTCAGCATTTTCACTATGGGAAGCCAGTATGTGTATGCCTCCTAAAGCCATTTAGGGATGAGGGTAGGAACTAAGGTCAGGTATGTGTGTGTGCGTGTGTGTAGGTGTGTTTATATTCCACAATCACTAGAGGGGAAAATAACATCAGTGTTTTGGCTGTACACAGACCATCCCTGATACGGCTACATACCTGTTTGTGCATCTCAATGTTGAGCCCATAGGACATTTCATAGTACTGTAAAAAAAGAGGAGAGAAAACATCAATACATAATAAAGTTAAAACAAAGACTTTTCAATGATGCATTTTCATTTGTACATCTACTATATGCCCTTGCTTAACTGTGTTCAACAAAATCCAAAGTTACATTTTTTTCTTATCTCATTATGAGCAGAGGATTTTTTTTTTTGCGCAACAAGGCTGTAAAAAAAACAACATTTTTATCAGTTCTCTAAAGCACCCAAACAATAAGAGACAAGCTGAATACTTGTTGGAGCAAAGAGGTGAGTCATTAAATAAAAACACAAACATTAACCCAAGAGTTTGACAACTTCATGTTCTTTGTGCAACCACAGCCGACAGACGATTGGCTACTATTCTCGTTTACTTCTGTTGCCAGTCTTTGAGCTAAAAACGCTTTCTATGGCTTCAAACACCCGCAGAAAGCCAATACTATTATTGAAAACAACATTATCTGCTGTTGATTGCCAAAAGCTTGTGAGCCCACCAACAGATACAAACTAAAGCCTAGTAGTTTGTATTGTTTATAAAACATACAGCAAACAGCTTCCACTTATTATAGCTACTCCCACCACCTTCTGGTTCCTCACAGGGAAAATAATATTTAACAAACGTACTGCTGCGTTTGGTTAAAGTAATTCCTTTCATGTACAAACAAGATAAGCACGCACATACACAAACTATGAGTGAGGTCTAACTTGCATCACTTGTCAGATAAAGATTGTTCTTTCTCCATAAACACAATGCAGCTTTTCCTGTATTAGAGAGAACCTTTGTGTTGGGTTGCCTTTGCAGCAGCACAAGTTTTTTTGGTCTCTATTTGATCATCTGGGAGCTCTGAACTGAATGTAACACATTTTAATCATAGTATTGGAGCAGTTTTACATTTCCTCTTAACCCTCAAAGTAACTTTTCGATAAATGGGTACAAGTCCTGGCACACAAGATTTTAAATATGTAGCAGGGCTTAACAATGGTTTAATATTGTTGGTGGTAGACCTTTAATTGAATTGCAATTATATTCGTGTTGAAACTACTACTTTAATAACTGATTCATGTGCAGATTATTTTCTTGTGGCCCATTTCAGCTGAAAATTTTGGCCCATTTTAGCTCACTGGTTTAAAGTGTTTAACATATTACAAATCTGGTCTATAATTTGTCAAAACAAGGAATAAATACACATCACAATGTCCCAGAGCCCAAGGAGATCTTCAAATGTCTTGTTTTGTCGGACTAATAGGAGGAATATACTGACTCCGGCTATGACATGTTACAGCTGCGCCACGGTTTGTTGCATCCAAAGCTCGGCGTCAAAGTCCACTGGAAGCATCTCAGAAACGTTTCAACAGCGGGGCATGCAGCCTGACCCACATTATTTACTTATTAATTTGTCATTTTTGTACTTCTGCTACCTTTTTCACAGCTCTATGTGATCCTGTTTTGCTCCGCCAACTTCAGGCTGCATTTCCCACAAGGAGCATTTCAGAATCAGAGCGTTTTGCCTGCCTGATCTTGGTAATCAGTGTTTGCATTTTGTGCTTCTATTATGATTAAATAGGCTACATTGTTAAATGACTTCTTTTTGTGTCTGTTTTAACTGTGTTTATTGTTGCTGTTTGAGTGGGAGTCTCTACAGGGTGTTTTATTTTGAAAGTTGACGGGATTCTCTATGCCGCTCTGTTTCTGACTTCCTGCCTGGTTCGAGCTGCTCTGTGCTGCTTGACGCGGCGAACGGCAAAATTAGACCTGCTACCTATTCTCTGCGGAGCAGAGAGCCGCTTCTGCGACGCGCTTCGGCCGCATCTGGTGGACTCTCAAGCATTGACTATAATGGCCACGATTTGCTCCGGCAACCGTGGCGCAGCCGTAACGCACCACGTGTCAGTGGATTCCTGGTGTAACTGCCTAAACAACCAAAGATTTTCAGTTTACTATCATAAAGGACAAAAAAAAGCAGCAAATTCCCAAATTACAGAAGCTGAAACCAGCAAATATGGTCAAAACAGACTTAAAAGGTCATAAAATATATGCTATAATCACAATTAAATAATTAAAATAGTAGGTTTTTATTGATTGACTAATCAATTAAACTAGATATGACACCACATCCAAATTGGTGATTCAAAGCCAGTTTTTTCTTTACACACGTGTAGTTTGATGCAATGTCCATTGCACTGAAAATAAGTTGGATTAGTTTATGTTTCCCACATACAGATAGTGGAACTAGTCTATTTGAGAAAAACACACAAAGTCTCTGAAAATCTGTGAACCCCCCTGGGTGGTTCACCTTGGGCGAGTTAAGAAGTAAATAAAATAAATAAATCAAATACAGGAAACCCTCTGATTTGTGCATAAAGCCAGCAGACCCATCATTAACCCCCAGTGGACCATGTTGGGTATGTTAGGGAGGGGCAGTGGAGGGTCATAAAGAGGACCCCAGGGCCACAGAGGGGGGCGTCAGACCCTACAATCAATAGTTGGACATTTGACCCCTGCTAGAGTTACAACCCCCCCCCCCCCACTCCCCCCCACACATCCTGCACCTTCTTATCCAATGAAAACAAAGGCGAGAGACAAATGGCAACCTGGCATTTGCAAAACATCAGGGCTGCACCACCTGTGTTCACCTGAGGCTAAAGGGAGGGTACGGATACAACAGTACGATTATTGCTCTTACCATGACGTAATGACGCTGCATTTCGGTCTTTTCATTGGCCAGTTTATCGTACTCCACTTTAAGACTTTAGGAAGAGAGGAGAGAAACACAATGATGGTAAGTTTGATATATGTTAATTACATAAATTAAAGCACAATCTTTGATTTGGGTGTATTGCATCAATCAACAGATATATTCATGAGAGTAATGCAAACTTTAAGTGTAGATTTGGTGCATGAAGCTAAAAAAAATGGAACAAAACAGCTTCCTCTTTCAGTTCTTTCCAGGAAGCCAATGCTGTTTACAGCAGGCTAGTCATTACCTGTGGTACTGGGCCTGCAGGAACTGAAATTCGTCTTTGATCCTGTCGCAGGACTCTGCCACAGTGAACTTGAAGCCAGGCTGCCCTGGTTGGTGAGGTGCCTGAAAAGTGCAAGATTGGAGATACCGCAGGTGTAAATAACGCCATCACAGTCCAGATAACGGTCTCATCTCTTTCTTGCTGCCCAACCCCCTTTCTTCCCAAACAGCATTTTTTCTCTTGATGATTTGTCCTCGCGCTTCCCCCTGAGCCCTGACTGGCAGAGGAAAGAGCTGCTTTCACTCAACAACATGTGAAATGACAAAGGTGGGTCACTTTATCCATCCTCAAAGTAACTTAAGATGGTAGTTAGAGGAGGATGAGGAGGTCATACATACAAAGTTGTGGTATTTCCTCAAAAGGCACAATTAACTTTTTAGCACTGTAAAAATACAACAATAACAAAATACACTGAATAATTAAGTCAGTTTACTTTAGAAGGTGATGATCTACTTTCATGAGTTCAAACAATATTTCCCAGTTTCTCTCCTGCCAAGGTGAAGCGCCTCAGCAGCACCGATGCAGACCATAAATAGTAAGGTGTGGACCAGCAGCTCCACTCTGACGAGCTAATTAGGCTGCTTTGAAGGGTGGTGCATTTGCATCAATTTACAAATAGTGACAAAGACAGCTACTTACCGGGTGCCGGCCTTGTGGATACATGTCGCGTCCTTTACACAGGGGAATTCGGTGCGTTTTCTCTCTTTCCGTAATCCCAGTGAAGGTGCGGTAAATCACCGCCACCCCCTCCCTTGTACACGCAGGATGGCGGCGGACAAAGCCCCGTTCTCGGCTGCGAGGCGCACACTCAGACCCCTTGCACTGGATGTATCACCCCGTCGGTCTTTCCTTGTACCTAAACAAACAGAAAATGGGACACAGCTGAGGAGCTGAATCACTTCGGTAACAAGAGATCATAGCACCTTGGTTGTAAATCGACAGGAATTAAAACCTTACGAACTTAACCGCACTGGTCTAGCCAACTACCTGATCACCGATAAAACGACAATAAAATGCCTTTTAATCCTCATTGTGGCATTATGATTATTTTCTGTATAAAAAAATCTAATTCTGTCGTCTCGATTTGCATTACACAGGAAGGAACAAGGGTGCCAGCAAAACGTGTTTGATCCGATGCATCAAATAAATCCTGAAGTTGATACTTTTGATCACACCCTCGACGACGTGATGCTTTGTTTTCCCCCGTAAATCTAACGAGTTGTCTTCCACAAAGAGGAAAAAGAACACACACAAACGCACAACAGGGTTGTTTTGGTTTGGTCTGGGAAGAGCAGAAAACAAGGAGCTGCTGCTTTCAAACTCGGCTGCCATAAAGCCACACCACCACCACCACCCGTCTTGTTAGCGTCTCTCCTCATGTCGCCCTTTTTACCTTTGTCTTGACTGATTCCTCCCCTCTCTGCAGCACAGGTAAAAAAGTATCCAGCACAAAGCTTAATATCCTTTTCTTGTGTGACGGTCACCACTGACTGAGACGGGCGGGAAATGTCCGTGGTCGATTTTTATTTTTCATACACTTCTTCGCCCCTTGAGAGTCCTTTAAAACCCCGGTGATCCCGAGGCGGAGAGCGTCTCTCCGTCCGGTCGGACGTTGGAAACCCCTCGATAGGGACGAGTTGTTGACGGCAGGCAACTTCAGAGAAAGCCTGTGGTAGATCCAGTAGTAGTACACGAATCTTCAAGTAAGTCCAAAGACTATTTTTTGGCGAACAACCGTTTTTAATAAATGTCGGCCGTTGTGAAATATACCACTAGCTTGCCGTTGGGCATACCCAGTTGCTCCGCCGCGCGCTGTACCACACACAGACTGTGCACTGACACGAGGACCCGACTGCCGAGACTGCACTAACCAATTGGGTTCTCCGAAGGAGTTTAGCGACGGAGACCAATCACAGCGCGATGTACCCACGTGGGGGTGTTCCGTGTATCTGCGTTTTGATTGGGCATGTGAAATGTGACCTCACATGTTCGCCATTTTGGATTTGCAGTGACATTCAGTGCGTTCAACAGCTTGTTCAAAACAAAGGCAATAATTTATATGTCCGAGTATTGCAGGCGGTGGTTGGTTTAGCGTGTCAGAACATATAGTATATACCTGCGAGTTTTACTATCAAAAAAGTCCAATTTAAACACACTACGTAGGCGTAAACAGGAAAATAATCCACAGATATAATTGATCATTTTGATTAAAACAATAGGCTGTAGCCTAAATGTGATATGTGCTTAATATGTGGACAAGTGTGAGTGAAGGAAGTCTGGCCCTGAACACTAGTTTTGCACCAGGAAGATAACACACTCAATTCAAGGAGAGGTTATAGATACCAAGTCCTGTTACTATGCCAAGAAAAACAGGAGCTCATACAAATTCATTCAAGACCCCAAAGTGCGCAGAAGATGTGAATACCGCTTAATCTACAGCAGAGTGTCCTTTGAGTGACTTGAATTGATCGACCTATTTCTAACGAGACCTCAAGCATCTACAAGCTTTCCTATCAGCAGCAGTAGGTAGGCTACAACACGTCTGCGCGTGAGGATATGAGCCTATCAAGTGTTGCTCACTATGCCTGGCCCCCACGTGGGTCCTCCCCTTCCCCCTCCACCGCCTTTTATCCAATGGTGTCGTAGCTGTCTGCCTGCGCAGCTTACAATTGGCTCAGCGCTGGAAAAGCTGTCAGTCAGGAGCCGGGGTTGTCAATTAAACCCACGTTGGGTACGGCGCTGACAAATGCCTGCGCGTCTCTCCCTCCTGCCTGCGAATAGTGCCTGGAATGGCTGCTTAATTAGCTTCGAATGGCTTTTCCTTTCAGCTCAAACAATCTGTCACTACCATGTGGTAAAAAGAGCCCTGCATAAAACAAAAGCAGGGGGAAAAAAGCCAGTAGGGGCTAAATATCAGTTTGATTCCCCCTCCTTCTCCCCCTCTTCAACCCCTCCTCCATCATGAAAACATTTGCTGCAAAACAAAGCTTTTACCTCGTTCAAACATTGGCTCGTTTCACTCATTTGTTTCTGCCCTAATTTTCTAATAAAAATTGTATTTATTTGTTTATGTGGGTGTCCATTTCGACCCTTCATATTTCAATTCAAAGATGGGGGTTTCTGTATTCCCTGAAACAAGCAGACAAGTTTTGGCTAGCTTAAGGTATATGACACGCATCATTTTATTGATTTATTAGGATGTTGTATAAGGTGTGTGGGCAGTAGTAAACAATACACTTTAACTATCATTTTACTAGTGTTTTGTCTGTTTAAAATACATTCAAGATCATTTTAAAAGTGAAATGCATGTATGGTGCGCTCAGAGGCATCAACAGAGAAATTAAGAGGAAACTTCAACTGAAGTCTCTGAAGAATATAAAAATATTAACAGTGTGGAAAGCAGACATTAGAAAAATATTATTTGTGAATACTTCTTTGCAGTGTGCAATGTTATGTAATGCAAAGATTCTTGTAGTATGCAAGTATTTCCAAAAAGTAGCTAGAGCTACTCAGGCTCATATAAAGGCAATGTTATATTATGTGTAGCATAACAAAGGGTACAAAAGTCGAAAAGTATACCACATTTTGAACATTACTATGGCTAGCATGCTGTGAGCTTTAGCTGTTGCTTAGAAACAAATATAGCCCTCCTGCTGATGCTCTGACATGAGTTGGGATAATAACTTGTGCACTGAGGGCATGTCAGTGAGCTACACACTCACTGGGAGACTTTAAAGAAGGTTCTTCACACAAAACTTCCCTAATGATAAATTATCGTAGCAGCCTAGTTGTAATTATAGTACAGAACATGCTGTAAACACTATGAGCAACATACTGTAAATGTTTTGCGCGTCTCAAAATCTCTGAGTGAAGTGCCAGAAAATCCAAAATGCATGGGCAGCTTTGTAAAGTGACAACATATAGACATTTTGCAAAATGTGTTCTCCATTTTCAGTGATGCAGCTGAATGTTGATGTGGGACATAACAACAGGTGAAGTGTGAGCAGGTGCAGAACAGCACAGATACGCAGACTTTACAAATGTGGCTTCATATGATGACGCAGCCTTGTCAAAAAATGTGGATTTATTCAAGGGTTGCAAAAAAGTTGATTACGTAATCCAAGCTTGATATGGAGATATATTCCAGTCCTTTAATATGCTTGGTAGATTTTAATAAAAAGTATGAAAAGTTCATTATTGAGTTAGAGAGAAAAAAAAAATCAAATTTTCAAACAAAAACAATCCTCTGAAATAATTTCCTCTCTGCCTCTCCGTGGTTTGACCTTTGACCTTTGACACACTTGCATGTGTAACAAAAATGGACCAAGACAAGAACGGCTACATGAATTTGGGTTCCAGGAACAATTTAGTTGTTCCTGGAACTTGCTTTGTGTAGCCTCAAAAAGACCAAGGCCTCATTGCCTAAAAGCTTCTTACAATGATTATAAAATCCATTTCACAAACCTCCTTAAGTTTGAGAGGTGTTTCCCAAGAGCGTCATAACTGAAGACACTCTTAACAAATGCCTCCTACCAACTCGTAAGAGGCTAAGATCATCTTGAGAACCAAAAACTGCATGTTTTATTCAAGTTTTTAAAGCTTACATCAAAACCAATGTTCATTAAGTGACATTTTAGGTAAATTGAGAGATAATGTTTCTGAATATGAAAATAACAAAACTAACGAGCACAAATATTATTCATTTGCGCACTTGACATTGTCTTCATCTCCCTCTTCTCAAAAATACAGAATAAAGCAGTTTGTGCCAAAGTGCCCAAGAAGAGTGGCGATGCTAAAAACCTCTTCCTCCACCTCAAATACGGGATGTTACCATGTATAAAGAGGGAGCAAATTACCAAGTATTTTATGATCACTTGTAAGTCACTTGCCAAGGCACTATTTGTACCTACTCATTTTCTTGTCACTATAATTAAAAACAACACTGAGATGTTTTTGGGAAGTTTGTTTCATGGTTAGAAATGATGGACTTCTGAGTAGCTCTTATATACTGTTATGTACATATTGTTGCTACAGGTATTTCAGACTCACACCCTTTATCTAGACTTTCCTTTTGATTTATTACATTTCGCACGGAAACATTAATAGTCGGCCTTTGGTGGAACCAAAAAACTGTTTCAAATTAGACCCCGAATTCAAAATGCCATAAACTGGGTACCCGCTATTTTAGTTCTACTTAACATTTCCTAACCCATGACAACCTCATATTATTGCAAACAAAGGCTACTTATCTGCAATGATGTGGCTATCTGCCAGGACCTGTCTACCTCATGCATCAATGCAACAGCATGTCGATTTGTTTAGACACGAGCGCGCATGGCTAACGTCACAATAGTAGTGACAGATAGACAGCGGTTAATGCTCAAAAGTGTGGCTTCACTTTATCAAAGCAAATGACAAGGCAAACTGCAATGCATGTGGGAAGCTAGGCTAATTAGCTGTAAGAGAGGTTGCACATCAAATTTAACTAAACATTTAAGGCAGACAGCGTTTATCTGAAAGAATGTTCAGTGTTTAGTGTCAGGGATCCCAAGAACGGTTCTCTTTAGTAATAAAGGGTGAGGTGACCAAGGAGAAAACTGAGTCAAAGACCACAGCATCCACAGGAAAATGTATGTACCGAGACTGTGGATCCTACATTTTTACTCTATGTGTGCATTTTGTGAATGTTTGCTTCAAAATACTTTTTGAATTTACTTATTTTAAAAATAAAAGTCACAGTAAATATATTTTTGTTATCTAAACATTTGACCTTTTTCTTTTTACCGTATTGGAATTGAAACTGGGAATTGATAAGAATTGGAAGTGATAAGATTAAAACGATACGCTTTAGAGAAAACTGCAGCTTCTAACAAGAAGCCGCAGTTTTCTCTAAATTTCACAGTTCACACTCTTCATCTTGCATCAAAAAACACATTTTAACCAGATAATAGTTTGCTCTGATACTATTTGGTATTCGACAGTGACGCACAAACCAGAGATCTGCTGCCATACAGTGGGACGCTACCTCAACCCATTCAATTAAACTGAATAAAATTTAGACCCCTGCCAATTCAGGTCGTGAGTCAGGTCTCAGTGAGTAGAAACTGAGTGGTCCTGTGATGACCTCTACTTTGCAGTGACAGGCAGAGTTGTTAAGTTGTCAAGTATGACGTACAACTCTTTATGCAATTCAACATCAACTGCTACCATATCAACATCATCTTCTCTTTGTCATATCTCACGCGGGCAGGTGCTGTTGATTTATGCAGAACTGTCGGTTAGTTGTTCTGGTATTTGTCAGTTTGCTCTGCACTGAGGATCCTGGGACTGGTATGTATAGGTCCACTGTAAGAATGTGGATTATCTGGGAACTGGCAAACACAGCGGCGGTCTCCACAGGCCGAAGACTCTGATTCAAGAACCACATACAAACAGACATTATCATACAGCTTCATCTCACACATTGAGAGCTGTGGATATGTTGCACACACTCGCACACAAACACTCACGCACAGTTCCACTTTTCATCCCACTCAATAGAGAGTGGCCTAGATTAGGCAACAACAAAGGAGTGGGCTTCACCTCTGGGATAAGGGGGGCCAGTCCACCCTTGTAGACCTCTGCACTGTTTATTTGCACTGGAAACCCAGACGCTGTGAAACTCCCACTCTGAGGCACTACACAAATACTGGGGCTATTTGCAGAGGTGGCTTTAATTCTTTGCAGAGCAATGATTGGCTTATTTCATTCCCATGCTGCAAGAGCTTGACCAATAGATTCCTTCAGCCTCCTTTGCTCCTCTCCACACCAACCACATATAAATATAACGGATGTATATTTTCAATAGCTTTAGTGGCCACTGAAGACTCACATCCCATTTACTCTGCGTATGGTATCACATTCTCTGTTCAAACAAATCCTCAGAACCAAAACCAAAGTTTCTCTAGCGAACCAATGCTGGTTCCTGCCTCTATATACAAGGAGCTTGATACTTCCTGAGAAGACAAATCATGTTCGAGTCGGCTTCTGGTGGCCTGCAGTGTGAAAACAAGGAGGGGCTGTGCAAAACCATAAAAGCACTTCTCGAGATATTTGGTGTGGTATGCGAGGGGGTTACAAATAAAGAGGGATCGTATACTGCTTCAAACATTGATTAGTGTGTTTCGTCTTGTGTAAGTAGTCTCAGCTTTGTGAAGTTATTTGATTATCAGCAATCAGATTTACTTCGTCCATTAAACTGTCCGCTCTTTCAACCATCCCAGTCACTTTTCCTCGGATGAGTGCAAAATGGGGCCTAGTGGTGTGGTCGGTCTGGATGGTCGCAGCCGTATTGTGAAGCACCCACAGGCTGAGGATTATTGACATGCTTTCACAGGCGAGTTCAGGCCATGAAAGGAGACATTCCTCGCCACAATGGACCCAGTGTGTGTCGCGGGGGCTACAGACATGAATAGGGCTCCTAAGTGTATCACTGTGACTCGTCAGCCTGTAATCAATGCAAACAAGATGAAAGGGCTTTATCAAAAGAGACAGACATGAGTTGTGTCTCAACAAACACGGCGAAGGTCTTTTCTTGGCTAAAGTCCACGTATTTGTTTGTCCTCTTTCGTGGTGTATACATACTGTATGTGTGTGTGCGCATGTCTAGGCCTACACACATGCATGTTTGGAGAGGAAATAGTAGCTCACAGAGAACACATGCAGTCTTTTCTCTGATGTTATCAAGCATTTCATCATGCCTACAGGAAGCAGCATGCTCATAGCCAGTAGGCTGCCTAACAGGTAAAAAATAGTCTCCAAACAAGTTTTATTCATTAACAGAGTAAGCTGAGTTACACAGAACTGAATTTCTAATACAGAGTGGATCTCGAGGAATTTCTTTTTTTAAAATCCTATCCAGTGATTTGCTGTAATCCCTCCCTGAAAAAGAACCCCATCCTCTGCAAAGAAAACCCTGTGACAAGTCAGCTTTTTAAAAACAGCTGTCTATCAGGGCAATTCGTTGAGGTACTAAAGGTAAACAAGAGTAAAGAAGTGAGAAAAGACAGGAGGCTCCTCAAAGTGCCTTGACAAATTTTCCTTTTGTTCCTGTGTTTTAACAAGCTTGGAGACATTAACACTCAGAGCTGACAGACTTCCCTATTCCAGCTTGTACATTACAGGTAAAATATGTTCAGAATTATTCTTAGACACATTTTAACCTGGGAGAATCCACTTACAACAGGTACTGTTAAGACAAAGAGGACTATGCAATCATTAAAATAAGTTTAATTAGTGGTTTGTTAAAAAAAGTCAACTGTTTTGTAGTTTTCTAAAACCGGCTTACTTAAAAATGCAATTTAATGGTAGTGTTGTTGTATTTTATTGCCCTATTGCCCTGGAACATAATATTAATTGCACTCATGCAATTTGATTGTTTGTTGTACACACACTGTCAGTCTGAAGTAAGTTCACAGCTGATGATATAGAGACTTTTTTCAGAGCACTCTGCTCAGCATTAATGGATTCAGAATGGCTCTGCCTCTGATGCCGTCTCTGATTAATAATCTCATTTAGTCAGCACTCTTTGTGACCAGGTCTACAGGCCGGTCCAGTGTACGGCTCTTTAGTGGGTTGGTGTTATTTTTCGTGATTACCTTCTAAGTGGCTGCTGTAAGAAGCAGGTCAACAAAATGACCTTATCCTGTCCTTCAGCGAGAGAGTGAAAGGGAACCTAGTGATGACGATGAGGCCCACTTTGCCTTTACCAAGTGAATAGTAACCCCTTCTACTACTGATACTGCCACCAAAGAAAAACAGGACAGCTCTTGTTCTAGCAACCCCGTCTCTTTTAAATTTGTTTTTTATATTACTTAATAGTTTTTCCAATTATGTTCTGCTGACAGACTTAAACGATTCCTGGATTCTGTTAACAGGCAACGTGTTTTGAGAATGAATGAAGTGCTATGTATCGCAATGGAGTTGTTGAGAGGTGGGCGGGACAAATCGCGGGACTGTGACTCCAGAGACCAGGGTTTGCATCCTGAGTCCCGTCTGTGGTTAGGTTTAGGCAACAAAAGCTTTTTGGTTAAGGAAAGATTGTGGTTTCAGTTAAATGTTAATCACATTATGTCTCGTCATTAACATCACTGGGGACATTTTCTGGATTAAACCGACAACAATCTTTCTCTAAGATTATTAAACTTTATTAAATAAAACATTGTTATTAAACTGTGGAAAGTTTAATAAAGCATTATTAAAATGCTCCATAGTATTAAGTTTAATAAGGCGGTAGTCACTATGGATGGATATTGTATTGCAAGATGACATTTTGGCAGAAAATCAAAAAAATTCCTTGTTAATGAACATATTACTCATTGATAGAATCAGTATCAACATTTTTGCAACTTGTCATCATTATGTTAATAGAAAATATGATTCAGTTCCTTAAAAACACATTTACTGTTGGAAATTAGTTGTTTATTTAAAGATAATTTCTAAGAAAAAGGGTTGGGTCTAAGAGACAAGAGTGCTTATATTTTATGGCTTGGCATGGGTCATCTCTCCATCCGATCATATTGTGACCAAAGTTCTCATGTAACTAAAATTACAATTTTTACCTAAATCTGTTACAGTTTGAGAATATCTGTTCTTGCAAGCTGGTGATGTGCAGTGTTTCAAATCTTCCTCAAATATGTCTCATTTCTGGATTGACATTTCTTATTTATTGCCAGACATACATGATACTGATATATCTGTAATAAGCAAATATCAGACAATTAATTGGTGTCACTGTGATATGTTAGATTACTGTTTATTGTTTGTTAAGCATGTGTGGAAGGCATCTATTGTTTTCCATTCATATTGTACAATATGAAAATTAATTAACGGACTCTTGAAATCAATATCATGATAATGTATTAATTATTAGAATTTTGTCCAAATAGCTTACCCCTACTGGATTCTTTATAAAATTTCTCATTACTTACAATTATAGTGGTAGTCTCAAAAAGGTGATACCAGTAGAGCATTTTCTCGTTATTTATGCATGTCAGTATCTCTAATTAACCCATCTGGTTGTCTGTTCATGTGTTATATCTAATAAAGTGTCAGTTTTGGTGGTGATGTCTCAACATTCAACGTCCAATTTTCAAATCAAACTGTGAGAACAATTAACAATAGAGAGGCTGCAGCTTTGTAAAATATTATTAAATAATAATAAATTGTTTACTATTGGAAGAGGTTTGCAGTCAACTGCCGGCCTTCTTGTTTCAATGTAAAATTTCTATTAGAAAAGGGAGGGGGGAGATCTACAAGTATGTGATAGCAGCCTGACATCTTGGTGACATTTCAAATGTCTTCTCCATGTAATGATCTTTTTTTCATCAGTCACTCGGCAGGCTACCACAGAACTGAGTTCATTAGACCGGAGCAAAATACAGTTTCCAAGGGAACAAGCCCCTACACGCAGTGCCTCAGGACTGTAGGCAAGATGAGGTGTTTGCACTCATGTATATTTGAGAGGGAATTGTGTAGCGTTTATGCATGCTCATTGAGAGTATACAACAGAGTACATGGCCTTGTGTGCTGTTTTCGTGCATGTGGACGCACTCAGCCTTGTGAGATAAATGGAATGAGGTAATCACCTGGGAGATTGCAGCCAGGCCATCGATTTCATGGGTCATCAGATTATTCCCAGGCTTGCTGAGCACATGCCCTTCAGCACTAGGCGAAGACTATCATTTAGCCAGATCAATAGCTCTAATTACCCTGCTCCACCCACTGCAATAAATTCAGAACTTATCAAGTCTTCAAGGAACTGTAATGGGCAAATACAGTGTCGCTGATGTTATCACACCAACGTTACAGTGATGTCGAAATAATTTTCATTAAAGTATAGATTCGTTTAGCTGAATATTTACACTGAATGCTAATTTCTCTATCACTAACTCTGCCATTCAGGCCGACATACATGGAAAAGGTTTAATCTTGTCCAATTGCCTGTGACTGTCCATCAAACCTAGAAGATGAGCACAAAGCAAAACTAGCGAACATTTTGTGATGGGATAACACCAGCAGTGTAAGGTGCTGTTGACCACGTGGGGGATAGCAAAGCCTGGGGCGTAGAGTGGCCCCTTCATAACCTATCCTCCTACTTCCTGCACCCTTGCTGGGACCACACCCATCTTCTGATCAGCTACACACCTGTAAAGTTTCACATTGACAAAATCTAAAGTACAAAAGTTCACAAAACTGTTTCTGTGGTAGTTCCCGCCACAGTAGGTATCCCCAGGACCGCATTTTGCCATAATGACATGGAATATGCACAATGTGCGCAGTGATTCGGAGGTCTGAAACAGAGCCGAGATTCTGACACTGCTGTGTCTGTTTGTTAACGTGAGAATGGGAGCTGCAGCTAAGCACACCTATTAAAAAAAAACACCACAGGGTGTTTCTAAAGTCTTACCAATCAAAGCAAAGTGTGGTTTTTAAGATGTTGCGTGGGTTAAAACTTAGAACAGAAAGTACCTGTGAGATAAATACACCGCTCACAAAAATGCTGTCAGTTGCAAACGTGGTTTGTGTTTTCTGAGACTTCACCGGATTTGAAACAAATAAGCTCACAAAGCGTCAAGGGAAGTATGGGACTTTGTGATAGAGTTTCACCTTCACTCACTGGTCTAGTTTGATTTCCTCTCAGCACCATTTCTGTTTGTCGTGTCATTAACTCATAGCACACTACACACATAGGCCTACAGCATCTAGTGTTAATATCTTCAAGCCGTCCACTTAAAAGTAATGCTGTTGTCAGTGTTATGCCTTCCCTCAGTCCCTCACCTCTAACATGCTGAGTGCTGCCATCCTGCTATCAGGTTTCTCCACACTTATATAGCTCTGTAGTGGTCCACTTATCACACACACTGCCCATCACTTTCTGTCTTTCACTCTCGCTCCTCAGATGGAGGAAATAGCTGTTGCTCATGTGCTGGTAAATCTTATTTTCTAATGTGTCCAAATTTTAACATTTTCATATTTGTTTATGTTGATATTTATCACCATATAAATGAAGTTATTGTTTTGTTGTGCTTAAAGTTCCTTTAAGCTTAAAACCAAGTTCGACTTATCGGCACCATGTCGTTTTGACATTAAAAAAGCGACAACATGTGTGTTGAATCTATTAACACGGGGGAAAGCACACAGTAATTGTGTAGTTCGTTCTGGGTGACTCTAAGTATCCAAAGTATTACCACACCACCGACCTCTAGGTCACAACTCTTGACTTTTAGGGGTTTTCTGATTGTTGAGCTGTCACTTCATGTGTCGATACGGAAAAGTTTCTTGAGAGTGAGCACTCAGCTCCCTTCTATCCGACTTTCAACACCAAAACAATAGCAGGTTATTAGCAAACACCTATTTTGGGAAGGGGGCTTTCCTTTCCTGAAAGACTGCTATATGTTTGGTCATAAACAGCTTACGTCCTGTGATGTGGTTGGTTGTTACGACATTGTCAAACAGGGTAACTTCTAAAAAGTATTTCAAAATCTATATCAGTGCCCACTCCTATTAACCACCCAAAATTATCACAAGAAAGTAGTGTGGATTTTCAGGTGGGTGCATGCATAGGTTTGTGTGACCTTAGTAAAGCCAGCCACTGCAAGCTGTCATCACAAATTAAATTAATTTGTTTTTTATACATTCCGGGCTGCCTCTTGTTGCAAAGAAGTGCATATTTATTTTTACCCACAGTCATGTCCGAGTTTATGTCTGTGTGTGTGTGTGTATATACGTGTGTGTCTGTTCAGCCAAGGTCTATCAAACTGTGCTCCCCCATGCTGGCAGGACATTGCAATGCAGGCCCATATCCAAACACATCCAAACATGCCCAGCAGCTGGCCTCAGGGCCGGTGTAGCTGTTTAGCCCATAATAGCGACTGATTAGAATACCAGTGGCGAGAACTGAACCCAAAGCAGTTGTTGACAAGGCATATTAAGCAAAGTGGGGAGTCCAGCCGTGGGGATTTGATGATGCCACAAGGGAAACATGTGCTGGCCCACACAGTGGCTCTCTTTAACACCATAGCATCCAAACAGCTGATAACTCTATCCAAGAGACTAGAGGAGGGTTACACTGCTTCACCCCACTGCCCTGCTAGAGGAAACTGAGAACCAAATGATGAAGCTCCATGGCAATACTGTAGAGAGGGGACTTGTATCACCACTCTTCCATAGTATAGTTTTTTATTGTTTAGTTTTATTGTTTTCTTAGCCGGTTTTCATCTTTCCTCAGCACTATTAAGTGCTCTGGATATACAGTAAGTGCCAAACCAAAACTGCAATTGTTATGTTGCTGGTGTTACTCCTGCTTAATTAAACCTAATCATATATTACCAATCAACTTCCTCGGTGTTAAAGTGAGGAAATGCTCTAAACCACATGTATTAATCTGTTTTCATCTTCTCTGTCACAGCACTTCCAATCGCCCAGTGAACTGACACACTTCCACTGACCCTATTAGAACTGAAGGAAACTGAGATAAGAAAGAATGAGTCACTTGTCATAATACAGCGGTTCAACCCTTTAATAACTAACACCAACTCTGTGGATTTTTAGACCCAAATAACAAAATAAAAATTATCTTCAAATTAGGTATTTGGGGGCCGATATCAAAGTGAAAAGGCGTGATTTATGAGCCGATATTTTGATTTTGAAAATTATTTGGATAGTAGACCCCCTTCCTGTCCAAACTACACTTGGAACAGGCAAATATTGAAATCGGTTCTGTGTGGGGCTATAATACCTTTCCTAAATGGATTATGTCAATAAAATAGATCACAGTCTCAACAACCTAACAAGTAAACAACTGCACTTGAATAAATATTTGCTGCAGAAAGGCACAGCTCTAAACAGATCGCTGAACGAGAATGTGTAATTTACTTTATACATAATCTGTCCTAATAGCTACATTCAATGTAGCATATTCACATCTAGTTTATCCCTGTACCAGCTAGGGCTGCAACGATTCGTCAACGTTGTCGACAAAAATTCGATAATAGAAATAGTCGACAATGAATTTCATTGTCGAAGTTGTCGCCAGACATGTTTTTTCCGACCGAGGCATGTCTCTTCATTACAGCCTCTGCCGAAAGTCGCACATGCGCATTACCTTCTCTGCTGAGCGGTAACATAACATACAGAAATGGCGGTGTCCAACGCAGCAGCTGCGCGCACCAAAACTTCTAAAGTTTGGGAGCATTTTAGCCTGGATAACGGCGAATAAAAAGATTACCTGCATGGTTTGCAAAGCAGTCCTTTCAGTATCACGGCAGCACCTCGGTGATGCACCGAACATTTAAAAAGAAAGCACGTCGGACAGTTGAATGAAAGGGAGTTTGACTCGCCTCGGTAAGATTTAAATAACATGGAAGTCAATACGTTTTGTTTTGGATGTATATTGTACATTCTATAAGCGTATTTTCGGTAAAAAAAGAAAAAATAAAGGATTTAACGTTATGCCCGACTGTGCCTGACAAAAGTATTTTAAATTAAATGCATGCAGTCTGAAGAAGAGAGCCACCATGGACCCCTTTCTGCAAAAGAAGCAGACGTGCACCCCACAACAGGCGAATGCCCTCACTGAGTCAGTATTGCAGATGCTGATCTATGATATGAGGCCGCTCTCTCAATTTTAGAAAAATTTAATAATTATCCGATTAGTCGACTAATCGTTTCAATAGTCGGTGACTAGTCGACTATTAAAATCGTCGTAAGTTGCAGCCCTAGTACCAGCACTCTTTAATATCCAAAGCTATGAGAAACCATTTCTCCAACACCAGCTGGCTCTAAATAATCTACGATAACATTACAGTGGCCTCCTACTGAATGTATTTAATAGTACATGACTGTCTACAACAAGGACCTGCAGCTTTGAGATTTCATTTAACGTTATAACTACAAACAGAGCCGTTACGGCTGTGACTACAGTATTTCACATCTACGTTACTCAAAGAGGAGCTACAGGAAGCCATGTAAGATGCTTGTTTAGCTCACGTTTATTTACATGTCCGCTCATGTCCGCTTAATCATTTCAGACACGGCGACTAGCACTGCAGGTAGGCAGCTCGCAGTTATATACAGAAACTATAGTTTAATGGCTCATTAACGTTAGCGCTATTCCACTGATAAACACGGCATTAGCTTTGTGACTTATTTAGCAACGGGCAGCGGGACTCTTGGGCCAAATGCTTAAAACTCTGTGTAAATACATGACTAAAGTTAGAATTTATAAAGCCGCACGTACCCCTGGTTCTGCTTTGTAAATATCAATCATTTCGGAACTAGGCGCATGAGCGTCTTTTCCACTCTGTGGTGAACTATAAATGGATGTAGAAAAGCCCATAAACATCAGCTCGCATATCGATACTTGTGAAAGAGTACTGTGTGTTCACCTGGTCTAAAGAATGTGAGGTATGCACATCCTCTCTTCTTTTATAAATACAAACTCATCTGTGGGAAATGGCGTATGCATAGTTTTTGTGCCTACACATCATTTATACATCTGACCCATGGAGTCTCTGCTGGTTGCGTGAGAACCTCATCATGATGACTAGATGGAGCTGGGCAATAAAACAATAATGATAATTATCGCAATATAATTTTCCTCAATAACAATATAAACAATGTTCAATATATCATATCACAAATCACAATATTATCGACTTTGACCATTATCCAATTTGACCTTTTCTCCAAATCATGCAGCCCTAGTTTGTACTAAAAAAGATACACACCCTCTGTTTCCTCTATCAGTTTCTGCATTGTATATGCAAGTTTTTCTAAAGCTGTTAAGTACTGTATCTAACAGAGCAGAATTTTCTTTTTTTTTATGTGAAACGCACTAAAGTATTAATGAGTTTTTTCTCTTTGGGGAAATTTAATATAATTCATTTAGTCACTGACAGAGAGCTGTTAGCGTCTTCCAACACTCCCCCAGCGATCCATCCAACATGTTTGATTGTCTTTCGCTGCTCTACAAAGTGCCACCTCAGTGTAATGACTTGTTCATAATTTGTCACCACTCTGCCTCTTTCAACAAAATAACCTTTTGTTCTGCTTTGCTGTCCACCTCACTGCACTCTCCCAGGAAAGGCTTTTAGGGACATCTACTTCAGAGAGGAAGAACTGCACGGTGCGTGGAAAAGAAACGTGGAAGACGACACATCTCTTACTTACATTATTCATGCAAAAAATGCATTCAGCTCTAGTCCTTTCAGAGCTAATATTATGTTAATAAGGAGAAAGAATTGTGTGAGATATAGTGCACTTCATAAAAAGGAAAAATATGCACCCACTAGCATTAAAAGACCACTGTTAATGCACCTTGCTGCCTTTTCGCTCCTGTATGCATCGGTTTGATGGTAATGGCCCGTCTAGGTTGATCTGAAGTCAGAGATGCTGCACCGAGGCACCCACACTATGCTCTTCTGAGCAACAACAGTAAAGCCAATGCAGGAACTGGCTTTCATAGATAATGACTAGATTTTCGTACATGCAAAAGTACTAGAGCAACAATATAAAGTAATAGTATTTTGTATGTGATATATTACTAACATGACTGTAAAGGGCAAAGGGTTTCTTATTTTTTACAGCTAATGTCAAGGTAGCTTTGCCTTTATGTGTGTGAAACATTTCAAAATTGCATTTGAAAAAACTCAGCAGCAACTTGTCATTTCTGGAACAGTGTCCCCAGCTACTCAAGACATTTTAGCCACAGACTTTAGTGTCAACACTAAATTGGAACAATTTTCTACCAAAGAAATAGTCACAGCTGCAAAAAAACTGTGTCTACTAGATAAAACTCCACTGTAGCAGCAAAGACTTTGTGCACCGTCAGCCACAAATAAATAACACAACAGAATCGTAAGTTAAAAATTGACACAAGCTAAATATATTTAAAATGCACGACCCGCTTGTAGAGATGCCAATTAGCTTTTGATGTGCATATGTAAAATACTAGATGAAGTTATAGCAAATGAGGGTCAGAGTTGTAGTCCACAGCTTTCTGCTTGTTTATGCTTGTTAAGGAATAATGAAGGAAACAATGCAAGTAGTCTAACAAAAAGAGGACCTCACCTAATAATGAAATATGTTGACTTGACTAAGCTGTAGCTCTGTCATTTCCCTGTATTTACATATATGACATTAAGGAAAGCAAGTCTGCCATTCTAAAATAAGCTGCTCATACTATAACTATTAGTGCATATCAATACTAAGCAGAACAGCATCACAGCCAGGGTTCGAATGATGGGGGGGGGGGGGTTGACCCTCCTAATTAAGGCTTCAAAAATTCAGGGGGGGTCTTTCTTACCTGTAATTGTAAATATTCCAGTATTTTTCCCACATTAATGCCACAGTTGAATATCCAGGTAAACCAGAAAATATATTCACATTACTAGAGGCTTCCAGTTGAAAGTCATTCTCATAAACCATTACATGACAATCACTGATTTATGCACTCCATATAAACCTGTTTAAACCTTCACACAGTAAGTATTATTACTCATTCACTTCAGAAGAAAACAGCTTGGGGTACAGCCTTCTGCAAAAAAGCTGTCCCCCCTTTGGGACAAGCCCACAACACCAGCTGATCTGTTTTAGAAGTAGTTAATTTAACACTTAAGACCCATTTGTCTAATCAAACAACCATTTTGGTTCCTTTAATTTGCCCAAAGCCACTTTTTCCCTACACACATCAGAAGCAGTTTGGGGCTCAGTGTCTTGCTCAAGGACACAATTAAACAATCAATCATTTGATTAATGGCCAAACCACTCTACCACTTGAGCTTGCTGCCAGCAGATGTTGATATGTATATGTCCATAGTGAGACTGTTTCTAATATACATTTCCAAAATAGAATTTACATTAAGATAACGAACGATTCATCGATGCGTTGTTTAAGAAGTGCTTTAGCTTGGCGACGGTGAGTCAACTCAACAGTCAATCATGATTTCAGTTAAATGCAAAAGTTGCTGTTTCTGTCACCTTGTCTGTGGTCCACTGGCAGAACACCAGGTGCTTTCTGATCAGATGCTGTTGTGCTGTTGCCGAGGCGACATATGTTTCATTTTACAGTGGACCGTCTGTAACATTACAGAGTTGTTTTCTTTAGCTTGAAATAATCCCATACTTTGGACACTTTCTTCTTTGTCCCTCACTATTTTCTCTCTCTTCCCCCACTTTGCAAACAGCGCCATAATCACGCATGTTCACAGCGTAAGCTCGATGTGCCACAGTAATAAATGTCCCTGTGAAACAGTGTGCTGTAGTTATATGGATTAAACAAGGCTTTGAAGCAAAGAATTTGCATTTTATTAATCGATTTAATCGATGAATCGCATCAGCCCTAATAGAGATGTATTGATTCGATCTGACAAATCAAAACAGGTGGCTAATACTGATCTTAATAAATGGACTGTGTATCGGCCGTCACATGAGAGTACCATTATAAAATTGCTTTACCGCTATTAGTGACATTCATTCAGTCATACTTTTTAGTAACGAGGCAATCCCTGGCCTCATGATCACTGACTTCTACACAGGGATGTATACAGTTTTTGTATATTTTATTAGTATTTAAGTATTTGCTTTACTTACAGAAATATATTTATAAATCAGTTTTGACTGGTTCAATAATGATTGGTTCAATGTCTAATTTTTAAAAATAATTTTATGATGAATTTTAACTTTCAAATTTTAAATATTAGTTTAATAGAATTAAAAGAAAAGAAGAGCAAACTGACTTCAGTAATTAAATAGTAAACAAAACATTTTCTTATAGTTCTTACATCCTTGTCCAATCCTCCATTATCATGGAAGAACATTTAGTAGATTGTGTCTTAATGTGCCATTATTAGTGTGTTATGTGACAAATAAAAGAAATGGACACTGCTTTGTTATTGAGATATAAACAATCAAGTAGGTTAAAAAGATACATTCATGAGGACTAATCAGATTTTACTAAAATGTAGCATCAAATGACAAATTCATCTGCATGCCGATTAATTATCAGCATGCATAACATGAAAGATACATAATGGCTCCTTACCTACAAATACACAACTGCAGAGTCTGCACACATCCTCTCAATGGACATATGCTCCAGCACTATACTTTATTCACTTGTAAGTGCATGAATATGCAAAAAAGGTCTTTCAGTTCAATCAGAAGCACAGAGCTGTCAAGTAGAGAAAGTTGTTGCCAGAGGGGCCTCACCAAAATTACAATTAAGCTGTCACAGCCAGAGTCAAGAACACCCTCTTAAAGCCTTTCTCTCATTAATTGGGATTTGGGGAGTACCTGGGTCTCCTCGGTAGCGAGGTTCAAGTGGTTGTTAGTGAATGACAGAGCAACTCCTTGAGCCGTTCAATCTTCCAGGCCTGAGAAGATGAGATTGTTACCAAACGTGATCAACAGCCTCTCAGGGGTCACGATGTGGTGCTTTAGCAGCTACAGGAGTGTGTACTTTAGTGCATGCTCTTTGTAGCATCACTCACAAATATGTTTTAGAAACTGACTGAAGTGCCTCTCAAAGAGACAGTTCTCTCGTTCAAAGAGCCACACACACACAACACCAACTGATCTAGTGTTAGGCTGTGTTTAAGTAGCTTCGGCAGCTGATGTCTTTGTAATGTGCAGAAGACAAGCTATTGTAAGATTTACAGATGAATACTGTAGAAGTATATAATGTCTTTTGAAATAATAAGAGTCTACAACCATGGTAGCAGCTTTGTGAGGCTGTATTTGGACACAGTGGTGCTTTGAGCTAATTTATTACAGTTGCATGGCAATATGCTAAAAATGATGTTAGTACAATGGTTACCATGTTCACCATCGTAGTTTAGCATGTTTAGCATAGCATGCTAACATTTGCTAAGTACATATGCATTTCTCATTAAAGCAAATACTGAAAAAAAATATTTTAACTTTAATGACAGTGCTAAATGAAAAGTGATTACAATTCATCCTGAGGTGCACATGATTCTCATGGCAGTATTTCACAAAAAGCCAAAAATGTCAACCGGCTGGTGGTGCTGGTCCAGCACCAAGGAAGATCTGGTGAAAGATGGACTGAACACTTCAGAGACCTGCTCAACAGGCAGCCTCCTCAACTGACAGCAGATATTACAATAGCCCCAAACCCACTGGAGATTAACTGCAACCCCCCCAACCAAGATGGAAATTAGAAAAGCCATTAAGGCCTTGAAAGGAGGGAAAGCAGAGGGACCAGATGGGATTCCAGCAGAAGCTCTTAAAGCCGACACTGAAACCTCCACCAACATGCTCTACCATCTCATGAAAACCATCCGGGAGGAAGAAAATGTCCCAGTTGAGTGGAGAGATGGCCACATCGTGAAAATCCCCAAGAAAGGAGACCTCTGGCAGTGCCAAAACTACAGAGGAATAATGCTCCTCTCAACACCTGGGAAGGTGCTCAATCATATCCTGCTCAAGAGGCTCCAGAAGGGGGCCGATGAGAAACTGAGGGAAAACCAGGCTGGCTTCAGGAACAACAGATCCTGTGGAGACCAAATTGCCACCCTCAAGATTATTATTGAACAATCCATTGAATGGAATTTGCCTGGTTATGTGAATTTCATAGATTTTGAAAAAGCCTTTGAGAGTGTGGATAGGGAAAGTCTGTGGAAACTGAACTGAACTCATTATGGGATCCCAGAAAAGATCATTAACATCATAAGGAGCACCTACCAAGGGACGAGATGTCAAGTACTCCATGAAGGATGTATATCGGAGACATTTGAGGTGTCTGGTGTGCGGCAAGGGTGCCTGCTCTCACCCTTTCTTTTCCTCCTTTGCATAGACTGGGTGATGAAAGAAACAACCAACAATAGACAAACCGGCATACAGTGGAGCCTGACCGAGCAGCTAGAAGATGTCGATTTCGCTGATGATCTGTCATTACTGCCTCACACATACCACTAGATGCATGAAAAATCTGGAAAACTGGAGGAAACAGCTGCTCTGCTCGGTCTCAAAATAAACTCATCAAAAACTAAAGTATTGCGTATTAACAGCAGGAACAGCACACCCATAACCATGGATCAAAATGCACTAGAGGATGTAAACAGCTTCAGATACCTCAACAGCATCATCTCAAGGCAAGGTGGCACGGAGGATGATGTCCAAGCCAGGATCGGAAAAGCAAGGACAACATTCAACATGCTAAACAATATTTGGAAGGCAAAAAACCTGTCACTCAAGACCAAACTGCAAATCCTCAACTCAAACGTAAACACCACTCTACTTTATGGCTCTGAAACCTGGAGAATTACCACCACCATACTTAATAAGCTGCAGACCGTCACCAACCAGTGCCTCTGAAGCCTTCTAGGAATATACTGGCCCAACATCATCTCTAACGCCAACATGTGGGAACTCACCAAACAAGACCCAATAGAAAAGCAAATTTGGAGGAGGTAATGGAAGTGGATAATAAAGTGAATCAATCACTAAACAGGCACTGACATGGAACCCACAGGGCAGGAGGAAGAGAGGCAGACCGAGAACCACCTGGAGAAGAACCATAGAACAGGAGATGAAGAAAGAAGGGCTGACGTGGCAACATCTGGAGAGGAAGGCGCAACACCAGAGAGGATGGAAGAGCTTTGTCGATGGCCTATGTTCCTATGGGAATTTAAAGGCTTAACTAACTAACTGGTGGTGCTGGAGGAAAAGTCAGGGGATCACCAAACTAACTAGGTTCCATCCTCTTCGGACCCCGGGTGTATGTGCAAAATGTCATGGCGGTCCATCCAGTGGATGTTAAGATATTTTAGTCTGGACTAAAGTGGAGGAATGACCAACCAACTGTCAGACAGACTGAGATTTCCATCCCTAGAGCGAGGCAAAAAAACACATTTATATTTATATAGTGACACATGCCAGAGGTCAAAGTTTAAGATTGAATAAAGAGGTGGCAGTTGGAGGGAGATTTAGCTTTACTGCCAAGCTGTTTTAAGCAGTAAGATAGGAGTTACAATAGCCTGGGTCAGAGAGGTAACAACAATTAAATCTGTACTAAACCACATCATCTGCCTTAAAGCCATTTCGATGTGCTCCCAAAGATAGCAGTTAATGAGATTAAAGAACTGCGATCAAGCTGTAAGTAGCCAGTGGAAGTAGGCGGCTAGAGCTAAAGACATGCTGTACTGGCTCAGAGAATCAGCTGCGTAGGGAGATGCTTTCATATCAGTGATCCCTCCGAATTTAAGTGCTCTATTATCGTCAAATGAGAAAATCAGGGTGAAAACGCAGATGTCGCCATTAGTCATACAATATTATAAAAGATTTGTCAAGGGCATTTATTTGGGAGCTCTATTATTTTGGGTTATGTGTAGAAATATGAAATATGGTTGTCTTTAAAATGAAATCCAGTACCGTTTGGATTTGAATTTTTTTCAAATACTGTTTACAGCACATTTATCAACACTGAAACCTATTTTAATCAGTGTTGGTCTTTCACCAAGATGAGAAAAGACTAAGGTCCCGCGGTAAAACAACAAGGCTGCTGGGAGGAGACGGTCCTCCCAAGGTTAGTGCCTAAACCTACCAAAAACCATCGGCAGATCAGCAAATACTTTTGGAGGTGGATTACAGGCCTTTGTCGTCTTGTTGACAAAACCATTAAAGAGAACAAGTTTCTCCCATTGACTTTAGATTACAGTTGAACAGATTAGTTGATGAATTAATTGTTGATCGACAGAAAATTAATTTGAAACAATTTTGTTAATTAAATCCTTATTTTTAATTAAATAACAAATATGTTTTTCTTTGTCTTTCATAGGAAACTGAATCTATTTTAAATTTGGAGGTTTGTTGAGATGAAACAATCAATCTAAAGCCATTCCCTGTCTCTCTAGGAAGTTTTTACACTATTTCTGATATTAATGAATCGACTGACTGACAAAGTATTGTACAAATTCATTGATAATGAAAATAATTTGATTGCAGCCCTACTTTGGATTGAAAATATGACCAAATCTTTTCCATCTGACTTTCAATTGATGTCATTTGCTATATAATTGTCTCATACGGTATGAACTCAGGCATGCTTCTGGCTAGAAGAAACCTTAAAAGTTTAAGGAAACCTGGAGCTGGAGATGAGAGCTGGAACATAGCCAAGACCACATATATTTATTATGTCAGAGCTGTTGTCAAGGGGCCCAAAACTCCCAGTGGCATCCCTGTGAGTGAAGTTACAGAAGCTGCAGTATGCCTATGCTGATCCATCCCACATCTGCCTGTTGTGCAAAAAACAAAAGGCTATTTGTCTCTGGAGGCACTCCTGTGATACATTTCTAAGTGTCAGTTCCACAACCTTGCTGGAAAAAAAACTCATTCCCCTTTGGCTTCTCTGCTGTTCCTCTGCTTGTTTTTGCCACGCAGAGATACAACCAAAAGCCCCACCAGGCACAAAACTTCACACAAGCCCTTCAATGCTTGGCAACTGACACAGGCCAAGTTAAAAATACCCTAGCTGTAGTGTAAGAACGGCATCACATTCTAGCTGCTACAATTGACAAATATGAGTGGAAGGCACAAACTGATAGGAGGAAAAAACAAGTAAATGCATTCAAAAAAGTCATGTGTCGCAACCTGGCGAGGACAAGGCCACTTTCCACAAATCTTCACTCACACAACAGTCAAAATATTACGATGGTATGTTGTGCATTATGGCTCGGCATGGATCAATACAGGATGCATACTCTACCAATTCCTGATTGATAAAATATGGATTGCAGTGCCTCCTTGTTTCCAATTTAACTCCATTACACATCCAGCACTCCACTTTAATTATCTGACAGTAATATAACACCTCGCTTTGCTGAGTGCCGGGGCTGTAAACATCTTGATGTGATCTGGGCTTGACACACTCTGAGAGTGATTAAGCAAATCAACATAAATTAATGAAACTAATAAATCACTGTGTGTGATGGCAATTTTCTTGCTTGTCTACACTGATGAAGATCTCAAATACACTTTTCCCTACAATGCTTTAATTATGTGCTTGCGCCACGAGATTTCTGTAAAACAACCCCACTACGACGCTGCCACACACTAAACTAACAAAAGCACCTACAATGAAAAGAAAACTGGAAACAAAACTTAGATGTATTCCTCTGGCTAATGAGGATTAATTGACTGTATGTGAAGATTCAGTCAACAGACATCATGCTGTGTTCCCACACATTCTCTTTTATTCATCCAAATTCTTGCATTTCAATTAAACTTCTGGACCGTCCTCAGCATTAAAAAACTACAAGAACCTTTCAAATCTGGTTCTCAGCCAACACTGACCATCTGTGCTCCACATTTTGAGCAAAGGTTGAAAAAGCCGAGAGTATCAAGGAGATTTTCTTCGTGTGCCTGAAGCAGCCAACACATAAAAGGATTGGATGAAGAAGTGCAGGCACAATCTGGATATATTATTCAGAAGATAGTTTGATTAAAAGCAGCAGCTGACAAGGCGGACAAGCCAAGAGTCTCCTCACTAACCGCAGTCCTGCTTTTCAAAACAGCATTGACAGGCTGGGTTTGAACATAATTGGAAAAGCAACTGATTACATTTACAGCTGAGTGACAACGCACCAGGAGAGGAAATGAAGTCATGAAAGTTTACCCTGTGCAATTTTGTAAATCATTACTCTGAAACAGGACTAAGATCACATTTGCTGGCACGGTGCTGAGTGGGCCAAGCCAAACATCACATTTGGGAAATATAAACTTAAATTTACAATACAAGGAATTCATATTAGCAAGAGCGCCTGAATTTCGTCAAATTATTGTGCAGTTTATCGACAATTTATGAGACAGAAAGTCCCAAGCAATGATGAAAAAACAATCTCAGCATGGCAGAAATGTTTAGACTTTAAGCTCCTGAGAGCTAAATCAGTTCAGGTTGCTAACTTCCCCTCAGATGTCCTCACCAATACTATAATTTGGTTTCCTTTGAGAGCTATAGTACTTAGCCCTGTTGCCAAGCCTGAGTGAGCAGTTTCCCCACTGGACATCTTAATGAGATCTGCACAGGTGTCACCATAGTTTCACATCTGTCTGGAGGCTCCTACATAAAAGACAAGGCACAGAAGTGGATCAAATAATGTCAGCACAAATATTTCACCAGATAATAGACTGAATCCTGCTTGATTCAAGAAATAACAAAGGCTTATTCTGGCCATACACTACAGGATAAGTGGGCCAGTTTTGGGTTCAATTCGCTCATCCCCACAATCGTAGGGCTGTTCCCAATGGGATGTTCCAGAGCAAATATCAAACATATTTGATAGTTTTGATCTGAAATCAGGGGGAGACCTGCAACAGCTAAGGCAAAGAGCTAAATGCTAATGTAAGAATGCTAACATGCTGATGTTTAGCAGTTATATGTTTGGAATTCCCATTACAGTATATAACAAATGGACGTAGTCATCGTGATGTCACCCGTTGGTTTGTGGACTGCCGTTTTGAAGTCTCGAGTTTGGCCAATAGGGCGTCGCCATGTCGAGTTTTTGCAACCAGGAAGTGCCCGGAAGTGACGATACGGTGGAGCTAACGGCTGTGTGCAGAGCCAGCTAGCTTGTAACTCACTTTAATTGTCAGCTTAACAGGGCTGATAACTCTGTCTAGCAAATAACAGTCTTAAAACTAAATGTACTCACCAGAGAAAGTGAACAGCCAACTCCTAATAAGCTTTTGCAATAGTGCTGGTTATATTTAAACAGTGCTGAGGGGACGAGCTGGCTCTAGCCTGATTGACAGGTCGCCATGGTAACGACTTGTCAATCATAGATAATCCCGCCTTGAAACATACTCTGCTTTGTGGTCTATTTTCAAATAAATGGGACCATAATTTACTAAATGAACATCATTTTGCATTGAAGAATACTTGAAACTAGCGACTGAGGCCAATAATAACTCATCAGAAAAGTGTTTACTGAGGTATTTATTCAGCTGAGAAGTAGGGTCATTTTCCCATTATGTCTAATGGAGCCGGACTTTTTTTTGCAACCAGATTTTCAATAGAATGCAGGGTTCAGAGACTTCTGCATCGGCTTCATATTGTAGACCGGAAGCTTCCCACTTGGGTTTACCATGTTCAGCATCTTAGTTAGCATGTTTAGCATAGCATGCTACGTGGCAGTAAAAACAAAGACCAGAAAAGTCAGAGGATCACCAAAGTTATTACAAATCACGGTTTGGAGAACCCAAATGTCCGCGTTAAATTTAATGTCAATCCATCGAATCATTAAATAGTAGTTAAATAGTTTAAAATGAAAACGTTAACCTGTTGGTGGTGCAAGCCTAATATGCAGAGAATCCCCCAAGTTGGTAGGCTCCAACGAATAAGTGGTGGTCCAGCCAACCAATCAAAATTGCCATCCCTAATGCCCTGCTGCTAATGTGGCTAAAAAGCATTAAAGCCCTCCTCCAGTGTATTTTGACATTTCTATGATATTTCATATTTTTCTAAGTCATTTCCTTACAATGTTGATTACCCACATAGTTCGCCAAATATTTTTTGACAAATAGCTTAATTTTGTGCTCAAAGTTTCAAAAGTTGCTAAGTTGTTAAAACGGGGTGGTGTGACGTTGACTATAGTAAATTCCATAAGTCATACATCATTCTCCAAGCTTGCGCAGGCGCACTGTCATGCCTCATTAAAAAAACGTCACGCCTTGTGAAGTCAGAACATCAAACCGATAAACATCGTTGTGAGCTAGCTAACCAATTTATCATGTCATTTACAAAAACCCGTCGCACTTTCACCTGCCACCCTCTTATATACAGTCTGCAACATGCATTTTACTGACGGCCGTTTTACCAATGCATCGGTGGAGGCACCTCCCGACCTCCACGGTAAAGTAAGCGCACTATAAAACATAGTGGGAGTTCCTATCATGGGTAAATAATAGCTACTCCTGCCAGACAGTCAAGTGTCCTAAAACTTTACAGTGTAGTGATGTTAACACAGCATGTCGTTAGTGAACACTCCAGCCAGTCAGTTTTTGGTTGTCATGGTAATGTTACGTCCGACTATTAACCACACCCCCATTCTCTGTTTGAGAAAGAACCAAAAACGGCAGACAAAACTGGCTGGAGGGGGGCTTTAATACATAAAGATAGAAAGATGTGACAAATACACAACACTTCCTGCTCACAGCTATCTTTTCTTTACAATGTCAACCATCCAATAAAGCAGAAATACCATAAAAAGGACAGTCTTTACAGAAAAGATCAGATGCTTTTGAATCATTATCACTACAGTCTATTTGGCGAACAATTATTCTACACAGGGACATAGGGGAATTATATATTTATTCATCTCTCTTAAAAAGGAAACTATCCTTTACTTTTGAATAGTCTGTATGGTGAATGATGGTCAAAACCAATTCATGCCATTTCAAAGGACAAGCTATTCACTCCTTGTAAATGGCTAAAGCCAAACAAATGAAATTGTAGCATCAATTGGAGAATCATAGGTTTCATCGCTGCCACAAATGAAGTATTCAGCTCAATGCCAGTCTGCTCTCTGTGTGTTTCACATGGATGAATTCTTTAAGAGACAAGTAACTCTATATTCACCTGGCATAGAGGCATATGTCTATTGTTGAATCTTAAGGTCAGTTGTTGATATTTACTTTTAGAAGATCTCTCGTCATCTGTCATTTTACTACATCAAGTAACTACATCAAGATGCAGATTTGTAAAACATCTGAATTCATGCTTTGTCAGGTATGTCCGCAAGACAACAAGCAAACAAAAAGTGCTTGTTATATTACTGTAGTTTGCATCGATCGGGCTACGGTATGTAAATGTTTCATAGTGATGTAAAACCGATAGCTGGAATCAAGTAACAGACACATATTTTCAGCTCTTATCAGGTAGTCCAACTTCCTCGCTTCCCTTCCCTTTTTCACTCAAGTTGAACATTTTCAGCTTACGAAAATATTGCCTCGCTTTCTGTGTGAACACAACATAAGGCCTTGGTAAATCTTCCTTACAGTGTCTCTAATTGTCTGATCCTGTGTCTTGACTTTCAATATGTGTTAAATTCAAGATGTTTGGTCTGTACAATATTTCACTGAGTGACCAGAAAAATAGTAAGTCTGTCTCTGGAGAAGTAGGCCATCCCTTTTCATATGTGTATTTTCACAACAGTAAGGGGTGCATACACTGGAAACTGAACACTTCCTTTGCATGTGAAAAAAATGGCCTTAAAGAGTTTGAGAAAGCCAAAGTCAAGGCCATAGAACATCAGAGCCCATGGACTTACTGACCTGGCTACCAGTCTTCTCATACCAATCCCACTGAGCATGGTTGGGATTATTTTAAAAATAGGAGAGGAGATTTCACTCATCAGATTGGGCAGCTCCACTAAGCACTGATATTTGCATGATCAGATTTAACACACTACAGGTTCCATTCCAACATTTGGCACTGTAAAAGTTTTCTAATTTTTTAGCAAAAGTGGAATCTAATTTTAAAACATTGAAAGCAAAACAAAACCACGGACAGAGGAGCATTATGAAAATATATGTACAGGGCGGCAGTAGCTCAGTCAGTAAGGACTTGGCTGGAAACTGGAGGGTTGCCAGTTCAGGTCCAGCTCGGACAATAGATACCGAGTGTGGACTGGTAGCTGGAGAGATGTGTTGTTGCTATAGTTCCTGTTTGTGCATGTGTGTATTTCAGACCTGTGTAAAATACTAACATTAACATTAGAGTGAAAACATTGAGTTTCCCCTTGCGGGATTAATAAAGTATATCTTCTTCTAGAAAATACAGAGAAAACCATAATATTTCTGTTTGTAATAATTATGTACCCGACGCTAACTCTGCAGTCAGCAGAACTAGCTAACTGCAATGTTGTATAAATGGTTTCTCACCATGACAAATGACATGTAATGTACATGTAACATTTCATATCATCTATATTATTCTGTATCCCTGGAAGAGATGACGACTGTGTTCTGAAATACTTTTGTCTGCAGAAAAGGAGGGGGATCTCATCACTTCCATACACAAGTTCATCTTGTGTCAGGATTGAAAAAAAGCATGGAAATAGAAGCTGCAAGCTGTTTACCTCTGAGGAAATCAAATGAGCGGAGAGTTCCAATTAAGCGGATACCCATGGATCAGAGTGAAGTTGACTCTGTTTGTTTTGTTTTGCCTTCAGTGGCACGCTCAGCCCTCCTCTCTCCGTGCAGAAGAGTGTGTGTCACAGCACTATTTTCTGATGAGTCCAATGTGATCTGTCATTCTCTCTGTCATTCACTCTCTCTCTCTCTCTCTCTCTTTCCCTCTGGACTCCTTCCATCACTCGTCCGAAAGAGAGAGTGGCGTGACAGTGATGTGATGGAGCTACACAGACTGTCAATGGATTGCTACCCTGGGAGATTTGCAAACACACACACACACACACACACACACAGTGGATGTGTGACATACAAACGCAGAGACATAGTCACACATGCGTGCATTCACTCATATTCATACACACAGCCGCACACATCCATGACCATACAATCACAGACTGTGCTGCATGCACACACACACACGGTCCAGTGAACTTCTGGGCCTGTCAGCCGAAGGTCGCTCAATCTGACAAAGTGTTCCAGTTGGAAACTAGCCCAGGGAGGCATCATGGCTTCACTGCCTCCACTACATTATGAAACACACACATATACACACACACACACACACCCACCTGAAAAATCTTTCTCTTTACCATTCGAACACATAAATTCAGATATGCACCTCTAGTCGCCTCTTTTCTTGTAATCGCTGTCTGAAGTGCACTCGGTGTGATCAAATGTTCACAGGCAAACATGAGCACAAGCACACCCTAAATGCTTCAAATGCTTCCTATGTCTAACGACTAATGTGCACACACATACCTACAAACAGATGAAATACGATGCTCACACATGACCCAGTGATCTGGTATTTCATATTTGTAGCAGGCCTGTGTAAAACTGTCACACATTAGATTACCTTCCTTCATACAAACACACCTCCATGCCCTTTAAACCACATACACACAAGTCAAGGATGATCAGTGTGAATTTCTGCCAAACAGTGGTTCCTCTCCTCCCCGACGTGTACACACACACACACACACACACACACACACACACACACAGAGGCCTAATCCCAGAGGACAGCATGTCAGGCAAAGATCTGAGAACACATTTTCGACTTGGCTGAGCAATCGAGCAGCCTGGGGGTCCACTCGGGTGCTGGTCTTTGCCCACCGTCTGCCCCTCCTTCTGCATCGCCAGTCAACAGCGAGTAGTCGATGAGGTCAGCCAGACAGCGATGAAGCCATACTCTTTTGGCACTGCCGCTTGTAAGACTCAATCCTTGTTTTCATTCTATATCTGTGGACCAAACACTGTTGCTTTGTACGACAATCTTATCCAGAGGTTGTGACTTTGGCAGCTGATGTTCATGTGATGGATGATGTGGTGCTTTTTGAGGACACTGTTGTGTACAGCTGCAGCTCTACCCACAGTGCAGGGAATAGAAAATCATGAATGTGAAGCATTTAAAAAGGCAGAGACTGCGATCCATATTTAAACAAAAGTGTCAGCCCACCATCAAACTTCTGTCCACAGAAGTGTAACCCACTATCATCTTTAATTAATTAAGAGGTTTTGCAGCACTAGGACTAATGCTAAATTTACAGTTGTGAATTTCAGCTTAGTAAGGGGTTTCTACAAAGCTAAGGAGCCTAAGCACAGTCGACGTGCAAATCCTCCACAATGTAACGTCAATGCAAACCTTCTGCTCAATCGTTACCGCCGATCTCCATCTCAGTGAATCTAAGGACTGAACAGAGTGATCGCATGGCAGTAGCAAAAGTAACACAAAAACCTCAAAATCTTAGCCATAGGTATTCATAAGTTTACACCAGACAACCATGATACTGGTTGCTGGTAATGTTTTATTTACATTGGTAATGTTTTTTCAAATGCAGCAGGAAAACAGAATATTATTTTGAAACATTGAGCAGCACAGAAAACTTAAATTGTCTATCTATAAAGCATACCCTTTAATTATGTACATGTATAAACTCTTATTTTTAAGGTCAGAAATTTTACCTCGCCCCATTTACAAGGCTGAATCCTTACTGCAGCGGCCCGGGTTTGAATCTGACCTGTGGCCCTTTGCTGTGTGTTGCCCCTCCTCTCTCTCTCCCTTGTTTCCTGCCTCTATCCACTGATATCCAATAGAGGCAAAAACGTTCCCAAAAATATCTTAAAAAAAGAAAGAAATACTAGCAATTGGGCCTTTAACAGAAAAGTTGCCATGTGAGGGGTTGATGACATAGGAGGATGAAGTACAGTTCAAAAAATGTTAGAGCCAGTAAATTAACTGGAAACGATCAGATCACTGAAAATAGAAACTGATGGCCCGTTGAAGTAGGCGACCTGTCAGCTGCAAAAGGTGAGACTTGCAGCAAGTACTGTGACTTTTATAAATATCAAGGTCACAAACAAACAAAGTGAGTCATTTAGAATAAAGCTTGTTATGACCACAACAATATTATTTCATCCTTAATACCAAAGAATTAAACATGACACACACCATAAGTGCATTATTATACACTTAACCCCATTCTTTATCATGCTGTATGCAGGACTGAAAACATGGGTCAAGTAAATGAGAGCAGGCTGATTTACCAAAAATATAAACATCAAACTTTTTTTCAGCATTTGTGGATGATTAGCACCACATTAGCTGAAGGGCTAATTAGGCCTCAAGAGTGTGTGGACCCTGTTATTAGCACACACTTGTCACTGTAGCACCGAGGAGAGCACATTTCTGTCCCGCTGCTAGGAGCCAGGTGGCCTTTGTTTGTGAGCTGCAGACGTTCTCAACAGCAATCTTTCCTCTGAAGACCTGTCTACTCCTCTGTGCTCCACTTAGACCTCGAGTCTGACAACCACAGGGGAGATGAAACACACATAGACACAGAGGAAGTGGTGGGGGAGGTCATTCTAGTGCAGAGGCAGTTTATGGTACAACACAGACTGCGTCACAGGCGAGACCGTGTCAAAACACAGACTCAGAATACCTCAGCCACCACCACTGTGTTTGTGAATATGTATGCGTGTGTGTGTCAGTGTGATAGTGCATGCAGATGTGTGCATTAGTACCGTGAGAGAAGGAGTCAGTTCCTTGTCGTTATTTTTAACCAGAACTGTGGTGGTTGAATGGGGAAGTGTGTCTGTCTGGTTTTGTGTCTTGCTTTAGGCGCACCAATCATCTCTTTCTGTCTCCAGCTATCTCTGTGAGAGAAAAAGGCAGACAGAAAGAGAGAGAGGGGGGAAATAAACTATACTTAAAATAAAATGTATACGCAAAGCTAAGCTGCAACTACCCTTGATGTTCGGCTGAACAGTACGCTGTGTTTAACAGTGTTTTGTATGAAGCAGAGTGTGTTTCTGTGCAAACCCGTCGAGCAACAAGCGAAAGGAGAGGAAGAGAGAAAGTCTGCTAATGAGCAGTGTGTGCGAGCTCTGTGCTGACAGCAGCTAACTCCACTACTCCCAGACACACTCACACACCAACATGCACACATGTCCTGGGAGGCAAGTGTGGAGAAAGTAGTCCCAGTGTGAGAGTAGTAATTAGACTCCCATCCATTAACACAAGGGGCTATGGAGGAGGATGAGCAGCAGGTGTGTGGGCGTGTGGGTGTGTTCCTGCCAGTGTGTATTTGTGTATGTCTGTGTTTTTCCTTTGTGTATGTGTACATAATAACGTGCGAATACGTTGTTAATTGTGAGCAGTGTCTTTGTGTGTCTGTACAGTAGGCCTGTGAATGTGTAGCTGTATGCTAACGACACCGTGCAGGAAGGTGCATGGTGACCCTAAGGTATGGATGCATCTGTTAGAGGAAATCAGCAGCAGGTGTGAACAATGTACAAAGGCCAAAAAAACATGTTCAAAGACGAGTTTGTTTACACATTCAAAATCAATGAGGCACAGCAAAGGAAAGGCTCAAACTGCAGTGTTTTCTCAGTACATCCTGGCTTAACAGTTTTCTCAACCTTCACACACATAGACCAGAATTCTAAGTAAATGGTATGTATGTGTCACTGCCACCTAACAACATAATTTTCTTGAATTAGGAGTTCACATTAGCCAAACTAGAAAATTAGTTTGTTGGTAGTAGCTGAAAAACAAGAATCACAAAGAAATGTCACTCTGTATCGTTTTGATGCTCAAAAATGCTATGGACAGAAGACCGACAGATGGTGTACAATTTTTACCGTAATATTCATATATCCCACTGGCATGGAGCAGTGATTCCCTAGAACACAACCCCCTCCCAGTCCTGGCTCAAACACTATAAAGGTATATAATGAGGAAATATTCAGTAGGAAAATAAATCTAACCATCATTGTAAAACACACAGCATGCCAATGTATGTTATCACAATTAGTGTTAGCATAATGTGCACATCATCCACAACCAAAAGTGCAGCAGGCCATAACCACTGAGTGCATCCGTCTATTATTCACAACATCACACAAGACCGTATGCTATCACTACACAACTACTGTAACCCAACAATCAGCATTCATCTGGGTTTATCTCATTCCCGTTCCAAACAGGGTGTCAGTCTAAGAGGAAATCTAGCTGAACTGATCCATGATTAGCCCCTCGGGCCCGACTGGTTGGGAGTACAGAATGATGCAACATGTAAATGTCACCTGATGGGATTCATTTTGTGCTCCATATAATGAGATCCCATTAGCTTAGATTCTCCCACATGATTTGGAACCAATAATTTAAGAGATTACTGGTGTCTTGATGAGGTCAGAAGGTTTGTAGGTTAGAAGTCTTGCCAGAGGCCATGTTGATTACTGGCCTTGCTTTGGAGACACCTATGGGAAAGGGAAGAGCCCACCCAAGAGACTGCATGCATATGTGTGTGTGTGTGTGTGTGTGTGTTTGTGCATTTATGTGTCTAACCTGAACACCTTTGTCAAACACTCAGAAAGGAGTACAGAGTAGAGCGGGCCTGAGCATGTGTGAGAGAGAAAGAGTGAAAGGAAAAGCAAGTGAGTGTGTGAGTATGCTGTATACAAACCACAGCTTTGCTCCATGCTGTAATTTACCCTGCCGCCAAAACCACCGCTGCTTCTGCTGTTGCTGCCTAGCACTGCGGCAAAGTTCAGCTTCTCTGGCTGTCTCGTTGGCCCGAGCTGGCTAGCGCTTGTAGATGGGGGTTATGCTAACCCTATGACTGTTTGTTTATCTTGCAGCCAGAACCGACCATTAAAAGTGGGCCCTCAGTCAAAAGCACAAAAACAGACGCTTGTCATGTTCGAGGGCTGTAATTGTAGCTCTCGCGTGATGTTTTTATTTTCCCTCTGACCTCGCTGGATAAACTCAAGAAGCCACTTAACATTGGGCTTGGCTTGCCAGAGCCCAGAGAGAGAATTAAGCAACATGCAGTCAGGAGACACATTTTTCCCCTCCCTTTTTAATTCATAGCTGTGAGCACTTGCTGTTGCTGTTGACTTTACCCTCGTATCCCGACCATATCAAAGACCTGTTGGTTGATTATAAAGTCTCTGTGAACTCCTTTCAAATCTAAAGCATTATCACTGGCACTGAGATCAACTGCACTGAAAACTTGTTGAATGCTACCACACAAGCTGTAAATGCTTTGTTTACTATGGGAAACAGACGTCTTTAAATTAGCCTCCTGCAGATTGCTATGTGCATAAAACAGTCCTGCACCACCACTGCAGGGGTTTGGACAAAACATAGGTTATACTTTAACATCATCCCGACACAAGTGAGCCCATGCTGTCTCGCTTCCTTGAAATGTTGACAGGATAAAGCTCAGAGGTTCCAAACTTCACTTGTGGTTGTCATCAATAAAGATGAAAAACACGGGGTACTCCAGGGACACAATCTCTCCCCTTCTCTAGCTCCAGCTCTTATCCCTCTTTATCTGTGCCTATGTCTGCTTAGTGTCATTATGAAATGTGCAATTATAGTCACAAGGCAGAAGAAAGACAAAGTGATTCAAGAGAAGAAAGTGAGGGAGAGAGGAAATTGGCGTGGTTACCATTTTCCATGTGACAAGCATAATTGACAATTTTGAGCAGGGCCAGGGGAGTCTCATCTGGTGAGGCAGAGGAATTTAGTGAGATTAAAGGTTAAGACAGGCTAATTACTTCAATAAGACACCCAGACATGTGCAATGCTGTTGTTACATCAACCTACAATCTAGCAGTGTGGATGATGACTTTAAAACTGCGGTTTATAGAAGAATCAGGGAAAATGAAGAAAATGTTTCTCGGATATAATTTGTTGACAGCTAAATACCAGATTATGAACACACAACACAATCGAAGCCTTAAGGATGAGTTAGGGGTGTAATGGTAAACAAAATCCAAAATTTGATCAAAAAAAAGATAACCTTTTTTTTAAATTTACTTTGAAGCCATTCAAATGTTGGCATTTGGTCAGTAAGAAGAAAAAATAGAAAGTCAAATATGTCAAAAGGGCTCCATCTTTATTAGAAAAGACAGCAACCTGCATATTAGGAAATATAAAGTAAATGAAAAAGAAGACTAAGAGTCTAAAGCCATGCTAGTAGCAGTAAGATACTGAACTTAACCGGATCAATACTTTGAGCTATATACTGACATCAGCATGCTAACAACTTAATTCAGTTCAATTCAGTTTTAGCTGAAAGCAAATATTGCCAAAGCCTAAAAGATAATACAAATGAACAATTTTATGCAGTTATTTGAATAAATTAAATATAATAAATATTCAATTCAATTCAATTTTATTTATATAGCGCCAAATCACAACAGTTATCTCACAGCGCTTTTCATAAAGAGCAGGTCTAGACCATACTCTGAAGTTGATTGAAATTCATACAATTCATCAAATCAATAAAATAAAAATAAAAAACAGTAAACTATATATATATTGTTTACTATGTTCATCATCTCAGTTTAGCACAGCTGAGGTTAATGAGAACATCATTAGTTTTGCAGGTATGTGGTCATTGGGCAAATTAAAATTTTTACCTGATAATGGTGCTAGATGAAAAGTGAAACAATCAATTCATCCTCCGGGGACCATGAATGGTTTTATCACATTTCATGGCAAACCAACTAATAATGTCATTAAGACATTTCACTAAAAAACAAAAAATGTTGAAGGAAAGGGAATCACCAAAGTCAGTAGGCTTTTACCATCCGGGGACCATGAATGTCTGTACAAATGTTCATGGTAATCCAATCATTATTAGCTGTTGAGATTATTCAGAGTGGACCCAAGTAATCCCCAAACTAGGGGTGGGAGAAATAATCGGATTCTAAGATGCATCGCGATGCAGAAGTGGAAGATTATTAATCGATTAACAAATGTCTAAAAATTGATTATTTAAATGTTAACTGATAACGCAATGTTGACGGAACGCAAAAGGCGGAACTCGCGGAAGCGCAGCGCCCGGACCGTCTGTGGAGCGCACACATCAGAGAGACCAGTGTCTCCCTGTATTCGTCACCACTGTGGAATGAATAACCACCCCAAAGTGTCTCACAATCATTAATATCAATGCGCAAGTAATTGTTTTAAGTCGCACACTGCGAGCATGGTGACACTCTACGCTCAGCAGCTCTCTGTGTATCCTGTGTGTGAGGACGAGCGAGTGAGAGAGAGAGCGAGCGGCAGAATGTGACGGTGAAAGTTAGCGGTGAAATATATTAGCTGTAAGTTTCAGTCTGGTAGCAAACGTGCAGCGCAGGTCACAGTGTGTCTGTTAATAAAAGTCTGTAGTTTCCCCAACGGCTGGAAAAGTGAAGGCTGTTAGCGCTAGCTAACTTCTCCCTGTTCAAAGCTTACTCTTTGTCCCCCACACAAAGACTCCGGACTTTTGGGGACAGAGCCTTCAGCGTAACAGCCCCCTCTGGAACTTCATCCCACAGAGATCTGAAATGCTCCCTGTCTGGACACTTTCAAAGATCTACTAAAACCCAGCTCTTTACCCAGGCGTTCAGTCTAGAGGTAGACCGATTAATCGGTCGATTATTGGCATTTTTAACATAATCGGCATCGGCCAATATCCAAGTATATCAAGCCGATTATTAGGCAGGCGCATCTGTGGGCAGCCTAGTGTTGTCGTGGAACATGTGTTTGACGCACGCTGCCGCGAGTCATTTTCCAGCCGAGTGAGCAAGTTTATTTGACAGTTTATTTTCTTCTTACCCGTTTTATTTAATATATTTTTATACATTTATACAATTTATTTATATATGTTTTTTTACATTATACGTTTTTAATTTATAAGAGCAGATTGTTCAAGTGTTCAATAAATGTTTTTGTTGAGAAAGTTTGTCTGTTAAGTAATTATCATTTCTTTTACATTTTATATTTCAAATAGAGGTTAAAAACCAAGCAAATATCGGCCAAATATCGGCCAAAATAAATCGGCAGCATTAATCGGCCATCGGCCGACCCGGATTTCAAAAGATCGGTATCGGTATCGGCATCGGCATCGGCGTGAAAAAAACCATATCGGTCGACCTCTAGTTCAGTCCTGAATGACTTTTTTTGTTCTGTCACTGTAACTATGTGTAAAGCGTCCTTTGGTCCCTTGAAAGGTGCTAAAAAAGATTGATTTACTTATGTAAGGTCAGCTAAATTAGTAACAAAGTAATATTAAATATCAGCTGTATGTCATTACTAACTAACCTACTAGTCAAGGGTTGAGAACATTATATTTCAGTTTTCAGGAGTCTAACAGCTGGTTGTTAAAGAAATGAGGGACCATGGAGCTGAGGTTAATTAAGTAAATTAGGCATGCAAACTAGTCCTTTTAAGCTAATCAGGAGATGTTTCTTTTGGATTTGAATGGGCAAAATTAAATGCTAAAAAATGACGCATCAAGATGCATAGATAATCGTTTTATAATCGAATCGCAGCCCTGACAAATTGACATCACCGCCCATAAAGTCATGCTGCTAATGTAGGTAAAAAGTCACTAAATATGAGTGCAACATATTTAAAATTAACTTAACTTATTCTCCTGGGTGAGACAAAAACAATTTTCCTGCTTCAGCTGGACAATAAAGTTTATTCTAATCTAAATCAACCATGAGAGCCAGCTGTGCCGTTCAAGGTTCATTAAGCAAAACATTTTGCTTAATGAAGAAATATAAAGAAAGACAGAAATGAATACCCGGTACTAAAGGGTTTGGGATGAATACACATATTGTCATAATCCTACCTAAAATCACAGAAAAAAATCCATCAACATGAAAACATGTCTACTACCACTGTGTCCTCAAAACACATTTGATTCTGTTTCTGGCTGTGATCCATGATCATCGCTCTGTCACTCCATTTTGTGACAGGGAGGAACGACAGATGGACAGAGAGACAGATGGATCGACAAGACGGACAGACAGACAGACAGACAGACAGACAGGGAGTGGTGCTCCTGCAACGCCACAGTGGCATAAACGATGAGCTGTCAAAGCCCAAGGGTAAATTGCTGTGGAGTAAATATATGCTTCAGCGTGGTGTAGGCCTCGTCAGGTCATTGTGGTGGGTGTATTGTGTGTATGGAGGAAGCCACAGTGGTACAGCGAGTCTCTGTATGTGTGTTTGTATATTTGTAAAGATGTGTGCCGTGCCAGTGGAAAGTGAGAGGAATCCACATCTGTTAATAGTCTGAGCTCCACTTTGAAACATTCTCTGAGTGTTTGTTGTTCTGGAAGTGACGGATAAAACACAGGACTTGTAAAGTTTCCTTCATGGACTTTCACAGTGTCTTGTCTGTGGTGAGCTCCACTCATCAGCATGCCAGGAGAACAGGGTAAAGAACAGGAAAGGCCGCCTTTGCCCTTTTGTGGCACCGAATAAGTGACCGTCCTTCTTGGTGTCCCACACTAACCACATCTAGAGGAGTCCTCCTCAAACCTCCACCCTCTGCTTTGCCGGATTAGATCTCCTGGCCATCCCACCCAGTGACTGAACACTGAGGCCTGGGTAACTGGCGAAGGCGAGGTGGTTGTCTGAATGAGACCGCAGGCCGACTTGGCTGAGTCCTCCAGCCTCCTTGGTAGACCTTCACTAAGGCTTCATTACAGACTTGGAAGCCAAGGGCTGGACCACACTGTGTGCATGCGAATGTGTGTGTTTATGTGTGTGTCTGTATATCTGTGGCCATTTTTGCTTACATATAACTGTTTGCTTATGTGTGTATGTGTTTACTGGTGTGTCATCTTCATTTCTCTTTCATGCACATGCATCTGTGCCTTCACATTACGTGTTTAATGTGAACATGTGTGTCTCTGTGTATGGTTTGTACACACCTCCCACACTTAAAGGCAAATTAAGGCAGAAAAAAAAAGAAAGTCCCAAGATTGTTGAGTCCCCACAACTAAGAAACTTCAACCTTGTTTGGACAGACCCAAAGTTTCAAAAATAGAAGAATTATCTTTAAATAACCACCAGCAGGAGATTATGTCTTTCATGGACCAGAAAAAGACTCAGCTCTCTTCAGGCCTGAGTGAGTGGCAGTTTTGGGTTATGCAGTAGTTCAAGGAATGTTCATGATGCATCACCAAACTGCTTCCCTCTCTATATAAAAACTAGAGCACATACAGAAGACTGCTGAGCTCAACCACCAGGCCTCTTGAACCAAACATTGATTTACATGACAAGTCAAGACCTGATGTAACTGAAAGACTGTATGAATATAATAATGAAATGTTATGCTATCTTACTATGTAAAATGCAAACAATTACATTTACATACATACATGTAAAATGCATGCAAATAGTGGCAAGTAACTTGTCAAGAATGACCTCCAAATGTAGGGTGTGTGTGTGTGTGTGTGTGTGTGTGTGTGTGTGTGTGTGTGTTTGTGTGTGTGTGTGTGTGTACAGCCTCCCAAGTAACCTGGATGTCACACAGTGCTGTCACTCAGTGTAAATGAGTTCGCCGAGGGGCTCTGGTGGGTCAGAGAAGTCACAGAAGCCTGTCCAAGCCTCCACACACATAGTGTATTTTTTCTTTTTTCCATCCCTCCAGAGGTGGAAAGTAAAATAAGTACATCCACTCAAGTACTGCACAAGTGCAATTCTGAGGCACTTGTATTCAAATGTTATGCTACTTTATACTTTGACTCCTCTATGTTTTAGAGAGAATCTATGTACTTTTTACACATCTACATCTACAATTACTGATTACTTTGCAATTGGAATTGAATTTATAAAGCTATATTAATAAGACATTGTTATAAAGTAAATTAAACCACCCAAAAGCTTATAGAATAGGCAGACTTAGGTCGACCGTCCTCAGCTGCAGCATTAAAATGCATTAGTGATAACAGTCCAGGAGTACAACATATAATAATGTTGACTCAGGGCATTCTACTTGCAAACTTATATTTTTATACTTGAAGTCATTTAATACTTTTACTGAAATAATTTGAATGCATGGTATTTAACTTTACTTTGCTTTAGTAAAGGATCTGAATTATACCTTAAATTCTTCTGCCACCACTCCTTCCCTCCATCTTTTTCCTCACACTTCATCTGCACTCTAGATTCCCTTCTCTCCTTAATATCTCCCTCTCTGTAGTAATAATTTTGCTCTTCCTCCTCTATCATGCTTACCTCTTGCCCTCCCCTCCCTCCCCCTTTCTCTTTGCTTTCCCTGCCCATTTCCCACACCTCATCTCTGCATTGAGCCCTCTCCATCACTTTCATCCCAAGATCTGAATCACTTTATATATTATTTCTCTCCCCACTCCGCCTTCACTCGCTCTATCTCTTTCTTTCTTCTTCCCTCCCAGGGGAGTAGTAATGGGATGATGGGTGGGTGGGCAGCCATCAGGAGTTTTGCCATGCAGCAGAGGCCTCGCTCACCTCCCACCACCTCCTGCAGCCATCCATCTCCATAAGCACACATTGACTGGGAAGCCCCAGCCGCCTCAGTGTTTCAGACCTACATGCTTATGCTTACACTGAATGCACATATGAAACTGCGCACCAAATCAAAACAGAAAGTGGTAAGGGGAGCACACAGTGAGGAGACACACCTAAAAAATTAGTTATTTGATATGATGTAATATGTAGTGCAGTTTTTATAAAAATATCTATAATTGTAATTGTTCTGACTCTACAGCACAACAATATTCAGTCAAAAATGGTATTTAGACACAAATTTCACCTTCAACAAATATTGTGCCTCCTTCGATTTGAAAATTGCACAAGGCCATATAGCGATTTTTGATAAAAATTTTGATTAATTGTTCAGCCCAAGCAAGATGACTCAAAGAAGAAAGCAAACACAAATATACTCATATGAACATGCAACAAACACACATAACACAACACATGCTTTTTTAGCACTACCTACCTAGTTACCTAACCAGACAACCAGACTTGTGCTGGGATGATCTCCTTCTCTTTATCTGTCATTCTCTCTATCTTCCTCAATCTCTCTCCTTAGACAAACCCACAAGCAATTTGTCCCTGTAAAGCCTGTCTAATAGCAGCCTGAAATCGATGCCTTAAAGGCAAAGGCCTCTTGCCCCAGAAAGCCTGCAGCCTAGCTCCTCCACCAAGGCTTTAAATCACTAGATTATTGGTTTTATGAGTGTGACCCATGTGGAAATAATTGCTAATGTTCCAAGAGTAACCAGTGGAAAGGTGGGTAATGGGGCAATTTATAAATTCTGATTGTAATACATGGAAAGCATCCAGGCCATCTCCTCACTGTTATTTTATGGCAGCTCATAAAAGCAGGCGAAGCAGCACAACAGTTGCAGCGACCACAGCTATTAAAATCAATACTGCAGTCGAAAACACTGTCTTTGCTGGTCTTTTTTGTTTAAGGAGAGGGAAGCCTTTAGGATGAAGAGCCGCAAATCATATTGTGACAATATGATATCGGTTGTATACTGAGCGAGTAAAAGTTGGTTCTGAATAATGTATATGTGTGGAATGTCTGACACAAGCTTTTTTCCACAGAGATGCCCATGTGGCTTGGCATGTGCTCACATTAGAGGCTCACTTGTGTCTAACTGATCTTAGTATCTGAGACCCGACACCATCAAGCTGCGTCCAAATTATGTTTAGTCCAGTCAGGATGGGCAAGGTCCTCTGTGTCTAATACCTGAGTGAATCACAGCAGGGTCACTATCAGCATTGATCATGTAGCCTGTCATGGTCATCACAGGAGAAAAATGTCTTTTGAGGCTACAGCTGATTTATGCGTCTGGCTAACATCTATACCATAGCAATGGTTGCTTTGTCTTATGGGTACTGTAGGATTTAGAGCCATCTACTATACCAGCTTCACGCTCTCTGAAACAAATCTGAATTTGATATTTTTTAATTTCACAATAGTCAACCGTACCTTTATATCCATTTGTCAGAATACTGTTAGTTCTCCATTGACGTAGATTTGCATAAATCAGTAGTCTACTGATCTACCATAGTCAGACAGTTATACTAACTAACAGCCTGCCACACAACACAAGAACCACAAGAGAACCAACTTTAGCTTTCCTCCTAAAGTCCCCTTCTTATGTAACTTACACACATGAGCACAAGTCTTGTCCTGCACCTCAGTTTTTTTGCACAAGTGACCAAACAAGCACTCATCGGGGAAACATTTGTGGCTGGAAAGTAGGGCTGAACAATTTTGGAAAATAATCTGCGTTAATAATTGCGTTTTTTTTTTTTTACCAATAGTCCGATTGCGATTTAAAATGCAATTAATCTTTAAGCTCTTTACCTTCTGTATTATTCAAAATGGACAAGCAGTAAATCAGTGTATAGTATCACCAACACAATATTAGATAGATAGAACTCATCACAGTGTGTTATACAATAAGTGGTCAATGCAAAACCCACAGTTCAACCAGCAATTAATGCGCCTTATCTCTGTTCTAATCTCCTAGGAGTCCATCTTTTTGTATCCCAGTAAGCAAACAAAAAATACTCCGTTTGGGTTTCAATTCAAAAGTTGGCCACGAAAATATAACAGAGTGACGACGTCAAGCGACCGATGGCACGATGATTTCACCCACCACCACCATGTTACCAGCAGGTGGGTGCTACTTTCATTCCCTGTGTGACACTAAAGTTTATGTTGTGCCAGCTTCTGTCAAGCTTAAGGCCATTGTACAACAAGAAGGCAAGTTATAGCGTAACGTTCAGACGATGCATCAACTTCATCAGATTGCTTTCGTCTTGGGTGTCATGTGACCAGAGTGTAATCGCAGCCTTTGCGGTTAGAAAATCTTGTTTTATTACATTTCCATAATATCGCAAATGCAATTAATCATTCAGCCCTACTGGAAAGCTAATTAGCTGGTCAGCTGCAGCACATATACACTTACGAGCAAATGTCACTTGTGTGGTCCTTACTCGTAACATCACTGCAAACGACATACTGTTTGCCCAGGACAGTAAGCTACAATGCGAGTTTCTTTACTTTGTCTCTAGTTCCCCTGCTGGCGCTCAACCTACCAGCTGCTGTCAATCAACCACGGACATCGACACGCTCTTCCAGCCGGCAAGATGAAAAGCAGCATTTCTAGTATTTCCCCAAAGACATTTTTTCTTCCTTTTCATAATAAAAAACTATTAATAATACATTTTTTTAAAAACACGAGGAGTACCCCATGCTGGTATGCAAGGAGACATTAATGTTACCTTTAAACTAAAACTTTCAAGAACAAATTTTGGAACCTGTAGCTCCCTCTCCATAACATTTTCTTTACCACTTCTACCTTTCACCACTGTGATCTGATGTGAAGAGCAGCTCCTGAGCGGAGTGTGTCTCCTGCACAGATACTACCTGCTGTGTGGCTCTACACCAGAGACACACAGAACAGACAGTAAATGGAGGCCTCTGGCCTCGAGCCTGATGACACCCCAGGCCTTTCCTCTTTCAAGCCTCACTGCAGCTTTGGTCTGCTCTCCTTTGGTCCAGTCAGCAGGACACCACAAATAGCTCATTCCTTCTCTCCATGGCTCCCATAACCGTACAGGCGTGCATGGGAGCCTGGTAATTTTCCACTACAGCTAGAAAGTGTGTGTGGGATGTGTCTTCTGTGTGTGTGTGTGTGTGTGTGTGTGTTTTTGCTTATAAGAGCACATACCCATGGGTATATATTTATCTTATTCATATGTATCCCCATATGTTATGCATGTTTGTAAATAAACATTTGCACTGCAAGTAATTACATGCAAATGTGATTACAAAAGTAAAGCAGATCTGAATGAGAGTGTGTGTGTTTGTGTGTGTGTACTCCAGATGGGCTCCTGTTGCTTTACTTCTGTCCTCTGTCCTAGTTGTGTGAATGCAGAACTGTCTTCATGTGGTAATACTGTATGTGTCACATAACTCCACCCTAAACAGATAAAAATGTGAACCTCGTGTTTCACATGCACACTCACTATCTGCATCTAGATGCACACGACGCGTTAGACATCCTCCATTTTTTTAAAACTCTCCAAAAACCTAAAACTCTAAAAAAGTTTGAACACACAACTTCCTCAATATTGGAAACACACGCTTGATAGAGTCAAAAGGAGAAGTCAAAACAGGCCGCAGATGCATTTGGTTCTGGTGTGGTTAATAAAAGCTCTGGGGTAACGGTTTGAGGCAGCATCTAATTCAGTCCACATTCAGTTAGAGGGAAGCCACAATGCTTGTGGGTGGTCCAAGGCCTGTCAGCGCTGCCATTTTGTCTTCTGATGTCACATGTTTAGATTTAAGGCTCAATTTACTCTCCTTCCTCCATGTTGCAGCAACTAAATGTGCCCAGAAGTAAAGCATAAGTGAAAAAGAATTACAAGTCCAAATGTAAAGATTGTTTTCGGGAATATAAAAGCAGATGAGGAGACTGGCTTTTGGTCTGTTGGTGCTTTAGACCCCTGTATAGATATGAATGTTGCCTAAAAGCTGTGAGAATGCTACTCTGTTTTTACAAGGCAAATAACAAAAACAGAGAAATGAGAAGAGCCCACAGCTCTTTCAGTGCTTTGACAAAAAAAGTAATTTGATCCACCCCTGAGAAATTCAATAAGGCACGGAGATCTCAATCTAAAATCTCTCAGCCTCACTATTCCATCAGATGCGTCGACATGATTTCATATCTCCAAATCTAAACCTCTGTGAGCTCCTGATGAAGAGTAATCCATCTTGATCAGAAAACAATATGATGAACAATCCCTCTAATGTATTGATGTTGACAACTTAGCCATGAGATTGTCTTTGCGGGTTTGTGGGCGAGCAGCGCAGCAAAAACAATGTGCTATCAATGCATTCTATGAAGCACTGTTTGCAAAAAATGACGGAAACCAATACATCTAAATCTTGCAGGTGTGTACTTTATGTGTGCACACACACATTCACACACACCTCCACTGCTCTATTTTACACATTTGAAATACAGTGTGTCATCTTGCACGACGCACATTTACACACCCACAGACGTGTGTGTGTGTGCATACTGTGACAAATACACACACTCAAACAGTTTCCATCCCACTTTTGTTCTTCATCTTAGTTGCGGTGTATTATAGGTCACAGTTATGCAATTGTGTAGGGGTAGCCTATTTTCTCCAAACCTCTCTCTCACTTTTCTTTCTTTCTTCCTCTCCATCTAGTCTCTTTCTCTCTCGGTAAAAATGTTCGATTTTTTTTCAAAAACAAGCTCAGAGTTACTTTAGCGCAGCAAAATTTAGTTGACTGACAGAAAATGTATGAGCAACTATTTTGACTATTGATTCATCGTTTTATCACTTTTTAGGCAAAAATGACAAAAAATGCATTATTTTCAACAGATTTGCTAGTTTTCTGATAAACAATTTTCTTACAACAATTAATTGAGAAAATAGTTAATAATGAAAATAATTTACAGTTGCAGGCTTAATTGACTGATGTGTTTTATAATTCCGTGTAAAGATTTGAATCCTTTCACCCATTACAATATTTGCATTGTCACACATCACTGTCTAGATCTGGAATGTTTAATCAATTAGTTGCCAACTATTAAATTAATTAAACTATTTTGATAATTGATTAATTGGGTTGAGTAATTGAAATTCTCTAATTCCAGCTTATTATGTGAATATTTTCTGATTTCTTTATTCTTCTATGACTTTAAACTGAATATATTTGGGTTGTGGATTAAACAAGACATTTGAGGAAGTCATTTTGTGCTTTAGGAAACATTAATCGCTATTTTTCACCATTTTCTGACATTTTATAGACCAAACAACTAATTAACTACTTAATCGAGAAAACGACAGATAAATCAACAATGAAAATAATCTTTAGTTATAGCCCAACTGTTCACCATTATTATGTTACTAATCCATGATTATAGATTATTTTTTATAATTCTGCATGTTGTTTTGCAGCTCTTCCTTGTAGCTCTGCCGTGTGGTCGACAGTGGCTTCCAACCACGTCAGCCAGACAAAAGCAGCACGTCTGCTGTCTGCACACATCAGTGACCACATGCACACATGGCTCCACAAACACACACACATATATGAAGACATATCACACAGATCTCAGTAGTGTGTGAACCAATTTGTATGTTTCTCTTAGCATGTGTGTTTGTGTGAAAGCGTTCTGACACTTTGCACGGAGACCAAACTGCAGCACTTGTGGGAAGATGAGACCCAACTCATCTGCTTCTATTCTGACTTATCAGCTAGATTATCTTAGCTACTCTGACAGTTCTGCACATGCACAGATAAAAGATTAAGGTTCAGCTTAGGTCAAAGAAGGGAAAACATGCAGATGGCACATGTTTGAGGAGCGTGTCCATGTAGAAAAGACTAATCATGAGGAATAAGGAGATAAGTGTGTGGCTCTTTTTGCTCTGTCTGGTCATTATAGATGAATTCAAACAATCTGAAGAAGGTTTTTTTGAGACATATATAATACAAAGATATAGCCAAACAGAAATGGAAATGTACTGGCTTTACTGTGGAGTAATTTGTGCTTGTTCAGAATGTTTTTTTCCCTTTTACTTGGTTGTCAAGAAATTCCAATTTAATAACAGCACACAACTTAACAGAAATTTTTTTCTCTTTATTTTTGTGTGGGAGACGTCTGTTTGGAAGCACAAACAAGATTCCACTTTCCATTTGCAACTAGTTCCAGTTACGTTCATCCGATTTAGTTTGGATGGGAGGGAGGAGTCGCTTTGCATCCTGCTTCTGTCTTTACTGAGAAGAAAGAGGAAAAGAATCATAGCGAACAACGTCTCACCAGTTGCCATGACAACCCACCATACCCAATAACCCATGGAAAACATTTTTTGTGTGTAGCCGTCACACACACAGGAGCACTCTGTCGGCCATGGTTTGAGGGCAGACGCAAATCTTGTTTACAGCGCAGAGACTCTCACTCATACACACACATGCACAAACAAACTGCACGGAAACAATCTATCCACTTCACTACAAAAAAAAAAACAAACCTTCAAGCAGCCCTGTCGGCACATCCTGTGTAGATGTGAGCCACCAGAGAATACAGTAACCCACAACTGCATGTGGTGTTACAGTTTCTACGTCAGATATCCGGTTTGAAACAAGCTCTTTAACACAATGAGAAACTAAAAGAAATAAAAACACTTCATTTAACATTTGCTTAAAAGCTTGTTAAAAGCTGTTGAGGAGAGGGTGCAAAGTGCAGACTGCTCCTTAAAATGATTCCAGGAGGTCTGTGTTTGAAGCGTTGATGGTTTTAGTGCAGCAGGAAGGAGGAGAGCTCTGGGTTTAGAAAGGCTGCTACTTGTGGCTTTTGGGTTTGCGGGCTTTTGTATAAGATATAACGGTTCAGTTTCCCTGTCAGCATATTTAGGCAATGTAAGCCACTACTGGGGTCGTGAGACAACAGAAGTGTTGAGAAAAAAACCCCAAAAAAATAGTCACAGCATTGTCTAGCTTTATTTCATTGCATTTGCATGAATAATATTTGATATGATTTTAACTTATCAGCCCAAGTGCAAAGAGCAACAAACACAGAGTATGACGTGCAGACGTGTTATTCCAACATTTCCTTAGGCAGGAAGCTTGTTGAAACACTTATATTACACAGTACAACGTTTTAACATCATTACTCTGGCTGCCAATGACTTTTTAGTATCATATCTTAACACTTTCGGCACGCCTTATTTTCACAAGCATTTTGATCCATAATACTGAAGGTCCTGATTCAGAACTATGAAACTGATAAGCTTAAATTATTGATATGATATAAACGATGGTTTAACCAGGAACGCAACTCTTGTTATTGACGTGAACTGATCAACTAAAGAGAAGATGTGTGTCAGAGTTGATCACCAGTGCGAACAAGTCATGTTTCACATTCACATGCTCTATTTTTTCACAAACATTTTCACATGCTGGGTTAAATGCTAGCAGTGTAGCTGTCATTAAGGAGTAGGGTTGAGTAAAGAAAGGTTTTAATTTTGATCTACTTTATTTTAGCTGACATTGATCCGTGAAAATATGCCCTGTTTTTGCCCACATATCACATAATTAATAATGAAAAATTCATAAATTCGCAACCATATTCAGTGCAAAAACTAAACTCTTAGTGTGATTAATTATCTTAATTGAAGGCAAAATATTCTTGTTTTTTGTCTGACAAGATATTTCTTCTTACCAGCCACGTTTATGTAAGAGAATTTCACTTGTTTCAAGTTTTTTTGACCTTAACTAGTGAGTGAAATATTCTTGTTCTGTTGGCAGATAATTTTGCTTATTTTAAGTAATATTTCCCCCATTTCACAGCTTTTTTTCTTGTTTTTGACAGCTCAGTTTTTGCTGTGTTTTGAGTAGTAGTATCTGAAGAAACCAAGTCACATGCAGACACTGTACCACAGTGCCGTTACTGTTGAGTTGCAAGTGTATAAATTAACAACTCTGTTTGGTTGCCGTGTCAGACATTGTTCCAGCGTGAACAAAGCAGGCAACGTCACCTTACAGTCAGTCACTATTCAAATGTGAGGGTTTGGTTGCTCAGTGGTTAGCAGTTCACTTAAATGAACAAATACATTTACTATGTGATCTAACATAATTCTGTGACCTGGTTTCAGCTTTTTAACAAAACAATTGGATAGCAGAAGATAGCCCAGTGTTTCCCCAATGTGAATCACGACCGCCGCTACAAAAATTTCCCACGATCATTAAATTATGCGCTACAAATGTTTTCACATGCACACTGTGCCAGCACGGCAGCACTCAATGCTCGGCACGCTTCCTCTCCTCGTTCTATGCAGAACATACGTGATCAGGAAGTACGTAGCGAGTGCTTGACTGTCCGAGCGGCAGAAAGTGATGGTGAACGCGAGCGGAGGAAAATATTCTGGCAGTATGTATGTCGGTTACAGTGTGTCTGCTTCTCAAGGCCAAGAATAGTTTGTCTGTTGTTTCCCACCTGCTGGAAAAGTGAAGCCAGTTAGCGCTAAGTTTCCCCTTCAGACTGCGCAGCTGAGCAGGAAAGCTTCGACTGCAGCTACATAGCTGCTATGTAACTTAACATTAGCTCAATTTATAGAAAGTAACTTGAAGCTATATTTTATTACTGTCTACTTGTCCAATATTGAGAACATCAGGTACAAACTTTTGTTTGTACTGAAGTGTTCCTAGGGGAAACACTAAAGGGGGGGGGTCCTGTTTGTCCTACCCCCGCTCCTAGAGGAAACACTGTAGCCTATACTTTAAGTAGACTTGTCAATGAGCTCATTGTAGGCAGTAGACTGTAGAGCCCTCTAGTCCTCTGCAGGAACTCAACAACCAACAGCAGGGTTTTACAAGCAATGTCCTGATGGCCAGTGGCCAGTAAAAATGTATGTTGAGCAAGTTGCTTGATGGATTGCTTTACTCTTTGGTAAACCGCTAACTGCTACTAGTTTTATCTGTCTTTATCTGCACGGTTAGCTGTGCAGCTAGCTGTCCTATTAGCTGACTTAGCACCAGTGTGCCAAGAGCCAAAGCCGGCAAGAAAACCACACATTCAGTCTGCACAGAGTCTACATGACCATGTTGGGGGGGTGTAACGCACCCTATCTTTGCGTTTTAAAATAGCACTCCACTTTCCGATTTATGGGAATACATTTTTATTAAATTCTTTAAAATGTTAAAAAAAAACAACTTTGTTTTACAAACTGGGTTATTTTGTGTTTTTGACTGTCATGTGGTGTTTAAGCAAATGATGGAAATCAATATAGATGCCATAATAGACTGGTGATGACTGTTGTTGTATTTGTGGTCATCCATGCTGTGATGTGATGACATCTGCTTTATTAATCATGATCAACAACACTGCAGGTGACCCTTGAAAGTACCTAGAACTTGCATTTACTGTCACCTCCGGAGCAAATATTAAACTTAGTTCCAGGAACTCGCACCCACAGCAGGTAAAGAACAGTGGAAACAAAAGCAGAACCTGTGGCAATGCCTACATGTTACAGCTGATTAGGTTCCTACAGTGGAACATGATGACGTAATGATGACGTCACTGCTGACAAACTGTATCTCTCCTCCCTTAAACACCAGTCACGTTCTGAAATCTACAGCATAACCCAATGTATTATTTCATTTCATTCATTAATAAAAATTCCATCTGAAACAACATGTTACTGGCTAAGATGACCATGTATATTGGTCTGTACTCTGCATGGAATAATAAAACTATACATGACTTTTCTTTGTTTTGATATCAGGAGTATTTATCGGCCATCAGCCGTCCTAAAAAGTAAATCTCGTCAGCATCAGTGAGCCAGTAAGCATGTAGCATGCTTCTACCATGATATAATAATGCTGCTGATTTGCTGACTCAGGCAGAAAACACACTACGCTCATAGACGGGACTTCTTCTCCATTTTCGTCTCCTTTTTCTTCAGCAGATTAGATACTACAATGCTATATTTCTACCCTACTGTTTGTTATTTGACTTTTTTTTTATATAGTCTTCTGTACAGACATTCAAATCAGTTTCTTCATTTTAGTCCAGTTATCCAGGATGAGTAACAGTTTATCCAGCTGCTCCCAGGTCTTTGAACATCTTCCTGCAAGGGCAAGTGAATAATTGTACCATAATGTGTAATTTTCTTTTGTTAAAATTAATTTTTATCAAGGTATCGGTCTCATAAGTTTTTCAATGATACCCAGCTCTACTTTCCCATGAACTTAACTGCTGTCCTTGTGGTTAGTACCAAACTGGAGCCGTCAGTCATTAGTTCTGCTCAGTTCAGCTCAGCTCTTGTGACTGCCACAAAGAAGTGTACCACATGTCTTTAACAACGCAATGCTTTCACACTCAACCCACTCCTAATTGGCCAACTCAGAAAATTACACCGCAGAACACAGCACTAGACAGACACACACCACTATAGGGCACGTATGACAACTCACTCAGAAGATGATAACAGCTCTTCACAGTCTTCTGTGTTTGTTTCAGCGGCTGGACATTAAAAGATGTGATTCACATTAGGGTTTCACGCTGTAGATTTAGGTTTACTATAAATACTTTCTGTCCTGAAGTTGAGACATTACTAATATCTCACATGAAGTGAGGATTTAATGAATGTGGACGTACATTCTGTCTTACGATTCTTTTGGTACACAATATCCTGGCACAACATGCAGTCACGGGAGATTAAGCTGCTTTCCACATGAATGTCGCCAAACAATTACTATTTGCAGAACAGTAGACAATAAGTTGACAGTTGTACAAAGTGTGGCCCAGAATCATATTCCTACTGATTAGAAATGCACAAACAGTAAATGCCATACTATATACAGCCCCTGGTTTGGACTAAAACTGCCAGCAAAATCCGCAAATTAAAATGTAAAGCTGGTCTAAGCACCACCTTGATGAAATCCCATATTAAGCTGAGCCGAGGAGTCAATGTGCACTGGAGGGAATGGGAGTGAAGCCAAGCCAACAGGGAGTTCTGCCTCCTATCTCATCCCCATTCCCTCTTTTTCTCCACTATCATTACCTTGTCTGTTACTCCCCACGCAATTTTCTCCAATTTCTCTCTCTTTTTTCTCATTTTTCCTGGCTATCTTTATAACCTTTCCCTACTCACTAACTATATCTCTTTCTCCCTCCATCTTACCCCTCACTGTACCTCTCCTGCTCCCCCAATTTTCTTTCCTCCTCCCCATTTCCCTACGGTTGTTTCCTCCTCTCTCTATCTGTAGGTGCCACATCTGGCAGCTTTTCGCTCCAGACTAGGCCTGCCTGGTTGGGAGAGAGAGAGAGAGCCAGAGTGAGATAATCGGGCTAATCCCTCCGTCATCCCAGAGGCTATCACGCTACTCTATAACCCCCTAATCCCTCTAATTCCCTCACACTCTGCAGTCATCCTCGCTGTCAGACACATTGGGATCCTTATCGGCAGGCAAGAGCTGCAGGCGCTGTGTATGTGTGCGTGCGTTTGTGTGTGTGTCTCAGTTGCTTCCTTTTAATCAGTGAAGGATGTCTGTGGCCTTGCAGCCAGACTGACCTGACCCGGGCATTGAGGAACTTTGTCAAATGGATAAACAAACCATCTCCATGCAAATCGGGAATACATTGAGAAGATAAACACTCTCCCTCCCTCTTTGGGCTTTTTGATGCTTCCAATTAAAGCGCTGTATGACAATGTTATCCCCCTCCTCCTCCTTCTTCTCCTCCTCTCTTTCTTTTTTTTTTCTTACTGAGGGTGGGTGCATACGCGAAGGAGTGCAGCAACAAAGAGACGAATATCTGCAAGCATACCATGATCAATAAACACATTTCACAGATTTGCTGGAGATGGAAGGAGGGATTTGGGAGGCAATAACAGCCCCAGAACTGCACCTCGGATTGCCAACAGTTGATCACATCATCATAGATATATTGATCGATATATCAAAGGAACCGAGGGCAGGAGGGGAGTTAGCACTTCATCTAAGCAGAGCCGGGACCATTCAGCTCTTGTTATCTGGTGTAAAGAATAAGCTGAACAGCCAGGACAACCATAGACGCTCCAGTTGTGTTTATCAGCGACATCACTGACTGTGCCCTTTGAACTCTGAAAATACTCCCACAAGGATAAGTGCAGGTTTGGTGAGGGTTTAGCAGGTTATTTTCTCCTGGACGCTCTCACCAGGGGCTGTGTGTGTGTGTGTTTGTGTGTGTGTGTGTGTGTTTGTGTGTGTATGTGTGTGTGTGTGTGTGTGTTATTGATCGTGCTCCTATTTAACAGCATGCTGTTTATCATGCTCGCTGCTCTGTGAGCACCAGCTGATTGCATTATTGGAATTTGACCGTGTGCCTTTGAATATCTATCAGTCTGTCGGTCCATCCATCCATTAGGACTGGGTAATATGGCAAAAAGTATCACAATCATTTATGTTTTTTTCAGAACCTAAAAAAATGACAAAAAATTGTAAAAGCTGCAAAAGGAAATGTTTACAGATAGGAAGCTCACTTCTTTGGTCAGATGTTAAAAATCTGACCATGTATATTCATACCATTTATTTTGCCATTATGTGCCTAATAACTATGTGGGAAAAAAACAGACAGTAATGTTACGGTTTGTTTTTGATGTGTTTCTCTGTGTGCATTGCTGCTTGATTCAGAGGACGGGTCTAATTGCTGGTCTTTGAAACTGTAAGTGCTTTCACTCTGAATAGCTTTGTTGAATAGTGATGCAAAAGTAAGTAACTTAGTTTTCCATCTTTGTAAGCACATACATCACTGACCTGTTTTGTGTCTGACTTAAGTAGCATAACCCCGTTTGATACTCTCTCAACCACTGTGTCCAAATGGGACTTTTAGAAGTCAAATATTTTCTCAATCAATCATTTAGTTGATAAAACTCCCATCGTGATTCCCTGTGACTTTGCCTGTTCCTGTTCCCAGAACTCTAAATCCTAAACATAATCTGTTTACTATCAAATTAGACAAAGAAAACCAGCAAATTCTTGGAAACTGATTGGGTGGAAGAAGGGAATCAGTGTTTCCCACACATAGGGCCACCCAAATAGATTAAGCCGCCCAAGTAAATTTGGTGACCCATTTTAAAATCGTTTTTGATCGCAGCGCTTCACAGCGCATATTTGCTCCGCACATTCTCTCACTTGCTCTCTCTCTCTCACAAACACGGACAACAGACCCGTCGGTGAATTGAATGGTTGGTATCAAACACCGCTGCACAAATCTATGCAACACAACACTGTCAATGTCGGACCCATCTTCAAAACAGTTACTAGCAAGCATGTAAGGAGCCTAGCTAATAAGGATAGCTACATCAACTTTGAAAAACAGCTGTCAAAGTTAGCATGCTGTATAACTGGTAGTCAACAGGTGCATTCGAGATAAATTGCTGACTTTTGCCGACTTGATAGATAGGGGAATAAAAACAGCGCCGTCAAGTCAGACACAATCTACCTCCGGTCGACTGCGTGAGCTTACTGTGAGCTTAGAACAATGATCAGACCTTGTTCCCACGAGGTCTGGTGACATTTTGCAGCGCAGGTGTTTTGCTGAATTCTGCATGCCTGCTCTTTTATGCTGAGAAAAGCGGTGGATGCAAATTTCGGCAGGTAGCCTACAAACATCTGTTTTGTCGAATTATGCTTTCACTTATTAAGGTCCTTTTAGGACACTTATTTAGTGTCTCAACAAATGGTACTTTTACTAGTGTAATAATAGTGTAATAATATATTAACCATTCTTAAAGATAAAAGATATACTGATCATTTATTACTATTGATGAACCACACAAAAAATATTTTAGCATTTAAAAGCAGGATATTTATGCATTTTCATGCAACTCTTCGTAGGCATGCAAAATTCGGCATAACACCTGTGAAAGTCGACTGCCCCTCCCAGCACTACTGAAGGAAATTTTCTATTGCAATCAGTGTTTACATTGTTTATATTACCCAGCCGTTTTGTCTAGCAATCTGTTTATCAATATGTATCTATCTATGCACCCATCCATCCATAAATCCTCTAGTCGTATATAAAAAATGAGAAGACAAAGAGTTCACAAGTTTTGTCCCTTGCCTCTTATATCATCCTTTTTATTCAGTGTCACCAGTGAAATGTGGCGTCTGATGACACTTCCACCCACTCTCTGATGACTCCGCGGGGCTGTGGCAGTGATGGGAGCACTGGCATTGTGGCTAATGCTAGAGCTTGAGCAGGGCTCCTGCAAGAGAGACAGCTCATCAAGCTGGGGAGCCAGCCAAGTGGAGTGTGACAAATCTCCATTTACCATCGGCGCCACGGGGGCAAGGGTAAAATTAGAAACTCTGCCGCTTCTAACTCCCCGCTGCTAATTCCATTTCGTGCAAATTAATAAGTGTTTTTGTACTCCTCCCTTCGCTCCTCCCCCGCCCCCTGTTCTCTTGCACTCTCACTCCCTCCCTCATCTGCTCTCCTTGACGAATTGCATTATCTCAAGGAAAAAAAAAAGAAGCTCATACACTAGTAATGAGACATTGTTAGGCAAATCCCAAGTCAGTTCCAGCATTGTTTATGGAATAAATGCCTGATTATCAGCTTGAGAAGTGTGTCTGTGTGTATGGGAGAGACAAACTACACTGCTATTGGCTGCAGGGCAAGATACAACTTGTTTTATGCTGCTGTTGTTCTTTTGTCATCATCATTACCGTTTCCCATTTGACAAGAAAACACTCTTGATAATTTGGCAATTCATTATAAGAAATGACCCACTGTGAACTGAAGCAAGGCGTGGAATGCAGCAGTATGTTAATGGTCCTCTGGTGAAGTGTTCTCTTCTAAATGGATGTTGATTTCCCTGTGAAATTTATGCTAATTACCATATTTTGTTCACAGAAAATACAATTTTTAGATGGTGATATGTTCTCAAATATGGCAACCAGGAGATTAGATTTAAAAGTCATATTTACACTGTCATATTTTCAACTGTGCGATTCATAGTTAGCTGAGAAATTGACTATATTGTAGCTCATCCACCATTTTCTGAACAGCTGATGGTCATGTAGAGTCCAAGTAAAACTGGAACTTCTATCAGTGTTTCCCACAGGATTATAAAAGACTATGGTGGGTGGGCCTCTTGGGGGTTCTAGACCCACTAGAAGACTATTTGATCATAAGCCCATTGTATTGCTATAAATGGTGATGAAACGGCAACAAAAGCTAAGAATAAGTAATTTCGCTAACATTTTATTGTTGTTGTTTTCACTTTGAATGGACACATGTAATATGTTTTATACTTGCTATGAATATAATCCAATTAATCTTATTTCCATACTGAATAGACACCTTATTTTGAAAACCGGATGTTGTCACATGTGCATCCTCACGCTAAATCCATCAAGACCGACCCAATTTGATAAATTATGTTGTATGTGGTTCTAGTGTTGTGCAACTTGAAGACTTCACAGCCTCACTTCAGGTAGGACTCTCATAATTCAACACTTGTCTTTGTAAAGAGAGAAAATGACAGTTGCTAACCTGCCTGTTAGTTCGCACTTGTCCATTTCAGTGGATTTACCATAAAGGCTTTGTAATAGGAATTCCGAACATATTGCATATAACCCTGGACTCAGGGAGACTCATCTGTGATGTGGTACCGAATGTGTGTAAACGTAACAGTCAAAATATCTCTATTCTTGGTGTTATCCAGACTTCAGGGACAACGTGTCTCTGTGGGATGATATGAAAATTTAAATGTAGGTGCAGCTAGCTTAATCGCCTTCTCTCAGATGAGTGACAGAAACAGACCGTTAACATTACCTTAGTTTCCTCAAAAGAAAAGTGGTTGTCTCAAGTCGGATGCCAAAGTGTGTGAGCATGCGAACTTACAGCAGCTCAAAGCAGCTCCCACAAAACACAACATTAGAGGTTTGTAATGTTATTATGAAACTATGGCGGAACACGTTAGATTGCGGCGAGCCGCCCTGGTCTCGTTAACTAATGGTGAACACTGCTTCCATTTTCTGTTCCAGAAGTAAGAAAAATCACATTGAAATGGCATTCTGGCAGGCTAGTGGTTCAGACGTGTACTATCAACGTGCATCGTCCACCGTTCAATTCCTGCCACTGACCTTTTGTTGCGTTTAGGATTCGCCTGTCCTTCCCCATGTTTTACTGTCTGTAACTACAATATCACTATCTAATACAGTGACACTGCATAGAGGCAAAATGCAAAAACTTAACACTTTCAACTTGCTCAAGCACTTTTTACAAGCAACGTATTTTAAGAGTTCTAAAAATTATTTGATTAAAGACAATGACAAGAATCAGGATAAAGCTTTTTTTTTTAATGTTAATGTCATGTTCAAAATGCTGCTTCTTGCTTTAGCTACAACCTACTGGATGATAACTCTGACTGTCGTTCGTTATTAAAAGATGAATGACCGTTTGTTTACTTGCCAAACTCATGGTAGTCGATTAACGTAATCATCTACGTCCCACTGGCTGCCATCACATCACATCAATTATTACCATCGGCTAGAAAGAGGTTAAAGGTTTATTGTTGTTCATGTAACCTTACAGTTTTATTTAGTTATAACGTTAAAATGGTTTGAGAGTGGGGGATGTGCTGAATTACGGTAGTTTAAGCTGTCATAGATGGCATTGCACATTATGGTTGTGCTCTGTAAGTTAAAAACAGGTTACAGGTTTATTGTTGATTATGCAACTTCACAGTTTTATTTAGTTAACGTTACACTGGGTTTAAGATTCTGGGGAGTGTATTGACTTACAGTATTTAATAAACCGTCAATAATTGCACTGCACATTACATGGTTGTGCTCTGTAAATGAAAAACCGGTTACAGTTACAGTATTCCTTATAGCTATGCAGTTTTATAAGCAACATGGATTGAACACAGCAGGTGATACAACATTCGTAATAACCACAAGAGACTTGAGACTTCACTTGGACTCTAGCTCAAAGATTTGAGACTTGACTTGGACTCTTGCTCAAAGACTTGTGAGGATCTCTTGTAGCAAATACTAGACAATGACCGACAACATTTAGGCAATATCTTAATGCTTTGATCAAAATTTTGCTGGGGACAATTCAGTAGTCAGTGACAAGCCCTGAAGCTGTGAGCAATACGCTCTCTCTCTCTCTCTCTCTCTCTCGACCTCACTCTAAACGAAGGCATGCTGAATAATGGTCACTTTACCTAAACTTTATACATAATATAGCAATTTTATTACAAGTTGCCAGCGTTCTTTCAAGACATACGAGAAAGGCTGCGTCATGACGATTATTGCATGTTGATAAGAAAAATATTATTGATGTTGTTGTTGAGTTACATTCAGGGCTACAGTCAAAACATTTGGGGTTAAAGCCCTGGAAAAATGACCTGGCGTCGCCAGATGGTTACAAATAACAGAAATCCCGAAAGTGCAATGTTTGCCAAAAAATAGCATTTACCATAAAGAGATCTGAGTTTTGTATCCTGCTAGCCAGTGAGGGTATTTTTGCTTATGTAAAATTTCTGTTTAGTGCCCTTACATTAACAAAGTCCTAGACCAAGGCAGATAAAATGTCCTCAACTTAACAGAAAAGTTAGTCTACTCCATTCACACATCACAGCTGGTATCATCGAGTTACAAAAGCTATTGGAACGCCAGTACTTAATCACTTGCTCGTAGCCCTACATACGGCTCTCTAAATAATGCTATAGTACAAATAACTGTTACAGCAGCAGCCTACATGTGAACAACACAACTGTTGGTCTGAGACTGATTTCCCACCTGCAACTTGTTCAGTTTTCTACTGGCTCCCGTTACATGCTAGCTTTTTTATGTTAAATGTTCAATGCAGAAAGAAGAGATTTATGAGTAACCAATGAAATCTATAATAAGATTTACAGTAGTGCTTGAACCCATCTCCCTAATAGGCCAGCAATTATCAGGCTGCAGTAAAAGGAAAACACACCAAATCAATAGCAACAGGGAGAATCAATGGGCTGCTCTATAGTGGGTCTCTGTGGCTGCTGCCTCCCTCATCATGCTTTGTTAGTCTACTATTAACTATCATCCTATAAAAAAAATGCATTTCTGTGCTGTTACAGAAATGTTGGGTTGCTAATGAATGTGAAATGAACGTGGTTGTGTTTCATTACACTGGTTTATATGTCAAGTAAAGAAAAGGTTATTGCTGAATAAATGTAAATCTGCAAGACTTAGAGGTAGTCACTGCTGCCGCTGGACAAAAAGGGAATGGAGTTACAAATGGAAATGATCTGAATATGCAGTTTGATTTAATGTTTTTCCACTAGTCTGCCAGTGGTTTGTATAACATCATAAAATCATGGTGTGTTGCTTGAGAAATGTTGAAACAAGCATGTCATTTGTATTCGAGTGTTTTCATTTTGAGCTTGTCAAACTATGAAACATGCTATAAAGTTTAGCTGTAATAAGTTCCCCACTTGTTAATGCTGACCATTTGTGGACTCTCTAGTAATGATGTGTCACTGACACCATGCTTACTACTATAAGCTCCACTCGGAAAACAAAAATACATCTTACTAATTTACTTATTACAGCGAGAAAAAGTCCTTTTGATTTTAGCAACCACTACGCAATGGCAGGAATTGAAAAAGACAAGCAATAGAGGTCACTGCACTGTAACAATAAAATGAGCAGCCAGCAATGATTTCCATTGATAAGCAGGACTGCAGTATTTCCTATGAAAAGATGAGAAGGCACTCGAGCATCTAGCTAAGTACAATTACCTTCATACTGCATGCATAGAGAAGGCTGTACATCTTTTCATTCCAGTCATATAGTTTCTTTCTGAGTTGATGCTCAGAGATGCGTGACAAATTACAATAACACTGGTTCTGCATAAAAAGCTGGTAATTTTGAGCCGATCATTGAGAGGTTGATTAGACACTGCGCCCACAAACTACTGAAATTCTTCATACAGAGTTTTAATAAAGAAGATCACTCACAGAGAGCCAAAAGAGACGCACATAATGCGTAAGTCTTTTCCTGTGGGAAGCACAGGAAGTACCACAGGAAACGACAGGGTTTTTTTATTTTAAGTTCTATCAAAAACAAAATGTTGCCTGGTAAAAATTTACATATGTGTGTACATTTCTTGTAATGATCATTCATGATAATGAATATGCTAAAGATGCAACATTGCATGAATGATGACCTTATCTTAAAATTTGACTGATTGCACACCTGTTCTTAGTTACCAAGTTACAACCATTACACAACACATGTCCTCTAGGCTAATATTTAAGTAGTCCCACTCATTAATTTGCATTGTTGCTTGCAATGGCCAAACATAAAAAAAATGTATTAGGTTTGGGGGCATTTTATGTATTTATTGGACAGCCAAGAGTAGAGAGATGATGGGAAATGACAGGACAGAGATATGGAGTATGACATGCAAGAAAGGTCCCTAGATGGAACAAACCGGTGCTGTGGTTCTAAAACTCAAAACTTTTCGTCTTAAGCCAGGGCAACACTGTTTACTTACCTACTAATAATAGATGATCAACATTGTTGCTTTTTCTCCTCCAAAATTAACTTACAAGTCACTGTCATTATTTTTCTTTGTAAATAACATTATTTCTAACTGAACCTTGTTGTTTTTCATGTCTCTGGGTTGAACAAAAACATTATGGGATTTAAATTTAACCCCAGGCTCCAAAACAGGTGTCAGTGGACAGCAGAGCTGATCACCTGAATCAAGAGATACAAGTCTGCAGGTGCCTTAATAATTCAGTTGGAGTTCTATTTGCAATCACAATATCAGTGCTCGCTGAGCCGTCTGTAGACTATCCCTCAGGCCTCAATAGTTATTAAAGACAGAAATTATATATTCATAACACAGGATATTGCTGCTTGTTTATTTATAGCTGGCTTCCATTTTCAGTGGCATTTTGTCAGTCGACTTCCAAGCTATCTAACTTGCTTTGCCTCAGGCCATATATACCTCTCCTTCCCCAACTCCCCCCAAAAGGGGAAAAAACCTCAGGAATGGCTAAATTGAAAGTGCGCTTTTTCCATTATTTTCAGGTTCGACCACAGCCAAGCTATTTCCTTGTTTGCTTGTGCCCAGACTTTGCAATGAGGATGTTTCTTTCTTTCACTGCCTTGCAGACGGCTTGTTTGGTTCAGCTGTTGTCAAAGGACTGCAGAGGATTCTGGAGAGTGTGGGTCTAACATTGTTCGCTGTAGTCAGGGGCTCCCAAGGACAAGATGATATTATCACACTCAGGCAGATGTGTGTTTGTGTGTGCAGGGAAGCAACAGCAACTTTGTGTTTCCTATTACACTTTTTTTATTGAAGCAGCACAGATTTGACATGCAAAATATGAGAAATGAAAACAAATAAAAGGAAAACCGTCATGTGGTGCAATTTATGTTTCATTTGGTGACAGAATGTACTTTGCGTCTCTGTACTTTGTCCTTTGCTGTGCATCTGTTTACCCCACCAAACAGGCATCCTGCTGGACACACAGTCAGTCTATCATCCCAAAATGTCTGCGCCAATGAGCAGTGGCAATAAGCGTTATGCACGCCAACAATGAGAAACCCCAATGAGCCAAAAAGCAACTTTCACACATTTAACAGAACCCCCCACATCAGAGATATTCTATCCCCTTTCCCTTTCCAAAAAGCTGTTGTCACAGCACATTTGCTCCCACTTAGCACTCCACATTCACATAGAGATAGAGAAATCCTTGTTGTTCAGAGTGATTAACAGAAAGGGAAGGGGAAAAAAACATTTCCTAAAAAATGGCTGCCTTCCAAAAGACATTTGTCTTCATTTGTCAAAGGTGAGCCACTCTGTTCTGCTGCTGAGGGTAGTTTGACTCCAAAAGCAGCAAGTTGGCTCAGTATTGACAAGTCAATCAGCAAAGGTCAGCAGGTTTAGGGGAAGTGGGACACCTGAGCGGGACTTAATCTCTTTCGTCCTTTAAGTGAAAGATTTTGGATGAATAAGCAGGTGCTGGAAAGCCATTACCTACCCACCTCCCAGGTTTGTCATCAGCCAAGGGCAGAAGGGCCTGGAAAAATGCCAACTATGTCTACAAACACACACACACACACACTCACATTCACATTTGCAGGAGAGCCAGAAGTTGGCACCTGCCATTTTGACTCTCTGATAGGCATCTAATGTAACCTCCCTATGTTCCCTTACCTTTCCTCTCATAATCATGTTCTCTCCCCAGAGACATGAACAAATCAAAGTAATGGGTGTGCAGCTGCAGCCTGTGTCCTCTGCTGGATAGCTGACATAATTGTCCCCCCCTCTGCTGCTTAATGGAGACAGCGCGCACATCTGACATCCGCATAAGTGCACCAATTCCCTATGTGACATGACAGTGTTTACGACTCCACAGGCCTCAAGAGTGTTGGAAGTTTCCAAATTTATAGTCAATTGAACAGCAGTTTACAGATGATTGCACTGTGTCCAGAAACTCTTTGAGATGTCTGTATTAACAAGGCAAGGCAAAGGGCTTGGCAAGGCAAAGAGGGTTACAAGTTAGGCAGAGATCAGCAAAGAAATCCCCATAGTACAAAGTTGTGGATTTTATAAATTGGTATAATCAGTTACAGAGATGTTGAATGTGAAATAACATGACTGGCCAAGATTTAACAACATTCAAAATGGGGAACACAGAGAAACAGAAAAGGATGACGGGTGTTTGTTTGAACCAAAATGTTCCAAGTGAAATCTGACCGCAGGAGGGATCTCATCAAGTGTCTCCATCATGGCTGCCAGTGGTGAAAAGTTAATAAAAACAGGGGTTCAACTCTGTATGACTTAAGCTGCTCACTTGAACTGCTAGACAAATAGGTTCCACACACACTGTTTCTTGGCTGTAATAGATGTGGGGGTCAGGAGAGCCAGGGTCGAAATGCGTCTGGAAAGAGGGTTCGTCTTCCACTTGTCAGTCTAAAATTGGTGATGTCAGATCCTCCCAGTGGATAAAACCTACACTTCAATATATCAACAGTCCCAAGAATAACACTACTAAGATCGCACCATGGAAGGGCAAACATCAGGACAATGAAGTATTGCATAATCCTGGCAATCAACCTATAAAAATATTTTTTTTCTGGTTTTGTTATTACGCCAAATAAAACCCCAAATGTCTATTTATTTATTTATTTATTTTACAGTTCCTGCAGTTCAGTCTTGATTTTTTGAGTTGAACTTGAATTTAGAAACATTCTTGTGGTGGACATGCTCTTCAGCAAAAAACTACTAGCACACTACCTTGAGCAAATGTGCTAGAGATGTCAAGTTAAGGGATCACCACAGTCATTACTTTTCCGTTTCTGGGTCCCATCGATTTCTATCAAAACCCCACGACAATCCCACAGTAGTGGTTAAGATATTTTGGTCTCGACCAAAGTGGTGAACTGCCTGATACTGTCATCAGTAGAGGCAATACAAAACACACAAAGCCTGTATGTTTCATGTTACATTACTAATATCTTCCTTTGCTGCAGTTTATTTTATTGTACATTAACACTACAAAGTTATTTTACATGTCATTTTTAAAGTAACTGATCTAATCAAGCACATTAAGACTTTCAAGTTTTTAAGACTTTCAGAGATGTCATTCTATATATATATCTTATTTCCTTTATTCTTTTTTTGAAGTGACAATAACACAGCAACAGACTTAATACCTGAAAGCATACAGAACTCTCCTAGATAAGGACTCAATCACTGGTGGTTGAACTGTGGGCTTTGTATTGACTACTCACTGTATAATACACTGTGGTGAACAAGTTCTTGTGTGCTTTCTGTTTCTTGTCATCTGTAGGTTCCTTTGAAATACCTGGTTGTTAGAGATTGTAAAGTAGAGTGATTCTCATGTACTGAAAGACATGGGTCCTTTGTGCATGAGAATATGCATGTAATGTTTTTGTATAAATATATTGAACATTAAATGTTATTTACATTAAATGATGCCTAAATGACCTGAATAGTATTTACGAGTCTATGACATTTAGTGTGTATGTTTCTAAAGTAGCAGATACAACTTATGAGTGTATCTGACAAAAAATGTGTCAGACAAAAAAAAAGAGAATAAAAAAGTTAATATTTAATTAACTTCATTTCAGAACCTGCATATTAGCTGATGAAAACATTCACAGCAGTTTTAATCAACTGAGGAACATGTTGGGACTGAAAAGATAGAAGCTAGTGAATGAATGCAGAAAATTTCTGAATTTGGCCAGTAAAGTCTTACAATTTTCTCTACATAGCCCACAATCAAAATAGTTTCGCCAACCCTGTTAGTGGATACACACAGAAAGAATCTCCCTCTGACAATGAATATTACTAATGCAAAGAAATATCTTTCTCTTACTCTGTTTTAGTGTTGCACAGTATACTAGAAAGGTATAGAAGAAGAAGATAGAAGATACTTTTATCGCAATACCCTTGCATTAAAAACGATACAATACTGCTTTTATTCGTACTGATACTTTGGGAGCTTTTAATAAGATCCGCTGACAGCAGATCAGTGAGTGTGTGCACTTGGAACTTGTTTACAATCTACAGTAGATAGGATATTTTCTGTTAAATTAATAAAAAATAACTGAATTTCTAGTTCCATGTACTGTTTTTTAATATCCCATTACTTTTCCTGATGTCTTTGATTTTTGCTGTGGTTCCGTTTCAATACCAGTATTGAGATATTTAGGCAGGTATCAAAAGTATCAAAGTCATGATTTTGGTATTGTCGAACCCACTTTCAGCAGGTGAATCTGGTCTTTTTCACCACAGGAGTTTTAACAGGCGATAGGCTGTTCATTAGGCCTGCAGCGACGCGTCGATGATGTCGACGCGTCAACGTCAGAATTACGTCGACGTCATATTTTTGCGTCAACGCAAAGTTTGTTTTGGTTTTGCACCGTTCGCGGATGTACAGCTCGCCACACCGAAACATTACAGAATGGAGGACGAAACAGCAACCAATAAAAGCCCCAACAAAGGAAAAAATCGCCCTAAATCATCGAAGGTATGGGATTACTTCAAATTTAGTCCCAAACGAAAAGGTGTCGTTATTTACGCTCTTTGCCAAATGGAGTTGGCATACCACACCAGTACAACAGCAATGTGGGAGCATCCGAAACAAAGGCACCGAAGAAGATTTTTTTTGCTGTGCAAAACTGGTTAATGAAATAGTACTGTTGTTTAATGAAATAGTGCTGTTGTTTAATGAAATAGTGCTGTTGTTTAATGAAATGTTACTGTTATTATATGAAGTGTTTAATAAATAAGTATTTATTTGAGATACATTATGGTTTTTATTAATCGAGCTACAGAAAAATAATCGTTAAAATAACCGTCCAATTAGTCGTTAGATTAGTCGACTAATTGATAAAATAATCGCCAGACTAATCGTTTAATTAATAATCGTTTACCCCAGCCCTACTGTTCATACAAAATATTAATCCTCTATCTCTGTCAGCAGGAGAGCATGAACTTGCCTTTCATTGATCTTTGTAAAACTACAGTATGTTAGTTTAAATATTGTTCTCTCAGTGCAAAGTGCAGCTAAAAGTCCATCTGAGGGAGTTTATTCAAGGGCTGCTTGGAAATAGACACATGCTTGCTGAAGTAATGTTCATCTAGCCCAATTATACAAACACAATATACAGGTCAAACTAGTGATACACACTGCAGTACATTCGCTGTGAATGCTGGCAGAGGATCTTGAGGAACCTCATCTCAGCTTATTTATTTCCAAAAGTTGGCCAGAGCTTGCAAAATTTAGCTCATAAAATATTAATATCAACAAATCTTCAAGGGATCTGTAAGAAAATATTATAGAGGGACCAATTAGGCAGAGTGCCTGAAGATTTTTATAGTTTATTCTGAGGTTTACATATTCTTACAGAGGAAATTGTGGTTTGTGGATCAACACATTTTACTGAAGACATGTTCCCTATCTAAAATGTAAATTCCTTATTAAATTTAATATCAACCGCTATGCATATATTAACATGCACATATGCACAAATACACACTCCCACTGAGCTGATCTTAAGATGTGTATCTTTAGTTCTATGAGCACATACTGTATTTGTTTCTGTGTGTTTTCTAACTTGTGCATAATTCATTTATTTATTCAAGCAACTATTTCTTGATCTGCACTGCTCTCTCCATTAAAGGAAAGTGTGCAGTTATTTAAAAAAAACCCTCAAGTATGCATACTGTTTCACTGAGCATATCTAAACGTCATTTAGGATGTTTGTAATCCTACTCTTTAAAGGATATTTGAAAGGAAAGGCTTGATTAAAGTAAGTGTTGTACACAACATGCTTTGTGCCTAAGAATAGCTTATGTTTGTGATATTTTTGGTCGCGTTTGATCTTATCTGGTATTTATTCTCAAGGAAGGAGATTCAACTGCAGCTGTGCGTGAAAAGATTTCAAAACAAGGTCAATCTGTGGTTCAGCCTATTACTTAGTTTAACTAATCCCATCATCACCTAATAAATGATACGTTAATTTATTCTTCCAATTTTTCTGTAAATATAGGTTACACGGAAAAAACACTACATAAAACCTGCTCAAGGTTTTTGCTCTGTTTTGGCCATTATGTTTATTATTGGCCATTTTATTTCACCTAGAGGCAGGGACGGACTGGGAGTAAAAAATGGGCCTGGACTATACTCCACCACGGCCGCCCTGCTAATGCACAAACGTACAAACAGGTCTAGGCTCTCATAGAACCACCTAGCAGCATCACACACCATCACGGGCATTGATCACTATGGCAGTACTACTTTAAAAGCTGCAGAACATACACTGATTGAACTCTCACACCACATGAAGCCTAAAGATAAAAAGACTAAAATATCCACAATCCTTACTGAGACAGAGAACTGTCTAACTGCTGCTCAGGGTCAGCTGGCTGGCTTTAAGTCATCGGAGTACACATAAAAAAAAACTGGTTGAACACCTCTCTAACGTAACCTAAGAGAGCTTCAGCAATCATTAACCTGGATATAAGTAAAATATATAAATTAAATAATAAAGTCACAATTTTTGAAAAACTACAAAAACACAGCGCCACTATTTCATATCAAGCGAATGAATGGCACAATAATATATCTAACACAATAAAACAGACATTTAATCAAATTTGCTAATCAACATTTGTATATGTCTAAAACATTTATGTAGAATGACAAGACAAAAACAATCAATCAAAATAAAACAAAATAAAATTACACAACAGTAAATCTCTACTGAAGTGATTTATTTCCCACAAAATTCCCAGAGGACAACAAAATGTACATTTAGAGCTTTACTAAGATTAGGCATCAGATTTTAGTTTTTCCGCTAGACTGTTTATATACACAGTTACTCTTCAGTTCACCTCAGTTCTTTCTTTCTGGTGCATTTACAAACTTGAAGTCGGATTTCCTACTTGTAAACTCGGAGAAAAAATTTGTACCCCGACTTCACGAGTAGCAGCTGAATGACGTCACAAAACAATGTCAGCACCCATGGAAGCACACACTGTAAATGGTAAACCATAAACTAAAATGCAACAAAACATACATTTGCATGTATTTAAATTAAAAAAATACAATCATATAGCAAAACATGTATATTGATACATGAAGAAATAGGTTTTGCACATTAGGTAGCTGGCTAGAGAAAAGAATCTCATAAAGTCATCTTTTCTACATAAAAGTTATTGTTAAAAATGCTAAAACATTCGGAAGTGTAACCTACAACATTGACTGATTTGAGGGCTACCAACTTATATAGCCAGAGGGGTACACAGAACTAGTAACGTATGGGCTATTTATGTCAGTTGTTGCAGTTAAACTGCAATCCTTTTAATTGACACCTAAAGCATTGCCGAGGGTGCAACTGGCTCAGCCATGATTTTCGTTCACTTTCGGCGTAATGCACCACCATGCACCTGGAACACTTTGATGTCGGAAGTCAGAAGTTTCAACTGGGAAACCAGTCTTGAACGCGGCATAAGGTCTGCATAGACGTTCATATGGAATAAACCAACAGGTCTGGGAAGAAAGGTAGGTTGGCCCATGCTCAACCTTCTGCCAACTGCCAATTAGTAAAAAAGTAAAGGCTAAAGAAGGCCAGCCCACCAGGAATTGTCCCAGTATTCCAGATGGCCAGACAGTCACTGCCCAGAGGAGATGAATTGTGCACCGACTAGCTTATTGTTCTTCATGTCTATCCAGACCTGACAAGGTCAAATAAACAGCAGGAAGGAAGACCATCAGAGATGGCCTCAGGCAGCTAAATTCCAAACAAACCTCCAACACGGTTTATCTGTTGTAAAAAAATTTTAAAAAAAGAAAAAAAAAGGATCTACCTGTTTGTCATTCTCTATGATGAGAATGCAGCACTTCTGATTACACTGGTCATTCTTTTGTGATTTACAGTGATGTTGTTGCTTTAACCCAAGTACAATGTATGTATGTATTTTAGCTCTTGGCTCACTGGGTTGGAGCTCAATCAATAGCACATTCCTGAACTTAAAGGCCATGCTCTCCCACACAGGTGTTTCAACTATTCTGGGGTGTGTTTCCCAAAAGCATCGTTGTTAACCACGGCAGCAACTTCCTTGGTTGGAACTATGCAGTTGCGACACAACTGTTTCCTAAAACAATAGTTCGAACTACAGAGTTAACTAAGTTGGTAACTTACATGGTACGAATGTTCGTTAAGGGACGCAGGTGTTCCCCCGAAACCATAGTTCTGACAAACGTTCGCACCAACTGTCGTTAAGTTGTATATTTCAAACTTCAGCTCCCGACCTGTGGTTAGAAGCTCAGTTCACAGTGACTACGTCACAGATAGCAGAAAATGCAATGTTAGGAGGTGGATTTAATTTGTTTTTTTTGATGGTGCTATTTCCGATTGTACTTATTTGTACAATCGGCTCCTGTCTCATAACGTTTTGCAAACCCTTGCTCTTTTGTGGAACAGTTGTACTCAAACAGAGGAGATTAAATAAAAGTAAATGGTACAACACAGCTAAAAAGCTACAATAGCTTCCTCCATTTTGGGTTCAATTCAATTCAACTGGCTTTACTGGCATGACATTTGAGTTTTAACATGTTGTCAAAGGAGAATGTCACATATAAACAATAAAATATATATGTCCAGCTCTGTGTCTGTTGTGGCATCCTAAGGCACACCTGTGCAATACCCATAGTGTCTGATCAGCATCTTGATATGCCACACCTGTGAGGTGGATAGATAATCTCAGCAAAGGAGAAGTGCTCACTAACACAGATGTTGAAAGATTTGTGAACAATATTTGAGAGAAATAGTCATTTTGTGTACATAGAGAAAGTCTAAGATCTTTGAGTTCAGCTGATGATGAACGGGGGCAAAAACAAAAGTGTTGTGTTTATAATTTTGTTCAGTGTAGCAAGCTGTCTTGACAGAATCTTGTCAGAAGGGCTATCATGAATAGCCCTTCCAAAGAACGGGTACTTTTTTAGCAGAGAAAAGATCGCTAAAGTGACCAAAAGGACAGTTCATATTAAGACAACTATAACCTGTAGAGAGAACAGCTCTTAACATCCATTTTCTACACTTAATTGCCTGGCTCATGACTGCTAAATGGCTAAATCTGTAAAACAAACAAAAGTGGCTGACAAAAATATTTTGTCAGCGCAGTAAAAATGCTCTCGGGTTGAAAGCCATAACATTGTCGGCTGGGCGCTTGGCTCTGTCTTCAGTCAAACCTCTGACACAGTGATTTGTCTGCCTCAATCTTAATTGCTTGCCAGAAGGATCCAAGCTCAGGGTTCTTTCTCCACTGGCACCTTGTTGTAATTATAGATATTGCTTTGGCAACATTGCTAATTCATTCAGCAGTTTCTTTCACTTATCCCATGAGTGCTTGGTTTATAAGAAGCAATTCTCCCATTAGCTTCTTAGTAGGTAGATTCTTTCCGTGTACAACAGGGGTGACTAAACTTTCTGGCATGTGGACCATATACAGAAAATTCTGAAATTTTCTGCTCATTCACTATCTTCCGTCTTTTCAGTTCCGCCATGTTTCTCAGTTGATTAAAATTGAGGTAAATGTTTTCTTTGACTAGCAATCCATCATTATAGGGAGGGTCACTGCCACTGTGGCAGGAAAGTATTTTTTCATCTGTGACTCAGAAATTTTATCGACCACTTTTGAAACATATGGTAAATGAAGAAATAATATTCAGCTCATTTAGGCATCATTTAATTTAAATAATGTTGTTCAATTTTCAATATAATGACACAAAAACATAACATTCATGTTCATATGCTCAAAGGACCTATGTCCTTTAGTGCATGATAATCACTCCACCTTACACCACAATAACTAAGAACCAGGTATTTCAAAGAAACCGACAGATGACAAGAAACACAAAGCACACAAGAACATCAAGTTCTCACAGCGTATTATACAATGAGTGCTTAATACAAAACCCACAGTTCAAACACCACTGATTGAGTCCACTCAGTTCAAATATAATACCGCCTCTTCTGGATCCCTACATGCAAAGAAAAAATACTCCGAGATTCAATACAATAGTTTGCCAATAAAAATAAAACCAAGTGCCGCCTCTTGTATCCAATAGAGCTTAGTGGTTCTCCAGCAAAACTGGAGTCACTTCTCGTAGTTGAGCCGGTGCGCTGTTGGCAAGCTAACCGGCTGTCACTCAGGACAGACTGGGCCTCTTCCACTGGTGAGTTCGATTTGAAACGCCGCCACAGATACTCCCTGAGCTGACTGGTGGGTGTGTGTGTGTTGAGGCCATATTCTAGTCTATTTCATGCTAGCGTAGTTTGGCCACCCCTGCACTAAAACATTAATATGACTTGATTACGTCCAAAGTGAGGATGCCAGAAATTTTCTCCAACTGAGCCAGTGTCTTCTTTTATTACTATTATATTCAGGCACCATGGTGATTTAATTTAGCTTTAAACCAGGGTACCATTCTAGTGGTTTTCACCACTTTACAGTGATCAATAGCAGTTTAGAATTTAAGGCGTTGTATTTTTTTCTTAAAAGATTGTCTACAGACACAATATGAGAAAACCCATTGTTCCGTGTTATTCACCATCTGCGTGGCCATTTCAGGTTTCTTTGATCAATAATATATGAGAATGAAAAGGTGAAGGTGTGCCTGTCAGCGCACGAAGCTGTCTTCAGACATGTGGTAAGCTCAACTCACGGGACCTCTGGTAACAATAAAACCATTCAGAGTTGCTTCTAAAATTACCAACATCATGAGGCAATTATCAATTTCCTGACAACCTCAGATGAAACATGAGTCATCCAGTGAGGGCTTATGACTGGTGATAAAAAAAACACTATCTTAGGTTAAATTACGTTTAGTGAGCCAAACTAAGGGGTATCTTCGTCTCTGACAAAGATTTGATTTGTCCATTTTTTTTACAGACCAAGATAAGCAACCACTATTAAGCAAACACAATATGAAATCATAACAGAAATCTAATATGATTGAGGTAAGAGTAAAATTCAGTCAGCCCTTTGCAGCACTGTATAAAGTACTGAATGGTGACAATTTTAGTTTTAGATGTTAAAACGTGGATTTGAGTAAGTGCTATTCTGCCTCTCTAAAACTCCTTTTAACCTCCTCACTCATACTCCATTTTCCAAGGTCAACTGTCACTTGTGCCAGAAGCTCTCTGAGCAGCTACAATTACAGCTGTAAGAAGGGAATCAAAGTTGAAATGCTGTGATAAGACAGGCATCATTTTGTTTTCAAGGGAAAACTACGGCTTATTACAATCTGGGTTTTATTTTCATGTCTTTGCCCATTGGTTCTATCAGGTTATGATAAGACTGTATATAATTTATAAAGTGATTGATGAGATCTTAGAACAACTCTCTAAAAATAGATCCAATGGGACAACAAATCTAGGCAATCGAAAAGGTTATAAACTTTCAAGTTAGTCAAACTTATTTGGAAGAGAAACTGAGGGTAACGGTAGAATTATAATCCAAACCGTCTCGTGATCACAACTCATGGTTTAACTTTGACCAACTGTTCTTGCCATAGTCACAATTTTGCTGCGCAATAAGAATCATCAGCTACATTATGTGTACACTCACTTTTGGTTTTACCTCAGAACAAAGTGAATGCTAATATGGCTAAACTGTTGGCTTTTTCTATAACCTGTCTTAAAGAATGACTACTTCTTGTTGCCCCTATGTGCAATTACTTTGGTGCGTACAATGTTATCTTAAATGATAAAATGTCATTTGATATCAAGTAACAATTTAGAGGAAGTTAAATCTGATATTTACATACATTATTGTAGTCTGCAGTCCTCCCACATCAGGACTGCGGTTTCTTTTTAACAGGAAGAGTAGGTAAGTTTCTGATTAATCAACATGTAGGTGACATTACGAGGTGAGGTTCAAATGCTGCAAAGTTCAGAAGTTACTGTACAACATGTACTTTTCCTTTTAGTGCACAAGGGGTCACCTCCAGTCTTTTCCGGAGGGGGGTGCTTTGATCTGAAATACCACAGTGACATTTCTACCCCAAGGGCTGGCTCCATCTCCAAAATGTAAACGGTATTGTGACTGCAGTTACATATGGCATTATTTGATTCAGACTGGAGCCTATCAGGCAGATCTGATCTATTTCTGATTGTGGTGTCAATTGCACCTTTAACTGGCACATGTAGTTCCTGATCCAGATCATATAAGCAGCAGGGGGTCAAATGTTTCCTTATTTTTCTGTTTTTTTCACTAACGACACTTACAATTTTTTATATTAAATGGCCACCTCAAAAATATTGTTATGGCATATAAGAAAACATTTTTTAGAAATATATATTAAAATGTTTCAGTAATAATTACGAGTGATCATTAAGGTAAATGGAGACAAATGTGAGAGATGAAGGAAAGAAATCTGCATTAGAAATGGAAGAAAGCCAGGGGAAAAAATAGCAACTCAGGGGGCAAAGAAAGCATAAACACAGGAAATTATTCATAGAGTGAAAGTTGTGTTATTCGCAGTCTTGGCACAAACACCGAAAGAACACGAATGAACAGTCTCTCTCTCACACACGCGCATAAAGTACACACTTGCTTGGATTTGTGCATCATGTTCGGGAGACACATCTCCAGAGTGCGGTGCAGTCTTCCACTCTGCTCAATATTGCATGAGCCTCCACTAAAGTTGAACCCTGCCTTTTGTTTTAGTTAAGCAGCAAAATAAATAGAGCATAGCCACGGCATCATAGGGACAATTAAATAAACAGCAGCACAGGGTTTTAGGAGACATTGTCGTGCTAATCACTCGCTGCACTGAAAGCAGTGTGCTGTGGTACAATTAAATCACAGCCATTTATTAAACCGTAAACTAAAGCCTGGGAAAAAAGGAGATGGGGATTAGGGAAATATTTTCTTTCTAAATGTGTAACATGGGCACTGAGCATGTATCACTGTAAAATGGCAAAAAGATTGTGTAGGTAGGTGTGTGTGTGTGTGTGTGTGTGTGTGTGTGAGAGCCGATGGAGGCACTTCTCAAGCTCAAGACTTTAAAACAGCACAAGGGATATTTGAAATAATAACTGATGCAAAACAGCGGATTTGAAAAGGGATTTATTCGGTTCTGCATCACAACTGGTGAGTCAGCCTTTATTCCATAAAGCAAAGCTTATCTGTCTGTTAGGATGGGTATGATAATACTGTACCAACGAACAGACAGGATTGGAGAGAAGGTGAATTTACACACATTTATGTGGGTGCGCCATGTTTCCATTTTTCTCTACAGGCATGCATATTGTATATTGCATCTTGAAAACTAGGAGCTAGCATGATGAAACTTAATATCATCATTTGTGATATGAATATGGCTAGATTACCTGTTTTGAATGGGGCATAATGTCCATAGTGCTCCCAAATTACATTAGACCGCAGAGAAAATGGATGAAAGAGACCACTAGCCATTAGCTACTAACCTACTCATTTGGCTATGTACTGTAATGTGATGGAAAGCCATAGTGTAAAATGTTGAAATGGTTGTCAATGCTTTGAGCTACATGAGACCACAGCATGCTTACATGCTAATGGGAAGTTGGTATAACATTTACCATGTTAACCATCTTAGTCTAGCGTGATAGCATGCTAACAGTTGCCACAGTTAAGTATTGGACTAAATAAAATTTTGAGTGCCATCAACTTATGATCAATGAAAAGTCAGGGAATCAAAGTAATTACAGTTCATCCAGAGATGAACATGAAGGTGTGGGCCAAATCTCATGGCAATCCATCCAATACATGTTGAGACATTTAACTCAAAACCACAAATGTCAACCTCATGGTGGCACTACATAAAAAGTCAGGGGACAGAAACAAAAACAGTAGGACACATTGCCTTGGGATCATGAAAGTCTGTCACTAGCATGGCTAAAAAGATCATTTTGGTGGCAGGAGCTTAATACACGGTTCATAAAATCACAAATTACTGGTGACACCTACTTATTATATAAGTATTAAGTAAATATTAAGTTCTGCACTGTTATATACAGAAAACAATACTGTGTCAATATGCATAAATATTCCAGGACTTCAGAAAGTGTCCTTAATTAAAGTGATGTCAGGGAATGTATCTTTGGTTTATTACTCTGACAAGTGACAACACTCCACCACAATTAGCCATCCATTCACTCAGATATATATCGTTTCCATTATTTGATTGTATTTGCTTCAAAGCAGATGCAACAAGTACATAATTATAGCTGTAATTAAGCTGCAAAAAAACACAAGCCCTGCCACATGAGCACCTTTGAAACAATGAGCGCTCGATTCATTAGCATCTGCTGTAAGCTTATTAATCATCTAACAGGCAATTAGCAAGCTGTTACCATTGGCGGCTGGTATGTAAATATATTCCTGGGTTAATTTCTTCCTCAGATAATAAAGGAAACATTATGAAAATTAGCCCTGCCACTATGTAAATGATCTATGCCGTTAATTGCACTGCACTGTTTCAACTTGGATCAGCAAATGGCAGTGTGATGGGCTGGCACAGGAGGTTATATGCCCGGCTGCAGAGGGGATGAAACTGGTAGGCTTCACACTGCAGCCTGCATGACAATTTATGCGGTGTTCAAATGCCTTCCGCCAGCCCTTCTGTCAAATAGATAATAAACCTTGGCTACCAGAGGTCGGCCGAGAGGGACTGGCCATGTGTGAAAGAGAGGGGGAGTAAGAGTAATATTTGGAGGAAAAAAAGACTGTGTTTCTAGTCCTCAAATGAGTTCCTTCCGCAAACTCACAACACCAGCATATATTACACCCAAGACAGTTATTGGGAAAATGACAAAAGCAGCAAAAAAAAAACTTATTTGTGGTAACTTGCACAAATACACCCTATTTTCCATTAGCAAATTAGTCTCCATTGCACATGTGCACATGTCCCATGCCATGGCTACACTAACAGGATATCAAGCCATGCTGAGAGGATTTTCTGGCAATCTACTGCTGAATTCACAGCACAACAGGACTAATGACACTCGGGCCCGACATCCATCATGGCAATGTTCATAAAGCCTGTGCCAACATGTAGCTTCCCTTCGGCCCTTGGTGCTAATCTATGCAGTGCAGGCGCAGAGAAGCCATTACAGCTCTGAATACATGATGAGGCTCACAGCTAATACTCCTCTCCACACCGGGGGGAGGTTGGAGGACGAGAGGCAATATAATTGAGGCCAGGAGGCAGATTGTGATCTATTGACATTAAGCTAGGGCTCTTAATCTGACAGTTGTCCCCTCAGAGATGTTAACAGACAGCTGGGTGGGCAGCCACAGCCTTTCGCATGGATGCACACCACGCAGCCATGACTGTAATATTCACAACCCCACCCCTAACCCACCAGTGTCAGTCGTCTTTCTGTTTGGTGAATACATCAGGAGACTGCTGACTGTGCATCTAAGGACAAAAGACACAACTAATGAGCAAAAACTTTCATATATGTATTAGCTTCCAGTGTAACACAGATAAGTACAATGTGTTCTTGAGCTAAAAACTCTTACTGGAAAAGGAACAGAAAATGTCTGTATGGAGTTGTTGTGTTCTTTATAACATTTGGAAGTGAAGTTGCTGTAGATGTTATTTGCTTGTCTCTTACATTGTACTTCCAAAATCCCAGAATCCCAGAATAACTGTTATGACCTGAATGAATTCAAAATGTACAGTGTATAAGAGCAAGGATGTTTGACATTGCATTGTGGTCCAGCAGAGGGCATCTTGACATATTGCATGTCCCATCGGCCTATCATTAAAGTAGCGTTATATATAAAAATGGAGAAGTACACTAGCATCTAGAGAGCAAAGTCATGCTGATCAGATAATCATAACACTACAGCATCTGAGAAGCGCTGTGTTGAAGTAATTTGGGTTTTTTATAGTGTACGACAAACTTACTTTCCTTTTTCAACTTTGTGAAATCCAGCTGCCTTAAGGCCTTTTCATATGGGAAGTGATCTACTCGTCTAGTAATTTATTTTTAATTAGAGGTGAGTGTGTAGGAAGGGAGGTGGGGACATTGTGACAGGTGGAGCGTCAAGCGGGCGCGTTCCCATGAAACTGTCACAGTCATGCTCGCATCACGTAGTTTGAAGTTTTTGTACGCGATGCGCAGGACAAATCAATGGACGAGAGACTGATCCTAGCAGTTTGTGAGTTTCCAGAAATCTGTAACTGTTTACCAAATAGTTATCAGGACATCAACAGGAGATAATTTGCATGGCAGAGCATTCCTGAAAAACTGGACGTATCAGGTAATGTTATGTATTATTTTAACTTAAGTTATATAGGCTACAGCTGTATAGCGCACAGAAGCCGTTGCCATGGTTACTATCCATAGAGCACCTACTCGCAGAGCTCTTGTCTGCCTGTCTGCTCACATGCGGAGCGTAGAGACATGAAAAACGACATGAAATCTGTGGACTCAACTCGACCAGCCTGCCATCCAAGTGAGGCAGCACGAGTAGAGCAACGTCAACTGTACAATTATGTCTGACTGCCTACTTGTCGCCACACTCATCCTCAGGATCCTCTCCAGAAGTAAAAATTCCATCACTGATAAAAAAAGCAAGATTTATATGCAGGGACATTATTTAGCTGACCAAAAAAAATCTGCATTAAACAATCAGCATACGTTTCTACTGATTTACTTTTTGCCACATTTCTATGAAAAATGAAATAAAAATAAAATCGACAATGAAAGTAGTTTTTGGTTATAGCCTGACATATGAATAAAGGCCACGATGAAATGGCTGTATGTGCTCTGCACACATACTAGCTACTGATCAGCCCCACCTTGCACACACTGCATGTACACAGTATGACATTATTTCATTCCTAAATTTCACACACGCTGCTCTGTGAAAGAAAAAAACACACACATTTACACTCATTCAAACCGCTCTCCTGCTTGTGGTGTGCAGCCAATTAGATTACGCCGGTGAGTCACATGCTAAATGGCTTCACCACTTAAGTGTTCCCAAACGGCAGCCATTTTTTCCACTGTCTTGGGTGAGCTGGGCAGTGATGTGTGGCCCAATCAGCAGCAACACAGAGCCCTTGTATATTTAAATATGCGTGACTACAGGGCATGTTATTCTCCCCACATGTTCTCTGGTCTGCCTGCAGAGCGTACTGATTTATTGACGCTCAGTGACATGGGGAGGAGATAGCAGATAGCGTAGCGGGAATCCAATGCACCACAACTGATGTGAAAAGCAGCCCAGCGTCTGAAATCATTTGCAGTTGCACTCCCAAGGCCCCAGTGATTTAAAGAGACATACTTCAGAGGGCCTCGGTGCCTGGCAGGGAAATGTAGTCACATCACATTAGAACCAAAGACATGCAAATAAATGCTGGCCCAGTGGAATCAATCCAGGCACATCACTGTTTCAAGGTTTCATTTCGAGTCCAAGACACTTCATAGTGAGGTACTGAGTTTCAGTGCTCCTCACACTTCATAACAGCGAGTTTGAACATCGTTTAATGGCACAAGTACCTTGAACTGTCAGGCTGAACCAATCCACAGAAAAATATCCCCATGTATCTAAAAACAGGGTCATTTGTGACAACCACATTGACGGAAATTTCAACCGCTCCTTTTAAAATCCTCCACCGTGCAATCAATGTGGAGTTTGAGTAATGCCAGGCCCATTAACGCCAACCAAATTGCTGAGGGAGGCAGGGAAAGAGTGCCATCTATTGTGGGAAACGATTGCTTAATATAGCAGCAGGGGCTTGAAGGAGTGCTTACCAGAGCACAATCCACTAAAATCAATAGCAACAGTCAGGCTATATTGTTTCAAACGAGGAAAAAGTGCGGCTACGATAAAAAGCACTCAATATTGGTGTCTGGGCTGGTGAGACGCTGAGTCAGGAGTAAGTAATGCAGTGCTGGAGGGGGGTGAGGGAGAAAGGATAAAGCAGGAGCAACACTGAGCAAGCTCCATCCATACTGAAGGTCAGTAAACTTTCAGAGACCTTCAGGTTACAGATATTACAGATTTCATCCACCCCACCCATCTATTTTTTATTATAAAATGAATGAGCTCAATGTTTTTAATTATTGTGGATTTTCAGTTTAGATGGGCAGGTTGACATGATATACTGTTGCACAACAGACAGTGTTTCCTAAAGGATTTTGGTGGGTGGGCTTCGGACCGTCTTGGGGGTTCGGGGGCATGCCCACCTGGAAGAAAACTTTGTACATATTAAATTATATTCAAATTATATTCATTAATTTGGTGCAAGATTAAGAGGCTATCTATGAATAACTTTGCACTCTTGGAAAAAAACGTTAGACGCTAAAGTAAACTATTTAATCATAAACCCATTGTCAACAAATGTATTTAATGTTTTTGTCAGCAACCCTAAAACAAAAAAATTGAATACAGAATATGTAATTTCCATAACTTTATTTATTTATTTATTTGTAATGGACACATGTAATGCATTTTATACTTCCTGTGAATATAATCCAATTAATCTTGTTTTCATACTGAATGATTTTTTTTAAAAAACTAACTAACTATTAAATTATGTTGTATGTGGTTCTCGTGTCGTAGCTCGCACTGGTCCATTTCAATGGATTTACCATTAAGGCTTGAATTTAGGCGCGGCTAGCCTTCTCACAAAGAGTGACACAAACAGACCGTTAACGTTACCGTAATTACCTCAAAAGAAAAGTGGATGCCTCAAGTTGTGCGAGCTTACAGCAGTGCGGAGCAGCGCACACAAAACACAACATTAGAGGTCTGTTATGTTATTATGAGATGTGTATAAACATTTTCGGTTCATTTTGAAACTATGGCGGAGCAAATTAGATTGTGGCGGGCTGCCATGGTCTCCTTAATTAATGGGAAACAGTGCAAGAGGAACTCCCTATGATAAGAGTAGAGCATTACATGCAACACTAGCAGGCCATTTTTCTAATGTCTGACACTCCACACAGTTTATTTTGTTTACAACTACAATCCAGTCTTTCTTGTGAGGGTGTGCCTGCAGTCACTCCCATGTAATGTTTTTTTAATTTTTTTTTAGTATTTTAAAGAAGTACTTATCCTGTGCCTTAAGGTTGTCTGGGATTTTGAAGTACAATGTGAGACAGAGCAATTAGCCTCTACTCACATCTACACTAATCCTTTCCCTCTGTAATGAAATGGCCTAAGAAAGCCCCGAAAATATGATTAATTTTTATTGTCTTCATCACTAGTTTAGTCTGTAGTTAAGTCTTTCTGTATGAATATCAGTTTTGGAGTCACAATAGAATCTAAATAGTTTACATGTTTAAATGACTACATATTGTATGTTGTTTGTCAGTGCATTTCACAACAACACATGGCCGTTCAAAAGACAACGAATGAGAATTTTCTGATCTATCGCCCCTATAGTTGAAGACAATCTGCATTCATTGATTTTCCTAAGGGAAATATGTCAGGTGGTGTACAGTTTGTTTTGAGGGTACCTCATGATACGACACGATACGATACAGGATACATGGCTCACAACGATAATGGGATGGTGTAATGGTTAAGACGCCTGCCTTTGGTGTGAGAGACCCGGGTTCAATCCCCACTGTGTCCCTGAGCAAGACACTTAACCCCTACTTGCTCCAGAGGCGTGCGACCTCTGACATATATAGCAATTGTAAGTCGCTTTGGATAAAAGCGTCAGCTAAATGAATAAAAATGTAAAATGTAAAATAAAATCACGATACAGCAATTCTGCGATAATCAGTATATCGCTTGTCAATCCTAAAGTGATACATCACGATATCTAACTACTAATACAAAATGCCCATGAAAAAAAAATCTATTTATTTGTTGCAGATCTAAAATGTTAGATTGGATAAGTACAATTCTGCTCAGTCTGTAAATAAAACTACAGAGCAACTATGAAAAATTATCGAAATATTTGTTTAAAAATGGTACATAAAATGCAAATTCACTGAATTTTTTACTGCATATACAAATTGCTGTGTACCGCCTAAGTCTAATATGTACATCACATTGTCACATATCACATATATTAATAACTGTTCAGTGACACAGCATTGTGCTGCCCTTTCACTTCCTACTGATAGCAGTATTTTTAGGCCACTGGGAATATTGGATTTGAGTTTTGACCCTTTGGGGTTGCTGTAGCTGGTCTGTGTGAAGTGCAGAAGCAGTAGAGTAGCAGATCAAGACAGTGAAGTTAGCAGCTCTTTTTTATTTCACACAGAGCTCAGGAAACATGTACTTTAGGTATTTGCACAGTTTGTCACTCAGGATGTTCAGCATGATGCTAATGTCAATTAGCACGTTAATGGAGATTCCCATTATATGTTAGCATTGAGCTAACTGTTGAAGCGTTATTTTTTATTAACATTATGTATCGATATGATGGGCTGGAATATCGATTCAGCATCATGGAAAAATGTACAAGATATATTGCTGTATTGATTTATTGTCACACCCCTAGCCACTATAGAAGATGAGGGCACAACAAGATGAGCGTGTAATTAAAAAAGTGCCAGTTAAACCTTAAATGGTGGGGGAAAATAATAAAACAAATGGAATTTATGTTTGTTTCATGTATTAATTTGAGGGAAGTCCAAGTCTTCTCATTACCACACATAGATCTACTGTTTTGGCAATTTTTGGTCTCTCCAGTGAGGTGGATGCTTCAGTGGACGTTTAAGTCTAATTTATCAAATTTATCAATATTTTATCCCAATATTCCTCAGATATGTTTATATTTAACTTTCCCTCTTTATTTTAGATATAGATATGTTGATTAATTAAAGATTCCAATGGATTAAAAACTAGCATTCCATCCACTGTGATTCCCTCGTCCTGGGCTCTCACAGCATGCTTGGTGTGGTTTGACTGAACAAGAATGTCTCTGAGTTCCAGCACGAGTCCAGCTCACCTCATCACTATGAATGCACTCTCTTCATCACCCCACAACAGAGGCAACAGGATGAGAGAGCAAATGGGATCCCTCAATAAAAGAAAGCTGGATGTGCCCTGTGAAGCCACATTCCCTTCATTCTGGACCTGATATTTGTTGAGCTCGGACAGCAGACTCTTCAAAGGCAGGGAACATTCCTGCAGGCTACACACACATACACACACATACTGTATACATCAGCTCAAGCACACCTTCAAGCCATTATTACCTCTGGTGATCTGTCAGAGCAGATCAGGAAAATGTCCATTACTGTACCTAATGTATGTGTGTCTTGGTTCATCCATTTTGTTCCTCCCTGGATGATCCAGTATTAACATTTATGAATGTGTGCATCACAATTGCTGTTGCTCTACTTACTGACTCTCACAATTGCTACCATGAACAGGGGTTTTCGACTGTCTCCGTCAAATTTGGTCCAGTCTCAAGCTCTCTATTAGGGAGTTAACTCTGAGAAGTTAGTTAATCTATTTTCTTAACACAATGCTGTCAATGTCGGAGATCCATCTTCAAATAAGTTATTAGCAAACATGTAAGGAGCCTAGCTAATCAGGATGTGTTAATGTTAGAATACAGTTGGTTTGTTGAGGTTAGCACACTGTATATAACTGCTATTGATTGCACCCTCCTCCTCCCTGCCGTGCACACGTGGCGCCACAGTTACACAGTAAATCTGTGGGAAACACTGCACTGTGAATTTACAGATCTTTCTGGTGGTTTCTCTAAAAGCTAATAAGCCTGTTTCTTCCATGCTGGCATTTCACTGACTTGCTGCGATGTAACACCGACCACTGGCGATCATCTTTAATGTTAATGCACATTTGACATGGTTTTCATATGTTTACACAAGGTATTGGCGGATATTACTTTAATGTTTATGCAAACAAAAAAATAATTAAGTTAATTTTATTTCTGTTGTCAATATAAACTTATTCTTGTTTAACTTATTATGATTTTCAGCACATTTTAACAATAACTTGATAATACTGATAACTGTGAAAATTATATATATATAATCGTGATATGAAATTTTCATACCGTTTTATCTCTACTCTCGATAAAACTCTGTTTTCATGTTAAGCACTCTTTTCTAGGAAGCATTGCACTTCTGTGATTTGTAACTGCAATTACAAATAACAGCTTGTGTTAATTTACACAGTTAACAAACAGCATGTTGTTTTAAAAAAAAATCAAAAAACCTATGCTATTGTTTTCATTTATAGTTTTTTTTTCTTTAATCATATTGAATTTGAATTTGAATTTTTCAAATATGTTGCTTGCAAAAAGTATTTGCTTGAGCCAGCTGAAGGTGTAGTACACATGCACATGTGTGCAAGTGTTCAGGATGGTACCATCTCGGTCTCATTTTGAGCCAGAAAACACCCTGATGAAGCAACTGCTAGTGACGGAAGCACCCACAGGGTTTTAGTCACACATACTGTATACTGTAAAAAGATGATTGTTTCACCACTGAGCTGCAGAATTTACATAGAAGACTTGGAAAAAAGTGGCCATTACCTGTTCTTCTTCAGTAACACATCATTATACTGTATGTTCACATTTTATTCTGGTTTGTAACCATTTAGAATCAATTTGACGTCCAGCCTTTATAGTTGTAAAAATTATGAAACATCTACAAACATATTTTAACAGAATTATTAAGATTATAAAAAGTACTTAGGGGAGCATTAGGAGAGACACAACGTGCATTTTAGAAAACTGAAATTATTAGTTGATTAACAAAAATGATTTTCTTTTCAACCGTATCATCCCCAATTCCCATCAGTAGGAGCTTGTCTGACAAAATTATCTATATGACAACACTGGTTGTACCTTTTTCCCTTGTTAAGACATGAAGGACTGGCAACCTGCAGATGTGTTAAAATGACTAAATTCATCCCTGTTGAGTAAGACAACATATTTGAATGTCACTGGAGTCATTTTCCACTTTTAATCATTGCATCCTTTTCATTCATCACTGAGTAATTAATATTAACCAGATACTGCAGCTGTATAGAAACAGTGACAGATGTACATTCATTTTCTGAGAAAAATTATCAGTGCATAGCCTGAAGGTGCGTGACCACGTGCTGCTCACTATAAGCAGATTAGCAGTAGTTCTGCCAAAGCATGGAGACGTCACTAGCAGCATTTTAGCCTTGTTGCTTTGTTTACCTCAGGGCTCAGCTTTCCTGGAGGCTACTAAATTAGCATTAGCCAGTGCAGCAATACGCAATTAAGCCCACTCTGCTCCATGTCCCGGGCAGATCAACACCATGCAAAGTCATGCTAATTGGCTTAGCACTAAGCCTGTTTGAAGTGTGCTAGGTAGTGACACTGGCTTATGACTGATGCACAAATCTGGCCTCATCAAAGGGATGCCCAGACAGCCTAACCTTCGTGTTAGTTGTACATCAGTGACTGATTCATTCAGGAGCTACTCTACAGTTAATTACTGTGGTTTCTCAATGAGGCAGCAAGATTGTAGCCGAGGACTGCTGGTTCAAAATCACAACTGAAGAAATCTGTGTGAGGCATGACAGGGATGAGAAACATCCGTCCCTCCCTGAACTTCCAAAGTATCTTTAAGCAAGGCACAAAAGCCCTGTGAGTAGTGAGCACTGACAGAAAACAAGTTACGCTGAGATGTACACCAGTGCACTGAAATGAAATGATCAGGCAGTTAGTAATTTTACTTTGTTGGCACTCATTCCAGCAAACCACAGGATGTAATGCAGCATGAAATAAATGCACTACATTGTTCAATTTCAGGCAGCTTGTGGGGCATTTCTCACTTTTTCCCCTCATCCTGTTAAGATATTTCAGGAAGACTTCAAGGACATGAATTTGGATCTGCTTCTGCATGGCTGCCTCTTTGCAGCCAAATTTAAGTATTACATTCACCATTTTTCATGGACAGCAATAAATCTGAATGTATTTGAAAGGGATGATGTGTACAGGTGTGACTATGGAGAGAAGACTCTGGCTTGATCTCCTCTTATCTGCCAACAGGCTGACAGCGTCTCCTTTACCAGTAACATATTAGCATTCCTGCAGAGCACACCAATCCCAATACATCCTGTTGGGTCAGAGAAATCAAAGCAGTGCACATCTGAGGAATATCAGAGAGGGGACGCATAGATTAATGCCCACGGGTCGTATCGCTAATTAAAGAATAAGAGGGAAAATGGTGCTTGGCTGCTCTCTAAGGATTAGCTGCTGTCAAGTGATTGGCTTCAGGTAATCAATAGGCTCCCTGGGTGGGAGAGGCTGCAGAATGGGACCCTAACTTTTGAATATTAAATACAAATAAATTTGCCACACAGAGAAGTAAATTAATTACAGATGTTATTTTTGTGAAAATCTATAACGATTGGAAGGAACATTTATTTATATAAAGCCCCTTAAGAAAAAAACACAAACACCCGCTAACATCTGGCTTTTGTCTTTAGTGTGAAAGGGTAAAATCAGCACTCACTCCCTGGTGAAATGACCCTGCAGTAGTTACAGGTATTTATTGGCTCCACCTCCAATCAGCAGTGATGTAAACATGACACCCAGGTGGATCCGCCTCTTTTCTGACGCAACTCTTTCATCTATTTCTATCTGCGGATGTCTATGAACGTCTCATCCATAGCATGCTAGGCTAACAGTTGGTCAGCTTTGACTTTATATCCACACTGTGATGTCTTTCATAGAACACAAACGCCATAAATAATTTTTACATAGTTTGTGCTACAAACAGCAACCACCATAACTTTGTCATGTCGTGACGTCAAAACAAAACAAAAAAGCAGACAAGGCAACCTCGTCTACTGGTAATGTGAGACGAGTCAATTTCCTATGTTTAACAAGTTTGTAACGTATACTCGTGCTAATTTTGGTCACAGTAAATACAGACTTTAACTAGAACTGCAAGCAGTTATAAGCAGGGTCCAAGCCTCCTGGCGCAAGCCACCCCCCTTGACCAGCGGAGGGTGTGCGAGTCGGGCCGGGCCTGAGATATGTTATACTTCCTGTTTTTAGCGTTTTCGCAAATATTTGTTAGCTTATAATTCGGCCGTTTTTTGTCGGATCAAAATTTCCTCTACAAACTTTCTTCGGCTCAGTCAAGAGATGGTCTGTGCAAAGTTTGGCAATCGGAGTTGCGGCTTCAGAGGAGTTAATTAAAATAGGTTTTCCAGTTTTGCCAATTTCGCGAAACTAAAACGTTATCGCACAGAGGCGTATCATATAACATGGGAATCAGCAGCATCCCCCAAACACATAGACATAAGGTTTCTGAATGGGTGATGTAGTTGGCTGTAGTTATGAGGTAAAATAGCCGTTGTTTGAAAATCCCATTGAAATGAATGGGGTATTTGAGCTTTGATTGTAGCGCCACCTTTTGGCCAAAGTGCACCAATTTTCATGTGTCTTAAGAGCCCCATGGGAAACAATTGACCCAAATTTGGTGTCAATCGGACTTGCGGTTATGGAGATATAAAACGCATGTAAGTCAACGGAATTTTTTGTCCCGTCTTTAATCTGCAATAACAGTGGCACCTATGGGCATATTCGGGTGAACTTTGGTGCCTATACTAAGGGGACCATGCTGAACAATGCGGCAGTGGTTTTATGTCAGTGTGACTTGGATTAAATAGCGCCACCTAGGGGCTAGTTGCACCAAATTTTGCACAGGTCCTCAGGGGGCGTCCCACATTAATGCTCCAAATTTGGTGTCGATCGGCCATTCCAAAGCGAAGATATGCCCTGACTTCCTGTTAGTAGCGTTTTTCGCAAACATTTGTTAGCGTATAATTGCAACATTTTTTGTCGGATCAAAATTCCCTCTACAAACTTTCTTCGGCTTGGTCCAGAGATTATCCGTGCCAAGTTTCGGGGTGATCGGACTTGCGGCTTTCGGAGGAGTTAATTAAAATAGGTTTTTCGGTTTTTGTGATTTTGCAGAAAAAAAAGTCCATGGGCGTGGCCTATACCAGGAGATTCAGCTCGATCCCCCGAACGCGTGGATATAAGGTTTTTTTATATGCGCCCCTGTAGGCGGGAGTTCCAAGGCCAAACGTGTTGACTTTGTTTATAGCGCGAAATTTTTGCGCCTGTGATCGCTGCGGTGACCTAGACCTACCCTATGAGTTACCATCTGGGCTGCAGTGGAATTAGCTGCGGAAGAAAAATCCTAAAAATCCGAGCGAAAACAATAGGGTTCCCAGTTCAGCTGGTACTGGGAACCGCAATGCCTTGCATTTGCGGATTCCCAGCCCCACTTGGGCTTGGACCCCTAATAAACTCTCTTTTATTCTGAAAGTTTCTGAAAATCAGGTGCAATTATCATTATAATTAGGTTCATGCTTGTTTATACAGACTGTTCTCTTAGGCAACAATAACGATCAGAACTGAACTCATTAATTTGAGGATCATTCAGTCACAGAAGCTTTATCGCAACTTGCTTATTAGTAAGGCTGCACTTAACGATTATTTTTTCGAATCGATTAATCTAACAATTATTTTTTCGATTACTCGATTAATCTAACAAGAATTTTTGTGTATTCTAAAGAAATAAAATGTAGTCTATTACTTGATTAATAGACTTTTTTTCAAAATAAATATAAAAACTAATTAATTAAATAAATGATAATAGTAGCATCTCAAAATTAATCCAATTTCCACATCACTGCTGTGATGTTATGATAACAACAATAACAGACATCAATTTGGCTACTTTACTTAAAACTTTAAATGTTTCTGACTTGGGTTTATTTCAATATTGAGTAATGCAGTACGTTAATCACAGGCAAATGTATTTCTGCATCAGTGCTGGGAATAGAAAACAACTGAAAGAGACTGTACAAACAGTCACAGATTGTCTGCAATGTTAGTTTCAGCTGTTTTCTCCCTGTTAAATAAACAGAAAATATGAAACAGCTGAACATTAGATGACACAATGTAACTTTACGTTACCATGACAGCAGTGGGTCAGAACTTACTTTTAACATGAAGGCGATGAAGACATACTTAAAGAAATTTTGATGGACTACCTGTGCTCGTGCTGATAATGTCCTGTGCTTATGCCGTCTAGACAAAGCGCTTTGGGATACTTTTGCTCCAGATGTTCATGCTGCTTCACATATTCATGCTGCAGTTGTGTTGCAGTGAAGCCATTTCCGATTCACAGAGCTCACGAAGCACCGCACTGTTGAGTGTCTAAAATACTTCCAAACTTAGATGGTCAAAGGCGCGGTCTTGTAGCTACAGCTTATCCGAGGGAATCACTGGATGCAGCGACGCATCAACGCTCATAATGAGAACTGATGTATTTACATAATCAATTACATTGAGGAATCGCCCCAGCCCCTACCTATTAGTCCGCATTCTCAAATTCAAATGCGTGTCTTACAAGATCTAAATAAAGATAAGTAAACTAATACAAACAATCTACGGGCTAATCTTTTATGCCAACAGTATACTTCCTGTACAGAACCAAACAACAGACTAAGTTAGCAAGCATTTAGCAGATTAGGAGATATTTCCCTCCTAAGCTGTTAAGTAAATATTAAACTTGCATTCCTCAGGTGGCCAGAAAGAAATGAACAATGTTGTGCCATATGTCCTGGATTTGTCAATATGAATATGTTTGCTTTATCAACTTCAAGGAGATAAAATGTCAATGCTGTGTTTTCAGTTTGTACCATTGCCTGCAAGTGGCCCCCAAAAATAACAATACTGTTTTTAAGAGTTAAAAAATTCAGGCTGAAAGTTATGTAAGGTTGCCTTTTACTTTGAGTTTTTGTCTGACCAAACAAGCTAATAATTAACCTCAAAACGACTGTTCCATTATTTGATATACTGTATTTCCCACAGCTATTCAGCAACCTAAAAATCCAATAAGCAGACTGTCAAATAGCCGTGACATGGCAGTGGACAGTTGCGACAGCCAAACCTGTGGATTTGATGCAGGATTATTTTGTTTACAGACCACCTACTGCAACCTCCCCATGTAAGAAATGTCTGAATCCTGTCTGCAGGCATAACAAAGCCCTTCAGACACACAAGTCAGTGCCGAGGTAATACGATGGGAGCGGGAAAAAGGACTCCTCATAACCTCTCCCCTCTCCCAGTTATCCCACAAACCCCTGCTGTGATTAGTGAATATGTCCTCAGGGACGCCGGCTACAACAGAGCAGGTAATTCTCCTTCACCCCCTCCTGAGTCCATCATGTCCACAGTGAAAAACAAGCCAGTGTACCAACAGAATTGACCCTGCTTTCAACTCAACACTTCAACCTTTCTATCCTCAAACGAAAGGCAGGTAGGTTTATTACCTAACACGCACTGATGGCTCTGCATGAAGGAGGAAATGCTATGCAAGGTTAGACGGGACACGAAGGAAAGGGATTAGAGCTTGGGCAAGGATACAGCCTTATTTACAACTGACAATGTTTTTCTGTAGAGAAGCCAGCCTTAATTTGCTGCTTAATAACTGACTTCCACCACCATGTTCAAATCCCCCCGAGAGGCTTTTGTGGTTTGTTCGCAAGATGTCTCCGCTGCCTGCACTGCAAATTAGCCTTTCAGAAAGGCACCTCACCTTCCGGCCACAGCTTGCAACACACAAGGTCTTTTTTTTTTCTTCTTACCCTGTGCCTTTCTACTTCTGCCAGTAATAACCTTCAACTAACCTTTAAACCACTGTGAATAATTTAAATCCTATTTTCATATCAATGGAGGAGTCAAGCCAGGCAATTATCTTTTATCTGTGTACTTTGCTGTCGGAGCAAAGCATAATAAAGTCTTCCCAGGAGAGAAAGAGAGAGAGGGAGAGAGAGAGAGAGAGAAAGAAAGAGACAAGGCATAGATAGTGTAGAAAAGCGATAGGCCATAAGGGCTTACTGGGGGAAGATGGGGGAGAAAGTTGATGAGAAAGAAAGACATCAAGAGGATAACATAAAGAATAGAAACAGAGAGTGTGGACGCTTGTGATGCTATCTGGAAGATTCTAATGAAAAGAATGAATAATTCACTAATGAGCAGCAGATCTGTCATGGAAAGAAACACTGCTTACATCTGCACTGGTTTCTGGGAAGAGGATGTGGCGGGTGCCGCATGTGTGGTTTGGTGGCGGGTGGAAGACAGTAAAGATAAACATGACAAATTGGCAGTTCAATTAGGACTTTTGGGTCGCTGTTTCCTTGGTGCGTAGCCGATGGCTCCATCCTGTGTCACACTGCTGTCGAGGCCAAAGCCAGACTGTGTTAAAGCTCATTTGTGTGACAGTGATTTAGAGCCGTATAGTAGATGGGTGCATCCCAGGAAAAAAAAGGAAAGAGAGCAAGGGAAAAAAATGTGAAGAAGAAATTCCCCCTGGTACTCATTAAAATTCAGCAGTACATCAACACCCCCCTCGATTGCTCTTCTTTCCCCTCCCTCTCTCTTTTTCTCTTTCCTCCGTCTGTTCCAACAGCCAGCGTCTCGCCTTGTTGCCTCCCTGCATGCCTCCATGGACTGTCCATGATCATTTTGATGAATTCATAAAACTTGCTGCATTCTTGATTGAGATGGAGCAGTGGAGAAAACAAGAGTGATGGAGAGAAGGAAAAAGCAATATCCACAACCTGAGAGGAGGGGAAGAGAAGGCTGCGGGGGAGGTGAAGGAGTGAATGTGTTTGGGAGTGATGGGATGCAGAGATAACAAGAGAAAGAGGAGAGAGTAGGAGAGGGGTAGCAGCTATAGGCTTTGCAATATTAAACTACAGGGCAGAGATAAAAGAAAGGTGAGCACTGCATGGAAGGCAGGATTTCCTTTAGCTCAGAGTGAATGCAGGGCATGTTACTGAAAGAGCTGCCATTTTTGAACCAAGACCAAACTTTTCTTGACTTGCATCTGCCTGCTTCAACAGAATCCCTCAAAGGTAGACCAGAGGCAGATACCACTTGAAGTGTGTTTACAGGCATGCTAACAATTCAATTATAACCAGACTGAGACAACACCCTCATTACTAGGACCCTATATTTTCCGCAATGCAGAAAACATAGACAGAATTGTGGTATTTGATAACAAAAATGGAAACTGTAAAATGAAAAATATCATGGAATCTGCCAAAAAAGTGGATAAATATCTGCTCTCTGTGTCGGTGTTTCGGGTTGGGCTCAGCGCCTGAACTGAAGCGCAGCCTGCTCTGTTTGGGACTGTGAGCTGCACTAGAAGTTAACATGTGTGGTTTTGTGGTGAGATCGCCTATCAGAAGTGTTGCATTTACTTTTGGTTTCATACGCAACATGCAGTCCCAAGCTGCGTTGGTCAAACGAAGGTTGCTACCATGTTACTACCAGCGGATCAAAAACGTAATGCACAACAGAGTATCGGGCAGGTACACTTCTCATTAAATGATGACGTTAGTCTGGTAATATTCTGCCTTTTCTCTGGACATGTCAGAGAACATAGTAGTTGTCAGTAGCCAAGTATTGAACTATTAATAGAGGACGATACACAATACAATTATTGTAGCAATGCAAATGCAGTAATGCATTTACTGTGAATTGTCCACATATGAATATTTGCAAGATACATCAAATTCACTGATATTGATTAAATGTTTAATAATTAAATGATTGAAATGTTAATCCACCACATGATTAAACACTCTTTCTGACATTAAAATGTGCTTAAATCATAATCTCTAAATTTAACCAACAAAGCCTTTCCATTTTTCCTCTTAGGGTAGAAACACCAAATAAAGACAACTCAGCCAACATCACAGGAATGTATTACCCTTTCATGAAATAATATAATATAAAGCCTCAGAAGAAATTAGCAGTATGCCACATATCTAATGAGTGGGTGGTTAACTGTCATCTTGTAATTACAGTATTGACGAGCCAAAATGAGTCACAAACATTCTAATTCAGCTCAGGTAACAATTATTTATCGAACACAATGTACATTTGCTTTGTGAAAATTACTGACAGTAGCACACCATAATGCCACAGTGTGACTTATTACAAGATGGGAAAAATCAAGTCAAACAGCTCAATCAGTCACGGGTGGGGATGTGTGGCAGGAAAATCTCACTGATGCTTTGCTGGTCAGACTTTTTGTTTTTGCATCAATGAATGTCATCACATGACAAATCTTTGTGTGGCTGAAATTCACTTTTTACAACACTTTTTTTCCAGCTGCATTTGGACTGACAGCTTGATGGATCCACCCACAGGCAGTCAAGTGGGTGAGGTGTCGGTGGTTCCTGGCAGCTTTTCTGTGCTCTGTGTGTTTATAGCCTCATTTTGTGGCACTTATAGGATGTTTCCTGAAACCACACATCCCTCTAGATGTCAAACCACTTAACAAACATTTAAAGTGTAGTTACTGGGAAAATGTGTTTTTTTACAAACCATGTAAACACTCTAATCATCCATATTTACAATAATCTCTAGCATTTATACAAACAAATTGAGTGACAGAAGAGCTCAGAGCCACATCTGATTTGTCCAGCCCAGTCCATTTCCTCTCTTCTATATAAAGCAGTTGCCACGAGCCTAGAGCAAGCAGTTGCTGTCAAGCTTATTTTGTCAGAGTGTGTGCATGTGTATGTACAGTATATACATGTTTACTCCATCCCATCCATCTGTTTTCATCTTCTCTAAATGTAGGAGCATGAATCAGCTCATGCTGAACTGTGTGATATAACTCCATAAGTAATATAACTCCATATCCATATGTAATCAGATTCACAGGTCCTCACATTCATGAATCCATCTCACATACATTAGAAGACACAGGACATGTGGAGGAAATTATTTAAAAATATAACATGGGAGGTCCGTTCTCCATCCAGGTGTATTTCCATGTGGAGATATGTGGTTAGCTGCAAAAGTTTACTGTATGTCCCTGTTTAACGTAAATGAAATTGTGGTGAGCCAGAGGTAGGCACTGATTAGGCATTCAAACAAATATAAAGTAAAGTAATAAAGTAATTCATTGTAAAAATGTACAGAATATTCTCTGACAGATACATAGTGGCTGGTACTGGTCATTAACTTATATTGTTGTGTGTTTATTTATATATTCTATTCTGGTCATGTCACTAATGTTCACAAAGAGGTTTACTTTGGAAACCACCTTTTAGGACAAACATGCTGATATATGTCAGTCAGAGAATTTGCATTTAAATTTAAGAGGTCAGATGTATCACTGCAAGGCCAAGGCTCAATTAATCTTTTTTTGTGTATTTGCTGCCCCTTCACCACCACAAGCGCCCTCACTCACACAAACACATACATACAGCAGAAAACACATACTCTCCATTTCCCTCTGGTCGTTTCTCAGCCTTTGAATTACACACACTGACTAATTGACCAACAGCCTGGTACAGAATCTATCCCCAGAGAGAGACAGCAGTGAGAGGGAGAGAGGAGGCTGGTTAGGCACAATCACAATGGGAGCGAACTTAATGATGTGCAGAACATCAAAAAAAGCCTTAATAAGCTGAGAAATTCTCTCCCTTGTCTGCTAAAACATATTGTATATGTTTCGTCAGAAAAGCACAATTAGACAATTACACTAAAAAGTATAAATATCATTAAGACATATTCAGAATTAATTAAATTAGAGGATGTAACACTCTCATGTGGGGAAAGAGATGAAAAATAGAGAAATAATAGACGTTGCAATTGTTGCATTCCATTTTCTTTTTGTTAATTTGCAGACTTCCCACTGGGTGAGGTAAAATAACCCCCAGCCAGACTTTTTTTCTTTTGCTGTTAATAATAATAGAGTTGCTTTTTCAAGCTAGACAAATACTGAGCCTAATTTGCATATTTGCATCGCTGCAGAAAAAGGGCCAAAATGTCCTTAAAAGCCACAGCAGCTTCAGTGTGTGTTTTTGTTTTGGTTTTGTTACCCTTTTTTCACTTTAATGTGCTAATAAGTTGTCAGAGGCAGTTCTCTGGATTTTGGCACAGACACAAACACACACTTTCTCATTATTCCTTTATCAGCATTCCCTTTTCACTCCTCCTCTCTCTGTACGCCATTCTCACCTGTGTCTCACCCACAGCCCCCCCTTCTCTCCCAGGGGAAAGATGCCCAGGCTTCTCTCATGACAGATCTGTTCCCTGCAGATTTGAACTGCACATCCTGCCTCTCTTCAAGGTGACAGACTGTTGTATGCCCAATTCACCCCTATAGCACGCCCCAATGTCTTTTTCACATTCTCTTCAGCACAAAGTGCACACATTTCCCACAGATCAAACACCATCTTATCCCTATACACGTTATCAAAGAATAACTAGGAACAAGTACAAAGGAGATAAGTTCATGAGCTGCCAGAGGGCACTATGTAAATGATCATGTAAATACAGATGCACCTGTGTACTCCATTTGTATTTGCCAGAGATTAATATTTTTTTAAGAGAATTGTGAGCTTCAGTTAAAGCAGGAATGTGTTACGGTTTACTTTAGACTGACTTTAAATTTAGCTGGGGTTAAGCATTAGTATTTACATATACAAATGGAAGACTTTTTAATATACTGTTTATTACACACTAGCAGCTCTGTGAGGTTGTACTTGACTGACACTGTCGTCCCTAGAACCAAGTTGCTAGCATGGCTAAAAAGTAGTTTACAAAGAGTTTACAATTGACTAGTTTTCTATATGTCGTGCTGGGCAAGCAGGCAACATAACCAGGCAAGGCAGGCAAGGCAAACAGACAGAAGTGGACGTTGACGGAGGAAAGCCAAAGCCTGATTTGCCGGTAGGCGAGCTCGGTGACCATCAGGCTGTGCTCCCATATTCTTTGTCTTTATATCTGGTAACTTTATAATAATAATCAGCGCCTGTTTTGTGTGTAGGTTCACGTCATTTCCCCTTTCACATTTCATGTTTCACATTTCACGTGTTTTCTTCACAAAACGTGGTTTGTAGACCAGCGTCAGGTGACAAAGTCTTTGTCAGCTCGCGTAGTGTGTGACCCCCTGTCACCGATCAGTCACGTAGTGTGAACGCCACAACGACTTCAGACTCCCGTCACAAGACGGCAAGTTGTGTAGTGTAAACGGCACAGCCATCGGCAAACGCTGAACGTCGTGTAGTCTGCATGAGCCTTGAGTGACAGCCTATTGCTATGTCTTCTGTTGTCGCACTTGCTTGATGTTTGGTTGTGTTAGCAAAGTTTGCAGCTTCATAGTTTTTGATCATAATGTAATCATAACAAACATAGTCATGTATAGCAATCTGTATTTGCAACAGCAGTGGATTATACTTTAAAACCGTAGCAGCAACAAATCTCAAAAAAACAAAAAAACATTTTACATTTAGTTGTTAAATTCATAATTCCATGGATTTAAAATTATTGTTTAATTTGATGTCCTTGCTGCCTTGGCATTGGCCTTTGTGCCCTTAAAAAATTGACAACACCAAATACCAAGTGGCACTGTCCCTAAAATGATGAAATTCCAGGCATGCACATGACTGTTCAATGGACTGTATAAAAGAAAAGAGAAGATAGCTGAAAAGGGTTTGGTGAATAATGTCATCAACTTTGAGCGCAGCAAGTGCAAGGGTTTTGCTGGAGTAGAAGTTTATAATTAATGACAACACAGCAATACAATACGTTTGACACTAACAGAGACTAACATAAATAATCATTTTTTATCTAATCTAATAGTAACGCTGAAAAAGTAGGCCCACAGAGAGAGAGGAAATGAGATGCCTGATGGTTATCATCTCTACTTGCATGCATGTACAAGTACACGCTTCCAGCAGAATGTCAGGAGAGAAAAAGTCCATTTCACCTGCAAATCAGACACATTTATGTGCTAAATGAGGCGTGCTGACAGAGCACAATCTTGCAGCTGAGCTACCACCCTTTAGGTTTCAGAGGGCTTTAACAAGACACATGAAAGTATCTAAAATGTCCATTCTCTCTTTCATCCATCGCATTCAATAAAAGGTGAAGCAGCAGAAGCTCGGGATGAGACTTTTTTTTTATGCCTTTTCTCTCTTTTCACCTCAAGCTAGTCAGAGCGAGTTAGCGTCTCACCTCGATGTGTTCATAATTCAAATGGCAATGCTGTCTCTTGGAGTGACGCACCATGCATTATTCAGCACAATGCTTTCCTCCTGCAAACAGACAAACAGAACGCTATTATGGCGGCACTAAGGAAAAAGGCAAACAATCGAAATGGCGAACATTAATTGCTTAATTAGGACAGAGAGCTAATGCAAGTTGACAATCAGGAAGCAGTCACTTTATATTGGCAGCTGTATATAATTTGAAACTGATAGAGGATGTCTTACAGGTGCATTTCACGGTTTAACAAACAATGACATGTTTCCCCTATATTTGAAAGTTTTTGACACAAATAATCTGACTCCTTAATGATATTTGGTTCAGAACACCAAAAAAAAAAATACAGAGAATTCATGATTATCTGACACAGAGGAGCAACTACTACTAATTATTTTCATTAGCAATTATTTTCTAAATATATCGGATAATCATGTCTATAAAATGTCACAAGATAGTGGGACGAATTCCCCTCACATTTTTTCACAATATAGAAGATAATTCTGTCGATCAACTAATCGCACCTGTTTGTCGATAACAAAATGCAGCATTTTCTGTATTATTTGGAGATACACTTGAGTGTGTGAGTGACTGTGGAAACTGTGCATGAATCATATTAAAATCTTTTGTTTTTTTGTTTGCTGTCACAAAATCCATGTGACAGGGGAAACTGGAGAATACCGTTGGTCAAAACAGTATTCTCCGGTTGCATACCGTTGGTGCATCTTTGATTTGAGGGCGAAAAAAATGTTATGCTATGAAATGAAACATTTTTACATTAACTTGTAAACATAATGATTGGGAGGCCATGAATGTGAAAAATTACTAATTTGCTATATACTGGTCATTCTGGTCAAATTAGAAAAAAATCCCTAGGTTGTTTAAATGTAAACTCAATTCATTGATTAAGTCTGACCTACTGCTTAGAGGTCCATCAAAGATCAAAAGATGTAATAGTCTGGGTGTGTGCACAGACCTTTTGTGTGATAACCTGGGTCGATACCACCGATACAATCATGGAAAAGGTATGAGGTGAGCAAGCAGGACATGACCTCTGCTCCATGTTGATTAAAGGCTGACTATAATCCCAGACGGACAGTGAGGGTCTCAGTGGACAAACATGAGAGAATCAACACCACTTTACTACTTTTATCAGGTACCTACTCTGCTCCACAGTGATCAATCAAGTAACTATCAAAGAGAGCAGTCCCAGAGCTCCCAGAAAACAGGAGGCACCCATGTCTTTCACTGGACGTATATTATTTCCAAACTGTTGATCAGCCACAAGCTGTAAAAGTCTGCTTCTGTTCAAAGCAGCCATTGAAATGATGGCACATTTTCTTAAATCTCATACTGCATAAACCAAAGCAGTTGAGTAAGACTGTCCTGCCTGAAAAAAAAACTGGTAGCATGTCAGTTCAAACCCAGTGGTGTGTGTGAACGCCAGTCGAAGGGAGGGGATGTTGTTCCACCTGACACGGCTTCTCCACCCACCTGACAAAACGTTAATTTGAGGAGCGGTTCTCCCTTTGTTTCTCAGAGGGACAGAGCCACCAGGTGGTCGCTGAACCTTTCTACTGATGTCTCATCACACAAAACACAGCATGGATCCCTGAGAGCATCTGCACGAACACACATACCTACCAAAGCACTTAATGCTTTCCGCATCACAGATTTGTCGCTGTACATGCACGTATGGACAAAAACACACGGATGCACACCATGAAAAAAAGCAAAAAAATAAGATGACACTTGTTCTAAAAAGACACTGATTTATATTCCTAAGTGCTCATGTCAGATCGAGCCATGTAAAAAGAGATTTATTACTAATAAATGAACATACGATAAAAAAGAAGAGATTCCCTTCAAATCAGTCTGTGTAACGTGAATCTTTTATGCAAATGGAATTTCAAATGAGGTGGAGCTATCTTCAGAGACCTTGACTGTTTTTCCACAGCCCTCTATTAAAATTTATGCCACCACTGATTTATACATTTTATTAATAGCTCGCTGCTGAGGAAATAGAAGCAAAAGTGATGAAACAGCTTCACTTCTGTCTTTCTTCTCCACGGTCCCTCTTTCCCATCGCAGGTCCAGCAGGTCCCTTGTCACTCTCTTTCACTCTTTAATGCTCCCTCCCTTCCTGTGTCTCACTCTTTCTCTCTCTTACTCCTCTGTGGTGTCTCATAGTGATTTTATAATTGGGCTCTGCTCATTGTTATTCAAAACCCTGTAGAACCAATTAGTGCAGACCTCCCGACCTTCAGTTGCTATGTAATGGTGGTAACTAAAGACTCTAAGTGATGCAGCTGAGTGCAAAGGTCTGAATTTTCTTTAGTTCCTGATTAATAATTCTGTCAACCCTATCACATGCAGATATTAAACAGAATTGCAAGTTTAAGGCTCCCTTCTCTTTTAGGGCTTTTTCCCCTCTTTTTTTACTGCCTTTTATTAATCTTTAAAGATGGCCTGGATGCTCCCTCCCTGCTCTCTTGTCAGATAAATGTTGAGATAAAAGGATAATGAGACTTTGCAGGGAACCTGGTGCAGTCAAGGAGGGTTGGCAACTGACCTCTGCCAACAAGTGGACCAGCCAGAAACTGAGTTGATTTCCAGCAAGAAAGTATAATTACTGTTAAGAATCTTCTACTTTCTATCACATCTCAGTCTTTTATCACTAATGTTGACTTTTATTAAAAACCTATCACATCATATCACGCATGGCAGTGACAGATCCAGCTGCCTTTATATAGGTTTGGGACGATAGACGGTGCCATCATCCATCGGCGATGGCTGACAGTCACTGGTTGAGCAGGCATCGTGATTGTAAAACCCCACCCCCCGGCAAAAAAATCTAAATTTTTCACATAATACCACCATGTGAAAGCAGCACCATGAACATTATGTTAAAAATGCTTCGCACCTTCCTCTGAATTCTCTTCTCCCCACACTCAGACACACAAGAGGCCTACACCTCAGTTCAACACACCGGCTTGCCCCGCCTCTCTATTAGTCACTTAAAAAACCTCAGAAATCGTCTTTTTTTCCGTATTTTTCCACCTGTGATCTGTTATCATGGCAGCAGGTGAGCCGATTGTGGGCTTGTTAGTGACACAGCCTATCAAACAATCAGAACCAACATCTACCAAGTTTTTAACCAAGTAAAGTCTGTGCGAGTGAACACATGCACAGAAGACAATGTTTCCCACAGAACGACAGTGTAACTGTGGCGGCAGCCGTGGGTGGGTGGGTGGGTGGGTGGGATGGGGTACACCCTGGACAGGTCATCAGTCCATTGCAGGGCCAACGCACAGTTGAAGAAAGCCTATTTTAAGTATTCTGTACCCACAGAATACTCTTAGCTAGAAGGCCACAACAGAGATATCCTGAATGGGGTCTGTCACTACACTAAGTTTGTGAGTGTTGACACATCCAGTTGTTTTATGACCTGTGATGCATCTGAGCTGTATTACAGAAACGTTACATCTTAAGCTTAACTTAAGATCTCCTGAGCCTACAGAAACATCTTCTTTAACTGAATTTTAATTCTTTTCATCTTTTTTAACATGTCATAACTTGCTAAATCAGGCAGTTTTGGTGACACAGTTCCCTTATTTACATCTCTGTAAGGAACTTCCTCAAGTCACAACCACTAAGCTGTTATGTTACTAAATGTTACACTACTGTTTAAAAGCATAAAAAGCAGGGGCATGATAAAGGAGGAAATTGGAAAGACAGAGACATACAACATAAAAATTCAACTTCACCTGAACACGTCTGGGAAGTTGTCCTTTGACATCCACAGGGAAATGTCTGTATCAGCCCAGCCTAAACAAAGACAACCTGCCACAGTCTATATATGTCTGGCCCTGCCCTGGTCACGCTCCCAACAAACAGAAGATGAACTTTCTGCAACCTTGTCAACACTGAGTCACAGTTGGGAGGAGAAGTCTTTGTTCACCTACAACAGTAAATAGTGACAAATGTCATCAGACAGTCCAGAGTCACAACAGATAACTCAGATATAACATTAGGCTCAGCCAAATGTCACCCAGTAACACTTAGGCAGCACCTGACAGCACTCTGCATCGTAAGGAAACATTCAACATGCGGCAAGAAAGCCTCAGGAAATCCCTATAAATATATATCAGCAGAGAAACCAACTAACAGATGCAATGTTGACTTATTGATAGGCATGCAGACAGATAGAGGTCGACAGACTGAGAGGAATTAACCAGACAAAAGGTGTACACAGGCCTTTTCTTTTTCTGTTTTCCTAAATTTAAAAGACTCTTATAGGTATCCAAGATCAGAATAAAGTCCAGTGTTTTCCCATAGGACGGAGTTGTAAAAAAAATTTGTCTGAATATAAAACCCCAACACAACATCTCTCAGCAACATTGCTCTTGTGTCCATGAACATGCGATGCACCTTTTAATAGCTTAAAACTGCAGTGTTTTCCCAGTTCAATGTGATGAATGTTTTGGTGTTGGTCGGGGGGTTTGGGTGTCCTCCCCCAAGAAAATTTTATGTTTTCCAATGAAAAATATGTAATTTCACATCATACTGGGCCATTATTTTCACCATCTCTCTGAACAAATAGTTGGAAAAGCTAGAGCAGATAATAAATAAACAACTTAGCTTTACTAACCTCAGCTCCTCCAGTCACCTCCATTTTTTCTTTTCCAAAACACTTTTTTAGACTGAAAACTGAAAAATAATTTAATCAGTCTGTCAGATTGATGTCAGATTAGTCTAAGTTTGTCCCTAATGTTCTCAACATTGGACAAGTAGGCATTAATAAAATACAGCTTCCAGTTACTTTCTATAAATTGAGCTAATGTTAAGTTACATAGCAGCTATTTAGCTGCTGTAGAAGTTTTCCTGCTCGGCTGCCCAGTCTGAAGGGGAGGGGAGATGTTAGCTAACTTAGTGCTAACCAACTTCACTTTTCCAGCAGGTGGGAAACAACAGACTTTTCTTGGTCTCAAGAAGCTAACACACTGTAACAGACACCGTACATTTACTGCCAGAATGTTTTCCTCCACTCGCGGTCACCGTCACTTTCTGCCGCTCGGACAATTAAAGACTCGCTACGCACCTCCTGATTCAGAGTTACGCTGCTCTTATAACACCATCTGTCACGTATGTTCTGCATAGAACGAGGAGAGGAAGCAAGCCGAGTATTTAGTGCAGCCGTGTTCAGAGTGAATTAATTTGTAGCGCGTTTATTGATGGGAAAATTTTTATCGTGGAAATTTTTGTAGCGGCGGTCGTGATTCAGGAGCGGCAGTGCACCGCAAGTTTACACCCAGCGATTACAACAAGATTTTATTTTAAAAGTTTATTTCTAAATTTAATGGTTAAGTTTCTCCCTTGGATAAATTTTACATACAAAGTCATTTATGTGTATTCAATAGGGGTGTGACAAGGGTAAAAGCTGTCTTGCAAGATTCACGCAAATGACATTTTTCACATACTGTCAGCCACACAGACTCACAGTGCTAATGATGCCACACAAGTGTAAGCCTTGATGGTAATCAACCGCACCGCTCACACTGTGAGTCCAGACAGCAGTAACGAGTGCTAACGAGCACTGACTTATATTCTGTTAGATTATAGATTTTGAATCATCACCTGCCACCTGAATTTTGTGTTTCTCTTTACATACACAAAATTTAAAAATCACCATAAACTGGTGCAAAAAAATCATCAGAATGCAGGAAATAAAGTGTTTAATGCACAAAATTCTGATATAATTCAGCAATAAAGATTTCTTAAAATTAGTGTTAAAATCTCGTCTCGTCTCGATCTTGTGAACTCAGTCTCAAATCTCGTCTCGTCTCACGGGTTAAGTGTCTCGTCACACCCCTAGTATTCAACTTTAAAGACTTATATGAAATATTAATACTGAGAAAAGTCCATATTTGGAGCACAGAACCACCGGATTTTGGTCTGTTTACTATGGGGGGAAAAGTCAGGTGACGCATAAGGAGTCAGGTTGGGTGGGTGGATGGGTCAAACTAACACAGGACTTTCACACTGGAGACCATTGTTCAAGTCCCATGTGAAAAAGTCAACAATGGTTTATTTACCATTACATTAAATACATGTTAACTTACGTAACATACGTATTTATTTATTTAACTTACGTTACGTAAGTTAGGTAACATATTTAATTTACTGTTTTCCTAAATGTAACATGTTGTTTTATTGCCTAAATCTAACCACATTTCCACATGCAAATAAACTTCACAATACCAACAAAACATTCAGCTTATTTTTTAGGACCCCCTTCCCCAAAATTATATATATTTAGAATTGGGTTTTTTTTTACATTTTCTAGAGGTTCTAGGTGTTAACTAGGTGGCACAAGGTGGACATACAAATATAGACTGGAATAACTGAGTGCATCTTTGGAGAAAGACATATCCCCAAGAGCATAGGGTATCTGAAAGTTGTAGCCTTATCAGTCCGAATAAGGCCTACCTGTCCAACTCCTGCGACTCCTAATTGACATCTCATATTAAATCCTGATAGACAGCCCAACATGTTGTTGACCAGATTGGTTTGAGAAACCTGTATTTCACCACCATGTGCACATCAAACTGCAGGAGTAATTGGACCTCAAGCCAGATGGAAAATAAATGCTTTTATCGCCACTGGCATAATGTGCAATGATTGACATCGAAAAGCAAGGACTTCCATTTCAATAATCTCACTTTAATAAGAATTCATGAGGGCGGTTTGCCTGATTTTCCCCTCTGTGGCTATGTGTGTGTGTTTGAGAAAGAAAGAGCGTGTGTGGGTGCACATTTGTATACGGCATAATTGAGACACCGCAGAGTGTGAAAAAAGTGATGTAGGAGTGGGTGCAAGAAAGACAGCAAAACAACATCAAATATCTTATTTTCACTCATAGGCTACCAGACGGGGAAAAAAATAAACTAATGAAAAGCAGAAAGGGCCTACTTTCAGCACTCCTGTGTACAGATACCAAGGGCTCATGTAAGAGGAACTAATGACACAGATGAGAAAACAGCCCTCTAGTCAGTCCCATTAGCTTTACTAATAATGAATTTTGAGACCTTTCACACAGAAGTCTAAAATCCCTTTAGCTCAGTGTGCTAAGGGCAATTTTGCAGTGCATAATGTTAACCCATTAAGGTCTAGAGTTCCCCTTAATCACTACTGGTTCCCTCTCTTGTGTAATAAATACTGGATTATGTTTATATTAAATCCTCATCCACCTCCACCACCCACAAACTTGTCTGCTGATACCTTTGCTGCCTTCTTCACAGACAAAGTGGAGGCTATAACTAGCCAATTCTCTGAAACATTCAAACTCCACATACAAACCATTGTAGCAGTCCTACTACATCCTTTCCTCTGCCCTCCCAGGTCATTGGTTCTCAACTCTCCTCGTTTACTCCTCTGACAGAGAGCGATGTATCAGAACTCTTGACCCATAGCTGTTCAACTACATGTCCACTGGACACGATTCCTACGAATCTCCTTCAAGCCATATCTCCTACCGTGGTCCCTTCTACCATTTTTATCCAAAACTATCAAACGGGCAGTATTCAAACAGGTCTCAGAATTCTTCTCATGGAAAGACCTTCTAGATCCATATCAGTCTGGTTTTAAGAGTGCCCACTCTACAGAAACAGCTCTTCTGTCTGTAACAGAAGCCCTAAGGTCAGCTAATGCTGCAGCCCAATCCTCGGTATTATCCTGCTTGACTTATCAGCTGCCTTTGACACAGTCAACCACAGGATCCTGCTATCCGCTCTCTCAGCAATGGGCATCTCAAGTAAAGCACTCCTGTGGTTTGAATCCTACCTCTGTGGGCGTTCCTACAATGTTTTGTGGCAAGGACAATTATCCTCTTCCCACTGCCTCTCCACAGAGGTGCCCCAAGGCTCAGTGCTAGGGCCCCTTCTCTTCTCAATTTACACCAACTCACTGGGGCCGATCATTCGTTCACACAGCTTCTCTTACCACTGCTACGCGAGACGATACGCAACTCTACCTATCCTTCCTGCCAGGCGATCCCACCGTCTCGGCGCGGATCAAAGACTGTCTCTCGGACATATCTGCATGGATGAACGCTTGCCATCTTCAACTAAACCTCTCTAAGACTGAACTCTTGGTCATTCCAGCCAAGCAATCTATCCACCATAACATCAAACTATAAATTGACTCCTCAACCATCACCCCAACCAAGGTGGTGAGAAACTTGGGTGTCAAGATTGATGACCAGCTGTCCTTTTCAGACCATGTTGCTGCTGTCTCTCGGTCATGCCGCTTTGCTCTATACAAGATAAGGACAATCAGGCCCTACCTCACTCAGTGCACCACCCAGCTTCTGGTATAGGCCATGGTTATCTCGCGCCTCAACTATTGCAATGCCCTCCTAGCAGGTCTTCCAGCTTGTGCGGTGAAATCTTTACAAATGTTTCAGAACACAGCAGCATGTCTGGTTTTGATCAGCCCAAAAGGACTCATGTCACTCCATTACTCAGTGACCTCCACTGGCTCCCCATGGCCTCCAGAATCAAATTTAAGTCACTAATGCTTGCATACAGAGTGACTACTGGGTCTGCACCCATCTACCTAAACTCCGTAATACAAACTTACGTTCCTTCTCGGCCACTACGTTCCTCCAACGAATGCCGCCTGGCTCTGCCATCCCTTCACACAAAGCAATCGCAGTCCCAGCTATTCTTGTGACACCACGATGGTGGAACAAGCTACTACACATCAGAGCAGGGGCGTCCCTCTCTAACTTCAAGAAGCTCTTGAAAAGTCATCTCTTCCGAGAACACTTCCTCTTATAACACCTCTTACTCCTAACCTCTAACATGCATTTCCTGTGCTCTTCTTCTTCTATCCCCTTCAATTATCTTGTATCGATTGCACTTTTTTACTTCCTTCCCTAGGTATTCACTGTATTGATGTGATATGAGCTCTTACTAGTATTTATGCTATCTTAGTACTATGTATTGTCAGTTGTAGATCTGTATTTGATGCTCTGTTGATGCTTGTATGTTGTTCCTCAAATGTAAGTTGCTTTGGATAAAAGCGTCTACCAAATGAGTAAATGTAAATGTAAATTATGTAAAATGGATGCTCCCTTTTACCAAATTGGCAGTTAGCAAACAAATCAAACCACACATTCAAGCAGATTAATTGATTCAACACATTCATGCATGGATGCACAAACACTAACAAACATGCTCCCACACATGTGCACACAGACATAAAAAATACTTCTCCTGCATAATATCAAGACTGGAACTAATTAGTGCCAGATCAACATCACTAGCCATAGCATGAGACAGACACGACTCATCTTACTAGCTTCAGCAGGAGAGGATGTACTGATAATTGGTGGAGTTAATGTTAATGGTCTAACAACAATGAAGGCACCATCTTCATCAGAAATATATCAAAATATGTCAAGGCATCCACACTTAAGATGCCAAACATTCATCTGGAGCAGATCATGCCTGTTGCATTCTCAAATAGCTTACAATTCAATTCAATTCAAATTAGCTTTATTGGCATGAATGTGTAACAATATTGCCAAAGCATCATACACACTACATAAGAACAATCAGCCCCATATTTAAACAAGTAATTAAAGGGTAAAATAATCAAAGCGTATGTGTGTTTGCTTACTTATATCTTTGCTGATATCAAGCCACCATCTACTTTAGCCCTGCTTTTATTGTAACCCCATCTGTCACAGAAAGATAGACATCAGCAGTTCCCCTATTATATATTGCAAAAATGCAGTTGGATTCTTCACATGGCAGCCTTGTTTACTCTCTTGTAACACTGGCCTTGTTTCAGTGTCTTCTTTTATCTAAATCTGAGTGCCTGTGAAGGCAGGGCACGACGGATGAGCAATTTGTTGCAAGATAGGAAATGAAGCTTCCTGTTTTTTATTGGGATGCTGGTGGGATCACATGACAATGCCAGATATGTGCGGCTTGTGGGAAGAAGAGAGAAACCCTGGTGGTTTCTTCAGACTGCTCTCTCTCAGACATACATGAGCCCTAGCATGCACATACAGTAATGTGCACGCTAGAGGTGAACTTACATAAATTGGAACCGAACCTGAGTAGCCTATCCCAAAGTACTTTATAGAATTAACATTTTTATCAATTAACATAAACAGGTTGTTAATTTGCGATGCCATCTATGTCTCAACGAAAGACAGTTACCATATGGCAGTTGCATTTTGCAGTCAGCAAACAGCCTTAACTTTAGCCACAATTTTTCCATTTATGGTGTATAAGTACAATATGCTTCCACACATTACTCGCTAAGTCATGGTGCCCTATGCACACACAGAGAGAAATATGGGTGAGGAATTTTATGTGGTGTCTTTTCCCTCACACACTTTTTCTCTTTCCAAATATCTGTGTTACAGACATCATAACCTGGTTTATACTATATTCAAAGCTTATTAAATGTAAACTGATGTTTAGTTGGCTAAATTCCCACAAATGGCAAATAGCTTTCATGTGTTTTGAGTATACACATACATGTATACACATGTATAGTCGCTTAATATATTGGGTCAAACAGCAGTAATCTAAGCAACCAGCTGCTTTTTTGATTACCAGTTAAACGTTTAAGTCACTTTTAAAGCAAAAATGCAGAAAATTTGCTTGTTCTAGCTCCTCAAATGTGTAGATGTTCTCCTTTTCCTTATCTTATGTGATAATAACACTGAATATCTCTGGGTTTTGAACTGTTGGTCGGACAAAACAAGGGATTTAAAGAGGCCACAGGCTAAGAGAACAGAGAAAATGGTTTTGGAGAGTACAACTTCAGTGTGTCCTTTACTTAGAAATTGCTATTATCTTGGTGTGGTGTGGAGACACCAATGATAAAAGGTTTTTGAAGTGAAATGGTGCTTTCGCAACAAAGCTTGGTTACAGAGTTGTACGTGGATTACAGCAGGCGAATGAAAAAAAGGAAAAAGGAGGGGAACTGAGGTCGCAAATAACAGAGTTCAGCATAAGAGAATGAAATGATGGAGTAAGAAAGAAGAGAGTGAGGGAGAGATGAACTAAATGAGGTTGATGAGTAGTAAAAATTTAAGAAAACAAAAAGAGCCATGAGAAAGAAGAAGTACAAAGATAAGAAAAAAGTAGGTGTGAAATGTAACATGAAGCAGGCATTATGTTTTGTATTGGTTAAAGCATCATGTGGTTGTGGTAAGCACAGATGGGCATCCGTCCAGCCGAATGGAAAGCAAGTTGTGAAAGACAAATTTGCTGACCCAAACCCATGATGTTCCGCAAACTTTAAGAGCGGTTTCCTGTTCACACACAAAAAACATACAAACGCATGAGCTTAAAATTCAAGTTGACCAACATGTCATGTTCCTCTTTTTAACTTATAATGCGTACGTGCTGCAGGCGATGCCTTTACGTAATTCCCTTTAATTCACTCTACAACCTGTTGTATTGTCACAAATAAATCTATCTTGTACCTTAATTGTTTTTCTTCTTTCAAGTATGTGTAACCTTTTAAATTGAACTCAGTTAAAAGGATCAACCCAATGATACTCCTAATTTTGGAGTCAATGTAAAGTTTTTGGTGTTAAAGTGAGGACATGTTAAATCATGAGGCCCAAATACATCACCATGATGTTGACTGGATAGACATGACAACTCACTGTCATGGGGTTTTTCTCCAAACCCCTTAAACCACTAAACAGATGGCAATCTACAAAATTGTTTTTCTCACAGGAGAGAAAGCAATGTAGCACAGTGAAATTGGCCAACACCATGACGCAACAACTCGACAGGAATGCTAAACCCTCCAAACGACACCAAACTTAATTACTTTCACACTGGTGGGGTGTTTTCATCTGCGAATCTCAACACTTATTTCCATTCTTCAACACCAGTATTGGCCCTCTGAGGAGTCTTGAGCACGGCCCCTCCCTTGAGTAGGGTCTGAAACAAGGTTCAAAAGCCCCCCCCATGACCACTTATGCACCCCACCATAAATCCTTAACGACAAACTCTATAAACTTCTCTGGGCTTGAATATTTATGGATGCCTGTGGTTCCCCAGAGTGCCGTTTTCTGTCTGGGGCTCAACACACGACAGAAACTTCTCTTGCTCTGGCCTGTTACAGCTCTCATGGTGAGAAGAGCTTGCGAATACAGACGTGGTGGTCTGCTTGACTTGGGTCATAAACAAAATGGCCCCCTGCGGTAAAAGAGGAGTTACGTATAAGAGTTTATACAAATCCATAACACGAGCATAAACCAATCTCTCCAGCTGCCTTCGGCTCAGACTCCCATGGCTCAGGCTTCCTGACTTTAATCAAGTTTAAGTCGTTTAATCAAACAAAGAACTGACAAGTAGTAAAAATCACCTATTGTTGTATTATTTCATAATCATCTTATTCAGAAGCAGCATTTACTCTAGACTTTTTTTAATATTTCGACCATAGCCTATTGAGCGAATCACCACATTGTTGCACTAACAACAGTCACTTCTGGGTCGATTAATTGAATCTTTTAGGGATGTCCCGATCAGGTCTTTTTGCCCTCGAGTCCTAGTCATTTGATTTTGAGTATCTACCGATACCGAGTCCCGATCCAATACTTCTATAATACTTAAAAAAGAATAAAGAAGAGTAAAAAACAGATCCAGGATGTTCCTTTTTTAAATTTAATTCACCTTATTTTAACATTCAACAACTCTGTTAACAAACAGAGCACTTCTGTGAGGTAGCTTGAACAATCAAGTAATAAATAACATAAATTCTTCACTTTTGGACTTTAGTGCAACAGTAAATATAAAAAAAGTCTAAGATAAAAACAAATAGCACCTCAACTTAAAATACCCGGCAGGCATGTAAACAAATACAAAAATAAAAGTTCCACAGTGTTTGCAAAGCACATCTATATATACATTTATATCCGAGTCCTGATGTCTGATGTCTGAAACACCGTGATCGGGCCCGATTTCCGATCACGTGATCAAATCTGGACATCCCTTGTTGTTTTCATTTATTAAATCTTTGTGCAAGAAACACAAACAGTCTACATTGGTCTGTAATTTATTTATGTTAAGTACTAACAAAAAATCCCCGCCCCCTTACATATCTACGCCAATCAGACACAAGAAACCTCAAATGAACATAAACAATAACCAATGAACGCCCGTGATCCGTGTGTTACACGATTTTAGATCCCTCAGTACAGCGGGGACCAATTTAAGTGTAACACACAACAAAACACAACGCTGATCCACTGTTAGCTACCATCAAAAAGATATTACATGCCGAAATCATACCAAATACGTTTACCCATCATTTTGCCGCCAAACGGAAAATCTACCCACATTTGGCGCTTGGCGGGTGTTAATTTCCAGCCCTGTATACAGCCTATTACAATATAAATTTCAATATAAAATGTTGTAAATAAACATTTAAAAGAAAAAAAAACTTCTAATAAATGTTTTTAAAGTGCATGAATAAATCCAAAATTACTCTTAAAGAAGGGGGATCTGTGCGCATGTGTAGGCGTAGCCTGTTTGTGTGTGTAGCCCTGCAGTCTATGGCGTAGCCTACTGGCAGAGAGACGGCATTTCAGCCTCACCGGTGTTGTGCCGAGTTGCCCGCACTTCACGGGACGTTCGGATAATTTATCACCATTGATGAACCACACAAAGAATATTATATCGTTTTTAAATTATACTTGAATTGGATCCGTGACGAGCCACACGACATGCACGCAAAATTCTGCACAAGACCGGTGAATGGCAGGTGAGCAGAGAGAAAATTATCAACAATAAGCCTCAGTTTATCTGTAAATGTACGGTGTCAGTTACAGTGACTACTGAATATAGATTGCAGCAACTATGAAGATTTTAGTGATTTAGTGAATTTAAACTCAAGCTTTCATTTTCAGTGACTCAACAGGTAAATTAGGTCTCCAACTTAACGTTAATGAAATGTAAGGCAAAGTAAATATAGCACATTTCAGTGCTATATTTACAGTAAAAGTTATAGTGCAGCAAGATTAACCCAACTGTTATTAATGAGATATGAATGCTTTTTAAGATTACTAAGATGTATACATTTTAAAGAATATCATGAAAAAAAATGTTGCTGCCATTAAATTGTATGCACGTGATACAGGAGTTTTTCTGCCCACACGTTATTGTAAACCACCATTGATTGGTTCTATAGAACAAATACCGGATATATGTTTTAAATAGCTTACATTTAAACAACAAAAACAAAAAATATGATCCAACAAATGTATTTACTAGCGGTGGGCCGTTATCGGCGTTAACGTGCTGCGTTAACGTGAGACTCTTATCGGGCGATAAAAAAAAAATATCGCCGTTAATATATTCTCAAAGTTGGGTTGGGAGCTGGGTCTATATTACTCAAGCTTGATATCTTAGCGCAGAATTACGCCTAACCGAATTGCACTGTAAGGGGCAAGAACGAGTCTTCGAACCTGTGTGTATGCCTACTTTGAAATTACCACATCAAACGTGACGTGCTAACATGGATGCAGCTGTTGCTGCATTCCATTTACCTCGGAGGTCGGAGCTGGGAATGACGTCACACCCGAGTTGACGGCGTTACAGTTACAACCTCGCTCGGCCAGCTGTTTGTTTACAACTAGCCAGGTTAGTTATTGATATGCCGGTTGATTAAAAAACGCAATGTGCGATATTTACTCACACTAACTGTAGCAACCAGTCCACAGACAGCTGTTGGACAGCAGTTTGTGTACAAACATTTATATGAGTCACTAAGTACACAGAAGTGCTAATAAACAGTATAAACTACAGCTTTCAGTAACTGTTGATACCCCGACAGCCATCTTATTGAACATGATTTATTTTCATCACTAATTATCATAGTAGAACAGCTTTCTCAAGCAGTTTGTAGTCTTGAAACCCGTTTGCACACATATTCTGAATGCCTTCGGCAGAATTCAAATGAGCCATTTTAATCTAGATTAATCTAGATTAATTTCAAGATTACAGTGAGATTAATCTAGATTTAAAAAATTAATCTATGCCCACCACTAGTATTTACTTAAAAGTAGTCAGCAGAATTAAGTCTTCACAAACTTGAGAATATATGTTGCAAAATGAGCATATAAGTTACAACAGTAAAATAAAACAAATAGCCTTGCTATTGTCCATCCATCCATCCATCCATCCATCCATCGTCAACCGCTTATCCTGCGTACAGGGTCGCGGGGGGGCTGAAGCCTATCCCAGCTGGCATAGGGCGAAAGGCGGGGTACACCCTGGACAGGTCGCCAGTCCATCGCAGGGCCTTGCTATTGTTAATGAAATAAAGGCCTACATTAAATGTATGTATGTATCTTTGCATTCTAAGCCCATCAAGTTAAATAACTTGAAAATATACATGGTTCAGTGCTAAAACAGCCATTTAAATCAAATTACTAAGCTGGAAAAGTGCAACTATCTACATTGACACAATTAAACGCTTTTAGTCTTTAAATACTGTTCAGTCAGAGCCTCTCAGCAGTACATGACCTTAAGGTTTAACACACATGAGAAAGGTTTAAATGGTGAAATGTAAAGTTGCACATACTGTTGCCAATACTTAATGCTAACTTTGCAAGTCTTACTGCAACATTAACCATTATGAAAGAGGTAACCTGGCAAACACCAGACCCTTATTGTTGATGTTCTTATGTCTCTGATATTTACTCATTTTTCTTTAGAAACTAAACATCTTGCACACACGGAATTCCTGACTTCTGACTTAAAAAGTCATGCATAAGTATGCAAGTAGTATGCATAAAAACCTATTGTCTTTGGTCATATCTGGATATCGTTGCTTCACACAAAATTCCCCACAAAGCTAAAATTATATGTAAATAATTATGTAAACTGGCAGTGTGCAAGACAACAGTCATGTTTGTCAATCTCTACAGAGGCTCCAAGGCTACAGAGGCTACAGGCTATACTTGCAAGCAAATTCACTACAGATGCAGACACAGAGAGATTAAGTATTACAGCAAATACTACATGTCATACAGGAATTTGCAAGCAAGCAAGAGAGGGTGTTATATAGCATAGTGTTTTAAAGTATCTTTACACTCTGTTTTTCCCTTTGTCTCTTGCTATACTGTTAGGGTTCATAAAGAGTCCACACATAGGTGATATGGCATAATCATAGGCATTAGTGATATTAATAAAATCCTAGAGCTAACAGGTGTATAATGAAAATCCCAACCCAAAATAAAGGGTAACTCTGGTACTTGTAAACCTATTTTACATATTTCAGAGTCTTTATGACTAATAGGTACAAAAAGGTTTTGGAATTGGTCTAGTAGATCACTTCAGTCAGCAGCTGCTACTTGCAATAATGTTCTCAAGGGCCTCAGAGGCCTTCAGTGCCTCTGGATAATATTCAGCACACGACGCACAAACCTTGCCACACCTCATGAAACTCTGACACAAGACAGAACCTACACAGAACTTTCATTCATGCGTTTGCAGAGGTGTTAACATGTAGTATAGTGGAGGTGGCACAGCCTCTGCTACTGTCCAAGTTCTGCCATTGAAAACCTCTGACCTTGGTGCAAAGGCTGAATAGTTTTTATAAGTCTCTTAGCACTCCTTCACAGCGGTAATGTTTCACTATTCCTTTCACTAATAACTTTTGCTCTTTCTAACAACAGTAATTCCCCTCTTTTTCCCTCTGATTCATAAGTAATATGTCTTTAAGGGGAAAACACTATTCATGGAGGTCTGCCAATACCCAGCTGAAGGAAAGAACTTGCAAGTAATTTCCCAGCGGAGTTGGTGGATGTATTAAGCCAATCTGACTGGGCTGGAAGTGAATGTTTGTTAGATTATGAGAAGAGGGTGGAGAATGCAGGTGGTGCCATAGTATGTGTGTGTAGGGGGGTGTTAATGTGTTGACATGATTACAATAACAATCAACCAGATGCTGATGATACTTCACATCCCATCCCAATATAATGCCCCCCCCCCACCCTCCAATACATCATTGAGTGTTAAGTGACTGGGCTAAATTGTATTTCCACTTTCCCTTTAAAATCTTGTGGTAAGTGCAAAGAGTTCATTAACAGGCAGTGTATTATAAAGACCTGCTTCACTGAGCGCCACCACTGTGGTTTGATCAGTCACTGGTCAAACCACAGTGGTGGACTGGTCCTGTTATGAAAAGATGGCTGCTCATTAAGAAAGGAGTGGACGTGGGATCCCAATATATTACCAATCTGGCATATCAAAGATAAATTTAAGTTCAGAACTACTGTAAATCCGCTCATCACAGTCTTTAAATCCAAAATGTGACTAAGAGTATGTTATTAAGAGTATCAGTTCAGTTCAGTTCAACTTTTATTGTCAAACTCGGGGTCCATCTCATATAGCAGTCTAATGTTAGACGTGCTGAGGTACTTGCTAGTTAGCTATGCAGCCAGATGCATTGACTGCTCAGCTGTTACTTACTGTTACTGTTGTTTTAAAATCTGCTATGAGATTTGTTTTCAGCAAGAAAACAAAATGACTGTTAGACAGCAGTCCACCGACACTTGCTAGCATCAACTTTTATTGCCCACTTATTTCTGCTGAGTGAGGAAGGATCGGATGAGAGAGAGATAGCAGCTGCATGGGTGCGCAAGTCTGTCTGTGTGAGAGAGAGAAAGAAAAAAAGAGAGAGCATTCCGTTTATTTATTCTCATAGCTTTGCTAACTGATTATTACCAATTCTTTGTTTTTAACTTTATTATAGCACGGCTAGCAGACCCAAAAAAGTGAGAAGTATTTATTGCGGGGTTAAAATGATCATAGGCCTATATTGAGCAGGTGACGAGCAGGCAGAGTGAAAATCGATGCGTGCCGAACCGGGTTGGTGGCTGCTGTACAGAGCAGGGGGAACCGAAGCTGAGAGTTTGATCCGAGCAGGTCCAGAGCAGAATCCGAGAATAAAGCCGGGGTCCAGGCGGAGAGCGCACTGTGTTTCCGGTAGCGGAACTAAATCTAACACGTTATTATGCAAAATTCACTTTTAATTTTAATTATAGACAAAATGCTTTTCTTCTACAATTAGGCTTATTTAAATGTGTTCATTGTGTTGCTGTTTGTTTCCAGCCTACAGTTTGATACTGATTAATTTTAAAATGTAGGAAATTTGACTGTTTTGATCTGTAATGAAATTAAGCAATTGTAAAATTAATAAACGCCATAACTTCCACAATACTGCTGTCATCACTCAGTTTAAAGTGCTCCCACACAGCTAAGGGCTTCATTTCGTTTTCCGTTTTATGTGAACTGGAGTGTTACATTCACTGCTGTCAGCGGAGGTCAGGCGCTGTCAAGTCAGGCGCGTGAAAAAAAACCCTCAATAATTGAATCTCATAATTGAAAATCGAATGTGAACCCAAAGGTCGAATATTCGAATATTCAGGTCCAGCCCTACTAATGTTGAGCGGTGTGGGTTTTTCCACGGCCAGTCATGTCTTGCACGAATCTCCCGACCAGAGACAAAGTAAGTCATGACGCTACCTAGTCAAACAACAAACAACGCAGACAGCAGTCCAAACAAGCAGTGTGACTTCGATGGGGTGGATACTCAAACACAAGAATTCATATTTCACTAATATACAAATCATCAACATACACAATACATAACAACAGAGGTGTTGATGAGGTTAATATTCTTCCTTTATGATATGCACTCAGTTGCCAGGTTGGTACACCCTGTTAAAACTAGTGCCATCTAATACAACAACCCAGAAATAAATAAATTCTTTTCTGTGAAGCCTTGGCTGTTCAGGTTTTGCCGAAACTGTTTTAGAGAGGTGTTGATTCAATTTATGGTCATTTTGAAAGCTGTAGTTTTTGGTGCTGGTGATTTGTGTTTTCAGAATCACAGTCAGAAGGATCTTTATTGCCCAGTAGGGTTTTACACATAGGAGGAGTTTGCTTTGGTGATAAGACGCTACATGTAGATAAACATAAAGTTGACATAAACAAATGTAGAGATATATATATACATATGGAATAAACAAATGCAACTTATGTAAGAATAATAAAAGAATAGAGAAAAATAATACAATTATTTGTTACATTGAGAGTTGTTTCTGATATTTTATGTACCCAATTTACAGTATACTGCTAGGTAGCTTGTGAATTAATACAGTGTTATTAATACAGTGTTATCTTATCAATCAGCAAAATACCTAGACTAAAGTGCAAATAAATGTAGTGGAGTAAGACATACAATAATGCCCTCTGAATTGTAGGTACAGTATACAGTAGCAGAAGATTAAAGTGTTAGATTTTTTATTTTCCACCACTGCCATATATCAAATACATTTCAGTAATTTACACATCCCCTAGCCTATGAAATACAAAAATGGCCTGTGCTCTGTATTCTACATCACAGCAGACAAACTAAAAACTAAAACTAATAACTTGTTTTGCAAACTATCTTAAAAGCAAATCAAGGATGAAAAAACACCCACAAATTAATCACATGTCCAACTTGTGACTTTACTAGCAAAACACAAATGCACAATAGGGGGGTGTTTGTAACACCTACCAGTATTTGAAGATTGAAGACTGTTGACCCTCCTCATGGTAACCACGTCATATAATGGACTGGACTTTATGTCTTTCACTGAAACTGCCATCCACCTTTATAGCACTGCTAGCTAACAGCGGGAAACTAGCTAACTAAGCACGCTAGCTCACTTCCCCGGTTGTTTTCTGTGAATCTTCGGCTGTTTTTTCTTCACAGTTTGCTTACAGAGTACTGAAAAATTAACTGTTTCGCCATGGCATTAACTTAACACGTCTGACTGGTTGATAACTGCCGTTTTTTAATAGATGGATGAAAACGTTTCTTCCTTTGTTAGTTGACTGTCGAAATAACAGTCTTCTACCGTTGGAAGTGCAATACTCCTTTTCACCACAAACTGACATGAAGCGAACGTTACTATCCAGGGTGGCGCTGTTCCACCTATTTAAAAGGAGCTGATTGAAAATAGGGGAAGTTTGACTTCACTGCAGCTGAACATCATGTGATACATCAAGATGGAGTTTGATGATGATTTATTTCATTTCTAAGAATTAAAAGTTAAAACATTAACATGCAAAAAATATCAAAGCATCAAACAAGCATGCATAGGACAACATACATGAACATGGATTGACCAAACAGATGCAACAAAAGGGAGATTAAAGAATCATGAAGTTTGTGTGTGACTTTTTAGTAAGTGCTTTCATCTTGATAGATTTGATGCATACGTGACATTATCAATAATGTAATACCCACTTAATATTTATGCAGTATTAAGATAATGTGTCCTTGCAGCACTAAAGTCAACAACAGTTTCATAACTACATTCCAACCTTTAACACATCAATAAACACAAACCTATGTGCAACATTATGTGAGACTAAAATAGCGTCTCTAGGCGCAGACAAAATCTGGTTTTCAGATTTCAGTAGATAATATTGTGTCCCTCCCCCCTGTCTTTTTATCTATAATTTTTATCTATAATGACTAGTCAAGTACTATTTTGCTGAACCTGATAACTACTCAAAATCAGTATTCACACACATTGTCAAACCCATATATCTATAATATCATAAAGCTTTACTCAGTCAACACTTATATGTGAAGGTTTTATTAACTTTCCAACAAACCAAACACGTACCAGTTGTTTACATCAATAAATAGACAGAAAATGAAGAAGCTCCTTTGAAACACAGCTCAGTCACAATCAGCTATTTGTAGCACGAAGGTACAGAGGAGATCAAACATCGCCGGAGTTTATTAGCATCCAGTGTATCTCTGCTAACAACCGATAGATAAATAATTTATAGCTTTTACCCAACTGCTGCCTCCCCAAGAACAAAAATGCAAAACAACTTGGCTGGTCTTTGCAAAGCTCTGGAACAGAGAGCTGTTTACAGACTACAAAACAAAATTAATTTGTAAGAGCACAGAGACCATTTTAAGCATCTAATAATCTGCCACAATGAGGGAAAGACTGTGCATCATTGACATATGTTTTTAAATCTTGTGCTGGAAAGACTTCCTGATGACCATTTCAGGAACTTCCAAGGGCGGCATCATCTCAAATATAGTGTTTACTTCCATCATGGTCGACATATGGATGCTCTAATCCACAAGGCACTGTGCTGAGTATTTTTCACAATCGTTTGAGCAGATGTTGTGGGACAAGAAGCTGAGGCTTTGTGGACTGATTTTATGAGCATGACACCCTCTTTGCCAAGACTGATGCAGTGCTGTGCTTGTGAATCATCAGTCCCATCGAACCCAAAACAATGATTAGTATAATCATTGTTTTGGGTGACACTAAATTCTGCAAATATTTGATATTATATTATTCTAAACAACCATGTGGAGACAAGGTGTACCTGCTAGTCAGCCAGGTGAGGAATTTCCCAGAAACAGTTCTGATAAATGTTTCTAGAAATAACACTTATTGTTAAATATTTGACAAACTAAACATGGGATAGCTCATGGGATAACAGGGGGTCATATACAGTATGTCTCTGTTCAAAGATGGTCTTTTGTGTCTCTGGTCTTCAAATGACTCATGACCTATGACCTCTGACTCATTCCCTGTGACCTGTTTTGTACACATGTTTAACAGTTGTCAATTCTATTCACAGACCCCAATTCAAGGAAAGGAAAAAACTCCCCAAAAAGCTCTTTAGACTGTCATCTGTTTCCAATGTTAATTCAGTCTCTTGTCCAGGGTCCCTGTCTTCTTACACATGGTCAAACTACTGTTTCCAAGGTCAAGAATAATGTTTATATGTATATAATTATTCTTATTTTATTTTATATAAAATAAACTATATAAATATCTTACTTAGCTCTTGCTTTAATTAAATCTGCAATAACTTTACTATATAAATATCTCACTTAGCTCTTGCTTTAATTAAACCTGCAATAACTTTCTTTACCACTTGGGGCAGCGGGAAACAAGCTACAAACACAACACTGATGTATCACCTTTGAAGTTGATATGTTGAACTTGTTAACAAACAGTTGCCTGTTTTCCCATCCATCAGATACAGAGCATCAATAGAGTTCATTTGAATTCATGTTCCTGTTTTGGCCTCCATCACTTCCTGAACCAAACATCTAAATGCTCCAGCATGTTCATCAGCTAATGGCCAACTTTGTCTGCCTGCTGTTTTTTCACAGCTCGGAAAATGTTTAGAGTAGTGAAACTGAACCACAAAACTGAACAGTAAAGTTGCAGGCCGGAAAACCAAAACATTGAGGTGAAAGATGCTGAGATGCTCCATTGAGCTAAGAGGAACTCAGAGTCTGGTGACAGTTCTCTGTGGCTTTGTCACTATGAGTGACCTCTTTCACAAACAATCATGTGATCCATTGTTAATCTAAAACTACTGATATATATATATATGCATATAGTTTAAAAAGTAGTAAAAAACAGTAAAAAAGTAAAATCCAGACATTTAAATATAAAAAAACATCACTGCTGTGAAACTTAGTCTAGTAACTGCAGTGGTTTTGCAGTAATTAGCTGCTTTCCAGCTCTGCGCAGACATCTGTAAACACAGTGCTATTACTTTAACAGTTAAGAGTTAAAATGCAAATGGTGGATTAAGAGGCTCAGAAACAATGGAGGTGAAAAACGAGAGCCAATCTAATTAAGATCTCAATCACTCAATTAGACTTGAGCAGGAGAAACAAATGGCAAATAAATTCTTTCATCATAACAACCAGTTTAATCGCTCCAAGACAGAGCACTGACATCTGGCATACCCCCTCCAGACTGCTGAGTGTGTGTGTGTGTGTGTGTGTGTGTGTGTGTGTGTGTGTGTGTGTGTGTGTGTGTAAATGCACACAGAGGAAGAGAGAGAACTTGAAGGGATTGGCAGGGCGGGAGTTCAACGATGAGTGTGCTTTCACTGAGCCCTGACTGCGTTTATGAGAGTGAAACTGCCCAAGTGCAATGGAGCAGCAGCCTGGTTTATCCATCCGCACTTCACCCACATGGTCAGTGGAGAGTGGTTGAATTAATGGGATTGGGGGCCATTTTTCTCATGAGAGCACAGTTTTCAGACAGGGAATGAGGCCACTCGCGCTTTGAAACAGAGGAGATGCGGTTTATGTATACACACAAGCATGCGGCCTGATCGTCGATAGACAGCCTGAGAGAATGTGCGAGGCACAGAAACTGCGGTGGTGGCCTAAGGTGCCGTGCCAGAAACAAAGGCAAACTCAAAGGGAACATGCACTTCTCTCCCCTCAGCCTCAGTTTCTCAGTACTCAGCTGCACCACGTCTTGTTATGAATCTGTCTAACCACTTCCTCATGCTCCTGGCAGAGAGGTCAGGGTTCACTCAGGTCCTCTGACAGTTGCTGAAAACAAGAACTTTTCATTTTATCTGTTCAGCTACAACACTTTTTTTCCTACCTATTACAACCTAGTTTGTCCCAGAGGTGGCCTTGTTATGTACACTCTCGATGCATGTCAACCTGACGCTGTCTGATCTTTGTCTGAAGCAGATAAAGAAAAAAAAAATCCTTATCTGAAAGAATTTTGAAATTAACCAAACAGTGGCAGATTTTGTAACAGCATTCATGCAAGAAACCGGATGTGTTGCACAAAAATGATGAAATCTATGAAAAATGTAATAAATAAATAAAAGGGTTTAGCGCCTACAGCAGCACTGATGGATGGTGGTTCCCTGATCTCGACTCACTCACATCAAAACATAATCTTCTCTGTGGGGATTGTCACTGTTAGTGAAGTCAGTACGATGTCTTCTAGCTTTTAAAAGGGATCATCAAGCCCTGAACAGATGAGGATATGCTGGCCTCTGCTGGTGAAGACTGATGCTGCAGCTACAATGCAATGTACTAAAAGCTTAAACCAAAATATAATAATAAACGCACATATTGTGGCCCTTTTACTCTACCTGGGGGTTTAATCTACAATTAATAGTTTACTTTTTCTACATGGTTCATCTCAAGGTGGATGTACACACCCCTTAAGTTCAAGGCAGAAGTCGTCGATTTCTTCCTGACACATTTCTATTACAAGTGTCCACCGTTTGAAAAAGTAAACTTAAGTTCAGACAAATAAATCCTCTACTTAAAACAACCCTCCACCATACATATAACTGATGGTATTAAATTTGTCATGTATGTTTTGCTCACAAACTGCAGGTTAGAGTTATTGCTATTAAATATTGAGCATCAAATGTAATGTTATGTTAACCTCTTAAAGGTTGTTTTTCCCTTAAATGTTCCTTTAAACAATTGTAAAGTCAGAAAAAAAATGTTTTCTACATGTTTGACATTTTTATCTTCAGGTCCATACTTATATACTGCTGTGTTTTAGCACTATAGCAAAATTTGATTTTACTACGCATATGCTATGGCACATTTATATAAGTTTTATGTTGCACCAGTTGATTTAAACTGATAATTGTCCTCGAGCTAGTTATAAAAATGTGTTGAGAAGACTGCAGAGACATCATGTGGGTTGATTATCCTTTTCTCTTAACTTGTGCTGGTTATAGGATTGAACTATACTCTCTCTGTTGACCCACATATTGCATTCATGAGTTTACTCCTCAATTTTCGATATTGTTGCACTGACTCCATAAAATTACCACAAAAACAGGTCACATAGACAGCCAAACACCCACAAGTACGTAACCTCCCACATATGTCCAACTGCAAATGCACCAATTTGTGAGACATTAGAGTGCAAACTGTTTGTAAGTACGTACGATTGTCTTGCACAAAAAATGGTGAAAATACTAGAAAGGGTGCTGCTGCAGTAATTATACTGTGTCTATTAAAATGTCACCATCAAACTTATCTGAGGTTGTTTTCAGTTTGTATATAAAGTTTATTGAGGGTTTTACCCACCTATAGATAACTGTCATCTTTTTAAAAAATACTGCCAGTGGATACAGAAATTTAAACAAGAATATATAAAAGAAATATATATAATAGAAATATATAATAGCAACAAATCCTGCATTCTTTCAACCTCATATTTCAAATCACATGAGTCCTCAAATCTCATCTCTCTCTTTATATGTATGGGCGACCCTTTCAAAGCCAATCTGTGGTTGACCATAACACATTCACTCCCTAACTACATTTCCACTTCATCATCCTGTACAAATATATTTCAGTGGACTCAACAAAATGGCTTCAAGTCTGGTTCCTACTTTAATCATCGACGTCTTTAAATCCCAATTTCAAAATCCAAAATGAGTAACTGCTTCATATAGTGACAACATCAATGGGTCAGACTGCAGCAACAACAAAAGGCAGATGCAGCTGGTGAAGAGAGACAGCTGAGATTTGATGCTGGAAATACCAAATGTTTACATTTGATCTTCCAGCAAGCAGTAGAAAGCACAATCCCAGAGGGAGCATGTTGGTATTAATAGGTCAAAACGGTGTGTGTGATATATACGTCAGCTAAGTGGGTCAGAGATGTGGTTTCACGGACGCAGTGATGGGTCAGCAGACAGACTTGGAGGTTTATTTGCACATTTCTGGCGAGGGTGTCCATCGAATGGCTTTGACCCCTCAGGGTGAATTCAGTATTTGTTGTGCAGATGATTTATAAAAAATTCCCTTTGGTCTCGCCAAGGGCAACATATCTTTCCAAAGGAAAGCTCTCTCTGAAGTGAGGCCATGAAAGTCAGGTCTTTGAGATGCCTGCATGCTTTCACACATACACTTCGCATGAATGTATTCACATCCACATACACTCTAAAAGTATCTCTCTCTATTCCCTCTGTCACACACTCTTTCTGCAGCTCGTCAAAGCCAAATAACCCTGATCAGATGAACAGGAGCACTTCCCACGAGATTACAAACTGGAATGCCGGAAACCTCCAATCATTGTGAATTTGCATCAAAGACACAAAGAGGCAGTCATCGTCCAACAAGGCTGAGATCACAGAGAGGCAAACACTTTGACACACAGACAATTATAAGACAGCACTCTGTATTTAAACCCTCAAGTTATGTTTAATGAGGGGGGAAAAAGGGCAGCAATTAAATTAGGTTACTGCACAGCGGGAATGGATGTTATGAAGGTGAAGTGACGATTCAAGTCTTTTTCTGTCTGACTATCAAAAGGTTAGAGCCAGTGATTAAAAGAGGATGCCATTCACTGTGTGGCAGCATCACAGCAACCAATTAGGATTTCATAATTTATTTATTTTGTAGCTTTTTTCAGGGGGTCTTTACACAAGCCGAGAGAAGCTCTTTTCTCTAAATCATAGTTTGCCAACTAGGTGCATAACCTCAAATTATTTCACTTATTATACGTAAACAAAGACAATGATTGGGATATGCATTATAAAACTCTTAATTTCATCTGTGTCTAGACATTTTGATCATTTTACCGACATTGTATTGATGTCTGTTCTGCTGTGAGTTTGAGTTAATCAGGAATAACAATTCGAATGTAATGACACGCTGGGAGGTGAGCTTAGAGTAGACACTTCCAGAAGTAAAAGTTTAAAAGTATTATCCGCAAAATGTACCTTGTCAAAAGTAAAAGTAACCTTTTTACAACCTGATAACCTAATATAGTCTCTAATAATGGCATAGATCATCAATTAATCATTTAATTTATTGAATATTTACAAAGCCATCAGGTACAACTTCATTGTATGTATTAAGTGCACTTATTAGAAAGTGGTACACAGCATTTTGCTGTTGTAGCTGAATTACTTTATATACTGATGGGCTGTTTCTTGGGTAAACATTGCATCATGTTTCACAAGATCATACAGTTTGCATGTAAAAATTGTATCTGCAAAGTCACTATCGCTATCAGATTAATGTAGTGAAGTAAAAGTAAATGTTTCTCCCTAAAATGTAATATAATATGAAAATTGTACTGAAGTAAAGTTATTTAGTTGTATACTTTCCACCACTGAAATTGTCAAAGACACAGAGCATGTACTAAAGTAGATAAAGTCATCACAATGCAAACCTATTCTTCTTGACACACATGCTTACAACTCCAATCAAAACTTGGCTAACTTTCCATCATCTAAACATTTGCTTGGCAAAGAACTTAACTGAATAGTTATTGATTCTGAGCCGCATGCCGTTGACTAAAGCTTACCAAATGTGGACGAAAGGAAAGAATGAATGCAGATGTCTCCATTTTACAGCCTGTTTACATCTTGTGAACTCCTGCCCAAAGAAAAGAGTTTCCTTTTATCTGTCTAATTAGATGGTGTTACAATATGGCCTTGTATAACTCGTTCAGCTCCAGCTCCATCCTATAAAGTTAATTTGAAGTTTGACTGAGTTAATATCTACGATCCAACATGACAATAACTCAGCAACTGAAACCACAACTGAGACAGGCGAGAGACTTTGAGTGTTTGACCTTTCGACCTCCCCGCTATTGAAATCCCAGCACTGTTGAGGAAATGAACCCCCCGAACCACTATATCATCATCAACCCACTACAAAGCAAAACTAAAAGCTAATCCACGTTGGGCAAGAGGCAGCAAATTAGGCAGAGTTGGATGCTGTAAGTTAGTCTGGTCTCTACTAAATGGAACAATCAGTGACTGTTGCTCAGTTCAAGAAAACTGGACTTCTACTACTGTTTGTGTATTCTTCAGACTCAAATTATCTGTCTAATTATGCAGTGATACATGACTGTGTAATCTGATGAGAAAATCGATATGTGTTTAGTGCAGAGCTACAGCCAGGAGATGTTTAGCTTAGCATTACTGCTCCAAGTAGTCACCCATGTAAAACTACAACTTAACATTTTTACTTTTCTGTTTGTCTTTGGATTAAACGAACAAGCTATTTGGTGTAAATTAGTTAGGTTTAGAGGTGCTGGTAGGTGGATTTTGGACGGAGCCAGGCTTGCTGTTTCCCCCTGTTTTGAGTCTCTATGCTAAGCTAAGTAAAACTCACTGCTGGCGATAGCTTCATATATATTCTACAGAAATGAGAGTGGTAACAATCTTCTCATCTAACTGTATGCATAAAAACAAATTAGCATATTTCCCAAAATGTTAAAGTAAAGTAAATTAAAGTAGTCCTTTAATCACAGCTCTGTTTGACATGTGACATGTCACTCATTACACACATTGTGCTTGTTTTTTAAATAATTAAGTAATAGTTTGATACTTTGGGAAATATGCTTATTTGCTTTACACCCAAGAATTAGATGAAAAGAATGAAACCACTCACATGCTGGTGTATTTAGTAGAAAGCTAGAGCAAGGAAGAGATTAACTTTGCTTAGCATGCAAACTGGAAGCAGGGGGAAACAGCTAGTCTGGCTCACTTCAAAGTTCGAAAAATATACTGGCACTTCCAAAACAAACCTGTTATATCTTGTTTGTTTGATTGAACTGAACAAAGATAAATGTGGTTTTTCAGTGAGTTACATTTCCCCTCATTTGCAAATATTCAGATTCCACAAATGGTGGGTCCTGGTCTTCCTACTGGTTACTGTGCCAAAAGGCTGTTATATTGATATATTGAAATACTGCTGGAACATTTTCCAAGTAGAATAAGGCTGCAAAAAGTCAGAGCCTAAATATCCACATCACTCAATTCTTTATCTGTACATTAAACCTGAGTAATATGTAACAGTTATCCCATTTACAAGTAATAAGTCTTCACTGCACCATTCGTGTCAGTGGTCTGTTTCGACTGAACTGGCTACCCAACCAGCATGCCATCCCAAGATACCACAATTGAAAATGGAGCGGCTCCCAAACGCCAACATCAAATCAAAGTCAGTCCTCCAGACTCACAGCTTTTCATTCAGTCCTCATCACAGAATCAAACACAGCCTTTTCCAACCGCACTAACAAGCTCGAGCTAACACCCTCCGGCCTAACCCAATGTCTTTAAGATGATTGAAACAGCCAGAAGTGGCCTCAGCCATGTTTCCAAGCACCAAGCAACCCCAAAAGCCTTATCCAATTAAACCACATACACAGTCTCATGTGTTGCGCCACGAGCAGACATGCAAAACTGGGGCGATTTTCCGTTTGAGAGCGAGAGATTATTGTAAAAGAAGTTGTGGGAAGGATGACAGTTAGAAGGGAGAGGGAGATGTGGCGGTTTGGGCCCATCTGTTTCTTGCTAAGTCAATGAAGGGAGGAAGAAAAGCTGAACAGATACACTAAGCATTAGAGGTTAACCAACTACTAATGAGGGAAAAAGAAAAACACTGAACTCAGATGAAACCGTTTAGCATACAGTGGTGTACAATGTCCTTACTGGGTTTCAGGGAAAGATGGCCAACACTCACGTAAGCCTCATGTGTAATAACTAAAGGGATAAAAAAGAAGTGGAGGTTGGTAGGGCCTGTTTCTAATCTATCTGTGCGTGTGTGTTTTAACTCATCCTCAGAGAACAGGAATCTGTTTTAACGCATGTATCCAAAACATATACCACACTTTTGATACAGCAAATGTCCGGGGCACTCGGCTCTGGTGTAGCCTTGGCATGTAAAGCTTGATGCTCCTGCCAATGTTTGGGGCTTGAGGGTTTTTATTCCTCTGATCGCTTCTCTTCCCTCATATACCCACACTACCTTCCCCCCTCAAAGCTCTGGAATAAATCCTAGGAAATGAGAGGACCTTCTGCCCCCTCGCTGCTACTCATTCCCAGGTGTGCAAATCCCAGGTCAACCCAGGATCAGACAGTTACACTGCCAAAGTGTTAGAGAGAATAATAAATGACGACAGATAAGGAACACAGGGAGATGTGAGGTGAGGAGCAAGAGAAAGGTGAGAAGTGGGGAAAGAAAAAGAAACAAGATGAAATAAAAGAAAGAGACAGAAGAGACAGAGCTTGGTTTTGGGAATGTGAGCCATGCTGAAACTATTCATCTCAAATCAGCACCATGTGTCCTCCAGAGCCTTATTATCCCATAAATGAACTTTATTGAGGCAACAAAGTGCTTTGGAGCGCTGCAAAAACATTAAAGGGGCCCCGCCTGTCTCGGCCTGGAGCCAAGAGCAGCCCGATTCCTCAGGGGAGTAATGAAAAAAGAGGGGCCCCTGGCCTCGTGTTCACTGCCCAGAGTATAGCCTCACAAGCTGGCTGGCCGGCAATGCTTGAGTAATGGCCTATTAGAGACAGAGAAATACTGAGCAATTACACCAGAGAGACAAGTATGGCACAGACCTCTTGACTGACCCGACCTGTGAAATTAACCAGGAAGGAAGGATGACAGACAAGAGGTAAAACAGCAGGAAGGAAGGAAGCAGTGGGGAGAAGGAGGAAAAGAAAATAGATGACAAGACTGCAAGGCCAGATGAAGTGCAATAAAAGTTTTGTAAATTACCACAAACTAACTGACATACAGAATCTCCGTGGCAGGTAGTATTTCAGTATATAAGAGCACTGGTTTGTTTCTGGGTTCAAAATATAATGAAACTGCCATCTATAATGTGCTGTGTGTGTTGTACTTAAAGGGGAATCTCACTGATTTTATACATCGGTGTCTGTTTACAGGTCTTGGGGAGTACTACTGCATATGTGAAAAAAAGTTACAAAGATCCAGATGGAGCTGTGTGAAGTCTGATAAATAGTTTCAAGTGATGTCACTTGTGGCAGCATTGGTTGAGTCTGAAGACTACAAGTCTGAAAATTAAAAAAATCTGGGGATGTGGAGTTAGAGAGTGAGCTTACTAGACCTCTATAGCTCGGTCCTCATTTCTGCTCCAGGCTTGCGGCCACAACTAGCATAACGCACCCGTATCTCTGACAGAACTGTCGGCGGTATATTTGCATTGTGGGTAATGTAGGCACCAGGATTTAAATAAGAAAAGAGAATGAGTGGGACAGTATTAGTGGGTCTGCTGCATTGATTTTTTAAAAATGTTTTAAAACTATCCACCATGAGGCCAATGTTACAGGCAGTGCAATGTTAAATCAGTGGTGTACCGGAGTACTCTGTAACAACAGGGGGCACAACAATGAACTTTTGGCCCTGGGGCGAAAGAGAGAGTGAAAATAACCACACGGGTGATAAAAGTGAGGAGAAGAGATTGATAAAGCAATTTGTCAATTGTCAGGGAGTCATAACAAAAATTCCTTTAAAAGAAGAGTTTCTGTACAGCTAACAATGCAAAGCAACTCCTCGGGGAATACGTGCTGCAGAGGTGGCACACTGCTGTGTGAGATAAATGTTCGTGACAGCTCAGAGGACTGGAAGCAAAGATGTGGGCGTGTATCTGATGTGTATATAACCACCCGCCTGCTTCCTCAGCCAGTTTACCACTCGTGATGCATGCGGTGGACGGCCGGGGCTTATTCCAACATAAATAAAGTCTCTGATCCTTCTTGGGATGACGAATTTTATAAAGATGAGATTCTTTGCGGCCGGGAAAGGGGTTACACAGTGGTAAACCAAATGGCCGCAAGTGGATGTATGGGACTGATTAGGACCCTGGAAATGAGATTAAAGAGAGATCTACCAACAGATTGAATTGTATTTGCCATAATTGCTGAGAACAGCTTATTCAGTGCAGACCGCAAGAAAGAGAATCATAAAACCAAGGAAGGAGGAGGAGTAGAGAGGAGGGATGGCTGCCACTTGAAACCAGCAAGCTTTTCTCAAAGAAATCAAACCCAGGACAAGTCTTGTATCAATTAGAGGATGTGAGCATGTTGTGTGTTTGTGTGTGAGAACAGAGAATGGGATAAGGGATGGATTAGCTCTTGCTCATAAACTTCTGCTTTAAGCTTGTATTAATGATTTTTTTTCATATTAGTAATCTTGATTATTTTCAAAAGCGAAGGCCAATTTAAGCACATTGTACTTTTTAAATGGAAATTCCCCTGTGCTCAGTAACTGTGCATGCCATGAATTTATCTGAAATGAGACAACTGAAATAGCCATGACCTCTATTCTCAGCATCCTGGCAAAGAGAGCTTTAATGAAAAATAAATCTTGCGAAGAGAAAAAAGACCAACAGACAAATCAATAGAGGTAGGGGCTCAAAGATAAAAGTGAGCAATGTGTGCCAAAGAGCTACTCGCTCTCATTCCTGGGTTGATTGTGCTTAAAGTGAAACCACATGAACTGAGCTGTTCCCACAAGGGAAGTAAGAGTGTGTGGAGCTAAAAGAAGTCTGCAATGTGGGAGCATATACTGTATATATACACACAGCGTGCGGCACTGAAAACTTGGTATTTCTTTGTAATTTAACATTAAACATCAACATTAAAGCTCAGGAAAACTATGATTAATCAGATTGTGTAGGTTTGATCAGATGTGGAGAGGCAACCCCACAATTGTCATCCAAATTTGATTTAAATATTGTTAAATCCTTATTTGTAATTTTGAAGTGAACGGTTTGATAATGGAGAACCGCCCACTTCAAACCATTGACAAACATCCAAATACTGAAAATCTCTCAAGTGAAATAACCAAAACTGTTGTGACTTTGGGAGAAAAAAATTCTTTGTTCATATAGAACCCCATTGCACATAGAAAGACTTCAGGTGCCTTTAATATACCAAGAATAAAAGTCCACAACCATGCTAGCAGCTCTGTGAGGCTGTACTTTAAACTAAATGATAAACTGTTTACCATCTTAGTGAGTCAGCATCCTAAAATATGCTAATTAGCACAAGACAACAGCTGATGGGAATATTGTTAGTTTTGTGGGTATTATGTATAGTATGTGGGACCAAAGTCATTAAAATACAATATCCTGGGACCTTGAATGTCTTTACAAACCTTTGTACCAAATATGTGTAGATATTAAGTTATTTCACAGCGTAAGGGAAATCTGTGACCAGGGTTTTCATCCTCTGGGGACCCTGAAAGTCTGTTCAAACTGTCATGGCAAACCATCAAATAGTTGTTGAGGTTCTTTACTGTAATAATGACAAAATACAATACAAAAGATGTAGTTTTCTATGTTAGGCACTTTTATTAATGTTGTTTTACTGATTCACAAACACAAATATTACTGCCAAAGAAAACAACCAATTAAAACAGACTGGTATACAGTATATTTATTTAAAGATTTAACTGGATTCAATTTGTAGTGTATGTTAACATTGGGGGAAAGAGAATGAAGTATCCCGAAATATTAGTGTTAATCCTGAACATCTGCATAACAAAATGCAAGATGTATATTTTTCTAAACTATCTGTTGGTGTAAACACATTTTTTTGGCGAACATATAAAATCAGACTGCTTACTTTATAAGGTGTGTTAGCTGAAAGGTAAATACAGGAGTGTTTCAAATAACTAATGTTCCTATGTTGTCGATCCACATAAATAAAGGAATCTGTCCTAAGGTTATCAAATGGCATACTACGGTAAATGTTACCCTGAACGTGTTTTGTGCCGTTCTACTTCCAGACCTGCTGAATATCAGAATTGTCACACTGTAGTAGTGTTATTAAAGTAGTACAAAGCAATGAAAAATATATCAGTGTAAAGGCATAAGAGACTCGCTCAACAATCACAACACCACTACACTACACCATCAAGAGTCACAAAGAGCTGGCTCAGGGGTATGCAAGCTTTGCTCTAAGAGAGCTGCAAAGTTCACTGCTGCATAAATGAGTTTTTATATTATGTCAAGCTTCAGCTGGGTTGTTAGTCGTCTTCAAAAAAAGTTAAAATGTTGTGATGCAAAGCAGCATATTTGAGTAGATAAAGCTCTGTCTATGTAGTTTTACATTTACATTTTGTGTTGTCTCAACTATCTGTAAGATTTATTATACATTTCCCGTGTTGAGTACAAACATGCAGATATCACAGCTCCCCCAAACAACTACTGTCTACCCCTGAGCCACAGATTACAATTTCTATCAACTTGGCCTGCCAAGTCTCACCACTAGAGGACACTCTGGTTTCAACAAAAAGGATGACGTGCCACTGCAAACTGTAGGACACAGCAAGAGATCTCCACTCCACACCCTCATGACTCAAATCCAGCACAAACCATGTCCAGACTGTGTGAGTGACATTAACTTAGAGCTCTCCCAAATCTGTCATAATAGTATCTTCCACTAAAATGGCGAATAGTTTTAGATTTGGATGATATTACCCTCTTTAGATCTTTGGCATTTAGATGTACTTTGAAAACACACATGCTAGTTTGGACCTCCCTAAGACGGTAATAACTGTGCCACAAAATGAGTACAGTCTCAAGAAAGCAGCCGAAGTGTAACAACTAACATGAACGAGGTTAAAGGATTGGTTGACATTCTTTCAAGTCTGCTTAAAACAATACTCAGATTCCCATATGTACGTATAGTTACTTGATGCTGTAATCATTCCTTCTGTCCTCACCGGATGTGAAAGGATCCCCTAGTAATGCTTTTCCAATATAACAGATGGAGGACAAAATCCTCCTTCTCTCCCCTTGCTGTGCAAATGAATTTCAAAAACAGTCTGGGGAATTTCATACCAAAAAGAAAGGTAACCTTGAAAGAAACCCACTTTATATGACTAATTCATACTGCTGAAGCCCCATATTAGCTATGATTAAACTTGCACATAATCCCTATCTTATGTTACGAGGGCATCTCTTCACTGCCAGACAAGGTTACAGATCCCAAGAACTCCTTCAATGTAAAGATGGGTATCAGAGTATTGTATCAAAGGATGTGTTCACAAATCAAAACAATATTCACATGCCCATTTCTACAATGAAACAGGTTTTTCTGTTAACATTCCTCCTGTTCATGCTGGACATTAAAAGATTCCTTCTTAATGTGTTATCAATGTAGCGATGGGGGACAAAACACATTTCTCTGAAGATAATGAGGATTAAACAGTCTGAGTTAAGGAAATCAAGCAGATATCTTCCAAAGTTACAGTGTTTAGCACATTCTCCCCTTGTGTTGTCATTGCAGCTTAACAAGGAAGCACTGCCTAGTGAAAAACAAAGTGGAATTCTTTACTAAACAGACCAACTTTGGAAGATATCCATGTGATTTTACCCACTTATTAACTTCAGATAACCTTCTGAATCCACCTTTGCAAGAGCTGAAGACTGGATTTTATCCCCCCTCACTTACATTAGAAGAGCATCAGGAGGGGATCTCTTAATGGTCAGTATGAACAGAACAAATGATTAACAGAAGCTTTTTCAGCGTTCATATGGGCACCTGACTATTGTTTAAAAACAGACTTGACAAAATGTAAACTGATCCTTAAAATTCAAGCAAACATTGCTGTTTAACACAAAAACATACTTTATGAGAGCTGACTGTCAGGTGGGAATGTGAAAAGTGGTCTTTGTGTTCATGTCTGTTACATTTCAGCTGAGCATTTCAAGAGTAATCTATAGAAGGGACCTACATTTCAAATAACTCCCATATGGTAATGGGTTAAAGCCATATAAAATGCATTTATAACATATTTTACAGAACTGTATGAAATTGCTTCATCACATACTGTACTATAACAATAAATTTTGTCAAAATTTGTGGTGTTTCTACTGCAGCTGAAATAACGCATTTGTATCAAAAGCCTACAGTTATTCACTTTTTACACAACACAGAGATATTGGGGAACCAAAGTGCAGACACGCTACAAAAAATTAATTTCAGACACGCACACATTGGGCACCCACAGGGGCCACAGCAGGGGAACTCTGCAGTGGGAGAAGTGAAACTGGTGAATTTGAGTCAGCAGGTAGCATTTTGTTTTATCGGAGGAAGCTTTAACACACAAACTCCTGTCTCATGCGGATGATCTGTAATAAGGCGGCCTGGACATCTTCATCCATGTGGCCCTGTGAGGGAAACACAGTCAAGAACGGGCTTTAGTTAGTTAGCTTGGACCATATATTTCTCACTGAAGGTTCTGTTTTCAGTAACTAACATAACAGATCATTTAGCACTTCAGCTCTTGTCCACTTACATATTTTGACACCATTTGGGCTGAGTGTATATGTTGCACCATTTTTACGTTTCTGAGGTTTCCTGTTTTGCTTAATGAATTCACAGCCTGCTCCCACAGGATTTCCGACCATTACATTTTCCCGATCCATAAGGTGCTGAAAGTTGTTTTTCAAACTTTGCTGATCTTTATTTGACAAATGCACCACCATGATTCAAGAAAACAGGAGTGAATTCATTAATGTCACTTCCCTTTTCTCTACATATTATTCAATGTTTGCAATGATGTGATAATTTATTGTTTTAAAATGCTCTGCCAGTGTGTAATACAACCCTTTAGTAGTAGTTTCTTTACTACAAGCAAATTAGAGACATGCTGCTAACTTTCTGTTGCTGTATGGATAACATTTGTGAAAAGGGTTTTTAGGACAAGTTTAGTTATCAAAATCAGAAAGGTGTTGCTGGGAACAGCCAATGATTGACACAGTGAACTTGAAATGCTAAATGCTCAAAGTGAATGCTGAATGATGAAGACCAAACAATTGTAGTCACCAAAGTGTATTTTTTGACTTGTGTTCGTTTTATCAGATAATGGGTTTGCCTTTTATGTAATCAAGTGTGTTATAATGAAATCATCGATCTCTTCTCCAAAGCAAGTTACAGTTTCACTTTTATTTGTTTAATTATTATTTCTTGAACTCTGCTCTCAAATCTAATTACTGACTATGAGTTCAACCTCCTTATTATTCTCATTCTTAACATAATCAAAAAGCTGTCTGAACAACAGAACCTAAATTATTTCAATTAAGTCCAATTCTAGGAATGAGACAAACATTCTTGGAATACAATGTGCAGAGGAAGTAAACCAGACAACTCTCTTCTTCAATAGAGTTTAATGAGAAGAACGTACCTGTGCTGCACTGAGAAGATGAGTTCGATAAATTGAAACCACCTCCCTGTGTTGCCTCTCAGCATCCTAATTGAGCAAAAGGAGAAGGACGTTAAGACGACATGATGGTTAACGCCTCAATGTCTTCAACAGCTGCCCAATATGGTAAATACTGATGTGGTGCAGTCGCTTTAATTCTAGTTCTACATTAAGTTGGTTACAGTGTATATGAAAGTAGTAGATGTAGCTTTAAAATAATCATTTTGGCTGGCAAGATTCAACTACAGCAATGGAGATGTTGAATTCTTATTTTAACCCTTAATCACCAAGTAAAGGAGGTACACAAGGTGCGATAACTATTGTAACTTAATGTAGTATTTTTATTTTAGGAATTAGCCAACAAACTTAAATGAATAATATGAGGAGATTCAGGATTGTGAGGGCAAATTGTTGCTGCATTAATCAAATTTATAAAAAGAAAAAAAAGAAGAACTTAATGTCTCCTACAGCTGTTTTTTAGTCAGACACTAACAAAAACACAGTTACTGTGCACTAAATCTAATTAAATATAAAGCAGAACATGCATATGTTTAGATAATCGTCAACTCACAGCCAGCTGTTGCTGTAGGCTCTTGATCTGCGCTTGGAGTGTGTCAATGTGCATCGTCTGTCTCTTATTGGGCGCGTTGCTGGTGTATGCCAGCTGGGACAGACCATTAAGTGCCTGCTTCAATCGCTCAACGTCTGTCAGCAATTCTGCAATCTGACACACACACACACACACACACACACACACACACACACACACACACACACAGACACAAATGTTAACGTTAGAGACATTTTTCATTACTTTATCAACCACATAAAACAGAAAAAATAATGAAATCCATAGAAAGAGGTAAAAAATCCAAACTCTCATTACTTAGAGTCAAAACAGACAATACATTTTAATCTATGGTAGTTACATTTAGTTAGACAGTAGTTTAAATAATAAAACAATGGCTGAGAAGAGCAAAATTCATAAATTATTCAACTCTAATGTCAAATTCTTACTACCTTCTTGTCTTTGGCTTCAGTCTGCTGAGATGATGTCTGAATCCTCCTCTGAAGATCACAAATGGTGCTGAGCGACTCATCATATCTGTCTTTAAGCTCCCTTATTTCTCTTTCAATGGCACGTCCCTTCTCCTGGACAGCCTCCACTTCTGTCCTGGCCCTGCTCTCACCCTCCCTCGCTTGCTTTGACTCCTGATGGGCCTCTTCACACTCTTCTGCCAACCTCAATAGCTTATTGCTCAGGTTGGCGGCCTCTTCTTCCAGCTGCTGCTTCTCCTTTTTCAGCTGGTTCATTTGGTCTTCCTTATAACGAATTTCATCGAGAGCCTGTGTGGCTTGAAGGAGCTCAGACTGCAGGGCAGATACGTCTTCGGCTCTCTGGGCGTTGCTCTCCTCCTCTTCACGGAGAGCCATTTGAAGCTTGGCGACTTCAGCCTCCAGGGCTTCCCTGGCCATGGTCTGTTGTTGCAGCAGAGACGCCTGATCCCCGCGGCGTTCCTGCAGTTCTTTCTGTAAGGCACAAACCCTTTGGGCTTCCTCCTGCTGTGCCTCTCTTGCTTTCTTGCAGTCGACCTGCGCTTGCTGCATGGCATCATGGAGGGCTTTAAGCTCAGTGTCATATGTTGCTATCCGAGTCAACTCTGATTTCAGACGCTCCTGCAGATTCTGGATCTGAGTGTTGCACAGGACATTCTGGTCTTCAAGATCAGCTTTCTGTAATGTTACCTCCTTGTGCTGCTGCTCTAAGTTGACTAACTTCTGAGTCAGTTCCTCTAATTTACTCTTGAACTCTGCCTCCACGTCCTTGTGCTTTTCACTGGTAGCTAGAGCAGTGACTAGTCTCTGCTGAACAGATTCAATGTCACCTTTAAGTTTGTCTTTCTCCTGTTTGTTGCTCTCTCTGGCAGACCTTTCTTTGTTATACTTCTCTTCCATTTCCAGCAGTTTGGCTGTCAACTCCTTTACCTGGGCACTGTAAGAGTGTTCTTTTTCCTCGGCCGCTGTCAGTGGGATAAACTTAGATTTAATAGCCTCCTGTATGGTATCAAGTTCTTTCTTCTGGGCCTCCAGTTCATGGGTAAGCTTTACCGTTTCCTCCTGAGCCAACACATACATCGCTGACACTTCGTTTGCTCGATTCTCTGCCTCAACCACAGCAGCATTCAACTTATCTGTGGTAGATTTGTGGTCTTTTACGCATATATAGTTATTTTTCATCTCCAACAGGACTTTTTCCAGCTCTTCTTTCAACTTATCATTTCCTTCTTTCACATTCTTCAGTTTTTCCCCACTTTCTTTTTCCTTGACCTCCAACTTCAACATCTCTTCTTTAACACTCTCTAAGGCAGAACTTAACTCCATCTTCACTTGCTCATGCTGCTGTCTGGGAACATACTCTCCATCCAAGCTCTGTTTCAGAGTCTGGCTCTGTGTGCTCAGCTGCATATACTCTCTCTCTCTGTCTTCACATCTCCTCTGCAAAAGTTCAAGTTTCTTCATCAGGTCGGCATTCTGAGACCTTAGAGCGTCCATTTCACTCTGGTGTCTCTCATTGGCACTTTGGAGACGGCTGATATTCTCCCGCAGCGTGGCCCCCTCAGTTTGAAGCTGCTGGACTTGAGCCTCTGCTTTACCGTAACGTTCACTGGCTTCAACGAGTTTGTCCTCCAGCTCCTCCAAAGCGGTTACCATGTCCCTCCGAGCTTCCTCGTGGTGCTTCATGGGAATGAAGTCAATCTCAATCCTGCTGTTGAGCTCATCCAGCTGTTCTCGTAGCATATCTCTTTCCTCTTCACTCTCCTCGACTTCATGAATTAGAGCCTGGCTTTTGGCAGTCACGTCAACCAGTTTCCTTTTCAATGAAGCATTCTGCTCTTCGAGGGCTGCATGTATCCTCTGTTGCTCCTCAGCAGACATCGCCCCTGAGCTTCCCTGGGATGACGGACCGTCCATCTTTCGATGGAGCTCTGCCACCTCCTCCAGTACACGATCATAGTCTTCCCTCAGCTCAGCAAGCTGCCGTTCCTTCTCGTCAACCGCATTGGTCAGCAGGTTTTTCATGTTGTCAAACTTCTCAGCTGGTACTGTGTTGCCATGTTTAGACTGGGCCTCCTTCAATTGGGTTTCCATTTCTAAAAGGGCTTCTGTTAGACCATCTCTTTCTGCATAGAGAGCTCCCAGGTCTCGGTTCAGCTTTTCTGCCTCAGCTGCTAGCTGGCTCTCGCTGCTCTTGTACTCCTCCAGGGCCTTCTCGCTCTGTTTGAGGCGGTTACGAACGCGACCCACTTCGGCTGAAGCCCCTTCATACTTGACCTTGATATCCTGGAGCTGGGCACGCAGTTCTTCTGTTGACTGGCCTCCTAGATGTTCCTTAACAGCGACTACGTGGGCTTGCAGCTGTTTGACCTTACACTCAGAATCTAGCATCCTCTTCTGGACGTCCCCCAAGGCGTCCTCGAGTTCTTGAACCTGCTGGTCTGCCTGTTTCTGGATGGTGTCTCGGCTCTGGACCAGCTCTTGGCACTCTCGATTTTTACGATTCAGGGCAGCTTGAAGTCGTGCCGTCTCTTCCTCCGCTGCTTGCTGTCTTGTCTTGACCACCTCAAGTTCACGTCGAAGTGCATCCAGTTCACTGGAGAGCTCCCAGCCTACAGAAGGCTGACTCTTCTCTGGCGGTCTGGACAGTGAACGCAACATGACAGGATTCTGGAGCATCTGCAGAGAAAGAGATAAAGCACATTGATACAAATACACACTAAATGTGATTTAAGAATTACTATTTGTCATTTTTATGGCAGACTGTTCTTGATGAATGATGAATTTAGTCCCACTGTAACCATTGTTCCATTGTTGACACAGACCAACTCTGTATATTTGGACATTTTCAAGATAAAAACATACCTGTTCAGAATCCAGGCTGTGAGCTTGTTTGACCAAAGTGTTTTCTTTACCTGCAAGACAAACACAATTTTCAAATCATCTCATACTCTGCTGGTGAAGTTTGAAAAAAATGCAATCAAATGTTTATTTACAATTCAAGAAACGGAAGGAAGCTCACCTTTGATAACAGATTGCCCGGAGTAGTCCCCCTGTGAATACATAATATACAAAAACTCATTACAAATGGTAAAACTGAGACTTTTTAGAGTTCAAATAAATTGTATTTTTATTTATTAAGTATTTTCTTAAAGCAGATACACAGTTGCCAGTTTATTAGGTACACTGAGGACTGAAAACTACTGAAGTCTAACAACAATCCTCAAATAAATGATATCTGCATTAATTCATTATGTTCATGGGATTAATGTTCAGTTTCTGTTGAAACTGTTTTACAGGTGTGTTGATTCAGCTTTATGGTTGTTTTGGAAGATGTAATTTGTGGTGCTTTATTGCAAAATAATCCTAAAGATGGATCAGTTTCAACAAAAACAAAACATTGAGACTTCACTTTAAGACTTTTAGACTTCAGATATGAATCCTGAATTCCCAGGACAACAAAATATAAATCACAACTTGAGAAGCACTCACAGTAATACTAAATGAAGTGAATGCACTGTATTAAGTATGAATACAATATTATTCTTAAATGCATTGATTTCCCTGAGGATTAAAGCATCAAATTAGAAATCAGATATGTATACAGTCACTGACCAAAGTACTCCGGAGCTGGACCTTGACAGTCTCCAGGCCTCGAGCCCCTTCCTCTCTTTCTTTGGCACTTAGTAGCATCTTTAATTGCTCCTTCTGATTCAACCAAAAGAAAAGCAAAGGCATATGTGAGTCAAGTGAGAGTAACAATACTGTTTCAGATGAATAAATGACTAACTGAATGATGGCAAATACAGAGGGGGTCCGAGTTCTCTTCCAAGAACATTTTATTCATATCAAAAGGATCACAAATGCTTTAACTGAACTGATACTTGCTATTCTACAAAAGGCATTTAGATTTTATAAAGATTTTAAAAACAAGTTTAAATCTTCTAGAAATGCTCAAACATGCCTGTTGCACACCATTTGTTAAGGACTATATTTTAACTGTTTAAAATGTTCAAAACTAACACAAGATACCTACTATACCTGGCAGCAAACTGTAGCTAATGCCAAACCTTTTAAGGCAGCAGAATAAAGGATGCAAGGTGTTTACATCCAAAGCAAGAGAACACATCTGGTCTGTAGGACAGTATATCTTTATGAGACATAACAGCCTCTGTGTCCAAGATACTAAATCACATGGACAACTACTGTTCCACGGCTTCATTCTACTTAGTGCTGCTAGTAACAGTTAAAAGTGGAGTAAGCGATTCTGGAAAAATCCAACAACACGACAAATACCCTTAAATTACCTTACTTTTAAGTATTGGTTTTAAATTATGAAGAGAAGAGTTTTTGGTAGCAAAATCTAACACATTATCGTTTATCAAGCAGCAACATCGAGAAGAATGGGCCTCATTTGTGAAACATACAAAGCACATGACTTATGTACATCCACAAAGAAATGTGGGATTAATTAATTTTTCATTTTTGCTTGCTTTCTTAATCTACTTTTACAACAAGACTAAGGCAGGGGGACCATTTTTTAAAAGACTTATTTCAGGAAACAAAATACAGCTCTTCATCTTGAATTCTAAATGCGTGGACCTGGAAGGATGTTATCCAGTGCTATAAAGTCACAGTCCAGTGGCATTTCAGACTGTGCTACCTTCCTTTTCCTTTCCCTTCACTTCCAAGTGTACAGCTATGTGTTGATACAGCACCAGCAACATCCTCCTAAGCCTTTCCCATTTTGACTGCACTCATGAGAGTTACTGCTGTATAATAATGGCATGCTGATTACAATGTGCATTCAGTGTAAAGTTCTTGCAAACAAATTAATGAAATAAAACAACTGAAAAATTGTGACTGAGGCCCACAATGTCCAGGCAATCATTTTTGTTTCATACCTCTTTCTGAGTGTCTTCCACAGTTATCTTTTCCTGCAGATGAAAATAAGACCATTGATTTCATTCAGGGATTAGTAATTGACAAAATGCCACAAAACATTCATTAAAATTTGCTTGTTTTCCAGTGAATGGATATTGCTGGCTTATATTGGGAAATCTAGTATGCTCACTACATTTTTCTACATAAGCATTCAGCATTAAAAGCCTGTTCTTCCTCATCTGAAAGAAACACCAGTGGTTAGAAATTATTACACATTTCCTTTTCATGTATTACGTTTATTATCTTGGCAGAATGTGGGACTATGATATCAGGCCAGACCGCTTTACCCAGCTCAGCTTGTATTGTTATTTTTGCTTCTATTCATCAGCCAAATCTCTAGTCGCACCCTCAGATCACTGAGCATAACAAGCATGCTTGGATGGAATACTGCACTGTCTAGTGATCTAGCTCAGCAGTTCTTGTATTGTTTACCTGTGTGAGCTGTTGCTGTAGCATGGCAACCTTATCGAACATGGCTTTCTGCTCCTGGTGATACTTTCTGAGACTTTCCTGTAGGGTCTCATTCTGCCTCTCCAATTCCTAAAACACATATCCACACAAAAACCATGAAGCTTACAAACATAAACAAAGCAAAAACTAATTTTTGTATGTTAAAAAAAAAAAATCAGCAGTACTTTATGGATATGGATTCTTGATGATTGATTTTGTCTTTGAATTAATTCAAGCAAATACTCTTCATTTGCTTGAAAGTTGCTCTCGATTGTTAATGAAGCAAAGTGAAAGTGCGTTTGTGTGGAAAAGGGAGGCTGAAGTTATACAGCACTTACATGTATGATCTGATCCCTTCTGTTAACCTCAGCTGCCTCTGATCTGTCCACTGAATGCTGCAGATAAGACAGGATCCTTTTTACAACCATGTTTTGAGGATATAACATTACCAGAGGATATGAAAGCGTATGGAACAACTCTCACTAATAATCACTAGATGGCAGTCATGTACATCTGAGCAGCAGTGAGTACTTCACAGGTTCAGAAATATGAAAGGCTGTACTAAACAACACCAAGCAAAAAAGGACATGATTTGAAATGTGGAACAATGGGAAGAAAATGCAGAATCCTGAATGTGTTTTTACCACACAAGCCTCAGAGTGTCTTAGCATATGAATAATGGACAGAAAGGATTCTGACAACAGCAGCTTTGGGCTACAAGGAACCTTGGCCTTTGACATATTTTAACAAAAGGGGATGTGGAAACAAAATGGCTACACAAATGTCAGTTCATTGCTATTCCCATCATGTTACATGAACACATGAAGATTCTCTAAAATACGACAGAAGTGTGGAGAAAAACAGCTGCCCTTCACTACAGGTGGAGTATAATGGATGATATGAGCCAATAAACTGAATGCTGCAGGATTACCTGTCGCTTCCACTGTTCTATCTTTGCAGCCTCTTTATCTGCAACAAAGTGAGAAAACAGCAAGTTTAGATTTAATTTAAGACATGACAAAAACAGGTACCTTTACAGAACAGTGTTGCTTGGAAGCACGTTCAAGGAAAGGAATGCACAAAAGGAAGTCAAAAGCAAATAGAAATATTGGAGAAATATGGAAAGAGACATAATTTTGAAATTGAAGACTACGGCTAAAAACATTGAAACTGAGCAGTTTTGAAAACCGGCATAAAGATAAAAAATATAAATCCAGACAATTTTTATTTTCTGCAATGATAGTAATTATAAGTTCTTGAGCAGATGTAAAAACAGTGTAAAATATGTTAACTAATAAAAATTCAAACCGAAACAGCATCCGGGTATTAGCTATTTTTGACTGCATCAATTGTGGTTTGACATTTTCCTAAGTGTAGTCAAAATGTGCTACACTTTGTGTTTCCTAGGAAAGTCAGTTACTCACTGAATGAATGCTTAAAATACTAATTTTGTCATGTGGCTTAAACAGATCTACTTAAAGTCTACACACTTGTTACTCTTCATCCAAATCACCTTTCACCTTGAAAATCTGAAACAACAGGTATGATGATATTCTGTATGAGAGATGTTTGTCCACAGTGCTTGGTTAACAACAGCACTACCTACTATGTCATGAGTCAGACTGAAGTTTACATTTCAGAAGCTATCATTCCTTTTTTATTGGTCTGATTAGTCATGGTTACTATCAATTATCATGCTATTTGTGCTCCTCTTTTAATGTTCATTGGTGGTGTTTTGCCATCTGACCTTTGGTGGCTTTGTCGAGATAACTTTTCACCATCGCAGCAAGCTCCGGGTTCTTGGTGAGGCGAGCATAGTGAAATGCATCGTGACCCAAGCCGTCAACAGCCTTCACGTCAACGCCACTCTTCAGCAACACCTCCACTGCATCTTTACAGCCATACTCACAGCCCAGAATCAGAGCTGTCCTGAGGGGGTCCAAAAAGACAGCTTTATGAGCAAGACGATGCACAAATTAGCTATGAAACAGTCACTGAATATGAGGCAAAAAGAACAATTCATCATGCATTTTGTTCAACTACTGCTGAATAATTCAATGCTGTCATTGTGGTAGCTGATCCTGTTTTCGTCACCACATCTAGTTGTTTTTCCATTACAATTTAAAAAATAAGTATTGTTTTATTATGATGTGATGCGTTTAAAATGTATGAAATCACAACATGTACAGAATTAAGCCATGCATTTTGTGAATTGTTAAACTCTTAACAAAAAAGGACAGTATACCTTGCATTCAGAGTAAATATTTTCATTTTAATTTGAAAGAAAATACACAAATGTACTGTACAAAATGGCATCTTACTACTGTTGTGATTTTTAATATCTCTATCTTTCAAAAATTGTGTTTTCTTTAAATTTCTACTTTTACTACTTACTATCATTTATCACCTGTCTAACCCAGGTTTTGCTAAATTATTTGTATAGTCTCCTTTGCAAGGGACAGGAAATGGTAAATATATGATAAATACATAATAAATGTTTAAAGCTAGTACAGAATTTACAGTATTTTCTGTGACTTGATATCAATTTCAGAAAGACTATTGCTAAAAGGCAATCAACAGAAATGCAAATGTTTAAGTTATCAACCTACGGCATCTGTTTTGTAAACAACACAAATTTCCAATTATTTAAATGGATATTTGCCAACGGTACCAAAGACAAACCACCATGAGGTGTGATGTTTCTTACTTGTTTTGTTTGTCTCGGATGGTGATATCAGCACCTCGCTCCAGCAGCAGCTGACAGATGCGTGGATGACACATCTGGGTTGCCAGCACCAGAGGTGTCCTGCCATCCTGGAGAAAAAACAGACACACATAAATACACACAAATACATCCATCCACAATTAATCAGTTTTTTTTCCTCTCACCTCAAAGCAAAAAAGAAATTGAGAATAAACAGAGCGTTCAGTTGAGGGACTAACATTTGGTGAATACCTTTTTGTGCTGTTCTAATTGACCATGCACGCAGTTAATCACAAGCTGACAACTGACAAATAACAGCCTTTAAGGAATAAGCGGATCAATATGCCTTTCTACAATGGTAACTAGACATAATGAAAATATATCTTAGAAGAGATCATGCACTGTGTGAGATTAAGTGAAATATCAATTCTCACAAAATCACTGGCATTCACAGAAGCCCCGCTGTCACAGAGAAGTTTCACACTGGAGGAGCAGCCTGCCATGACTGTGGAGAAAAAGAGTAGAAACAACTGCAATCATTTCATCCCATTAACTACTGACAAACACACGTACATCGACTCATCAACTCAAATCAATCAGCTCAAGCCGTAGCGTGGACCTGAGCTTATATGTTAAAAAAGTTCTGGTGAAAAGCTAAACAAATACTCTTTAAAATCAAGACATCACATTTTCATTATAACAATGGGCTTTTTTGTTAAACATGTAATATATAAGACATTAACATAGTAATGTAGTAAATAGTATTGTAACGGTAAAATACCTGTGGCTTGTCAGAGTTTTTGTTTATTTCAAACTAAAGAGAGTAGAGCTAGGACCAGTATAAAGTAAAGTTAGGACTAGAGTAGACCAAAATAGAGTCAGTACAGGAGTAGATACCGTACTAAGGAAGAGTGGTCAGTACTAGAGTAGAGTCAGTTCCTGAGTAAAGTGCAGTCAGTACTAGAGAGGAGTCAGAACTATACTACAGTAGAGTAAAGTGAGTACTGGAGTTGAGTCAGTTCTGGATTAGAGTAGAGTCAGTCTAGAGTGGAGTGTAGTTTTACCAGCATCATGTAGAGCTGTTCTTCCTTGTAGGTCCACATTTCCAACTGGACAGTTGTGCTGTAAAATAACAAAACACAGGTTGGCACAACAGGATCAAGTGAAGCAAATAATTTTGCTGGTGCTGAACTAACTCTGGATCCATGCAGTGTAAAAATATAAGTATGACTAAATATCAATACAACATTTATTATTTATCTAATAACCCCACTTAAGAAAGTTCCCTCACGCAACACCAATGTGTCACCCTCACTGGCACTACAAACTACTAAACACTACATTAGTTGTTTAAACGATTATGAAAATAACTGGTAATGTATTTAGCAGTGGTTGATTAGAGAAATTTTAACAAATGGGATCATGTTCGATTGGAGAAGTCTGTTTTGAGGAAATGGAGAAAGTAAAATCTAATTTTTGACCATATAATGTATATTGATTTTCATAGTCTTTCAGCAAGCCAGGTGAAACTACTGGATATGATACTGTTGAGTGAGTACCTCCCACCAGTGGTTGGCTATCTGCATTAAAGCCTGTGTAGTCAACTTAATAGGTCAAATATGACCTATTATTCTTCTGAATAATGACATTAGCTTGATGTAATTGTTGAATATTTGACCTAAGGCTGGATTTTTGGTTACTCAAAGCTGTCTCAAAATCATTTATTTCCACTGGTTTGCAGTGAAACCTGCAGCAGTACAGCAGGCGTGTCATATTAGGCTAAGTGGTGCTGTGCTGATTTCTTTTTTGACAACTCTACACAGTCAATCAGCTGGTTGAACACCAGTGACTTTACCACTGTGGTGATGAGGGGCTGTTATGAAAGCCTTGAGGACTCAATGCTAACAGGGGCCCGATGTTGCTGGGTAAAGCTTGCCAGCAAGCTCTGGCCCCCCACTATAAAAACCCAACTCTCTCTAGCAACAAGCGCCAAAAATTAGCAGCACGCTCAAATGACAAAGCGAAAGGGGGTGGGGTGGTGGGGGTAGAGCGGCAATTGGAGTTGGCGGAGTGGGGGGATATCCTATAGCTTGAGGGTTTGGGCTGACGGAGGGAGATAGTGGAGGTGGTGGGTGTTGGCGTCCAGCTGCTATGTCTGGTGTGATGACGGCACCGAGAATGGACGGCAGGTTTGCAGAAGGGTAGGCTTGTCAACACCACTGACAACCTCCTGCCAACAGCCGCAACCCCAGTTAGATCACTGCCATGTGGCAGTGGGGGCAAGGGAAGGGCTACAATGCTATGAGAGCACAATATTGCAGAGATAGCCCCCTCATTGTAAACACATAAATCCTCCAGTGGGTCATGGTGACTCAACAGGGCCTACTGTTGACCAGTACGGAGTGGGCTCAGCTGCCAGAGCTGCCAACAATTATTTAAAGAAGCTGAAAGGGAAACTGCTCTCAATGGCCAGTGACTGGGAAGCTGCTCTGTGGAACATACAGACAGTAAAGTGTGTGCAACATGCGCAACAAAAAATCAGAACAAAAGAAAACAATACCCTAAGAGAAAAAAAGAACATTATCAGATGTTATCTTCTCATTCGGCACTCTCATTTTCTCACAGCAGTGACTATCAATCAGGTACAAAGAGGAACACAGGGAGGACAAATGTGCTTTACCTGCAAAAGTTTCTGCACACACAGAGAATGTCCATTTCTTGAAGACAGATGAAGAGCATTTTTACCTGAAAGTGATAAGTGCATAAATCAGAAAGTACATTCGCAATCAAGGGTTTGTATTTTTAGCACCAAATGTTCACTGTACGACTGTGCATCACTTAGAGTATGCCTCCGCAGAGGTTTACTCAATCAGAGACCACAAGTTTCGATTCTAATGCGTCAATCAGGAGACAATTTGTGAATCACAGCTTGACATAAATTATGTTGTTTTATCTAAACAGAGAACCTGTATAGTAAGTGATACCTCAGTAACAATGGATCACCAAAGAAAATTATTAAATAATACAGTAATGTTTTCTTGGCTGGCTATTTTAATTATTTGGACCATGCAATCCTCCTGGAGAACCTACAATATGTGTACCCTTAAAATTATGAGATTTAAAATATGTCAAAGTGCAAAACTTTACTGAAAGCATATTAAGGTAATATTAAAAAAGCTTTATTTGGTAAAATTAGAGCAGGAAGCAGGATGTATTTGTATTTTTTTGCATCCACCTTTGCCTCACTGCCTGAACTGTACTTCATTGTCTGTGAATGTTGGAATGGATCAGTTCAAGTCTCTTGCTCATTATTAAGCCTAATTTCATATCCCAAATTAACAAATTTGATGCTGAGCAGAACTCGGTATAGTAGAAAACAAGAACAGACAACTAATGAAACCAATTTTCTGCCTAACACATCCTCATCATGTTCTGGCACTAAGTACCTTGGCCTGCGCCTGCCTTAATTTGATAATGTGATAATGTGGAAATTAATCATCCCTGGGTTTATTTTTGATCCCGGATATGACGGTTTCCGTTTCTGCCCGTCCACACTAAAGCACAATACTGAAATTTTTAAACTAAAATGGGGTAAGCACATAGAGAGAGAAAAGAAGTGGACGTAGTCATCGTGACGTCACCAGTTGGTTTGTGGACTGCCGTTTTGAAGCCTCGAGTTTGGCTGATAGGGCGCCGCCATGTTGATTTTTGCAAACAGGAAGTGCCAGGAAGTGACCATAATTGGAAGAGATGGTGGAGCTAACGGCCGTTTGTGGAGCTAGTTAGCTTGCTTAGCTAGGTGCTGTAATGCCTGATTAGTGTGGATGCTAGGAGTAAACACAGCAAAAGTTATGCATGTGGAACATATTAAAGATGTAGCCTCACAAATAAAAAGTTATTTTCTGGTTGTTTACTAAATAAAACTGTCAAATGTTTGTGTATTATGTTATATTGCAAGGTGCTTTTAGTTTTATTCTACACTCAGAAATAATGGAGGTGGACAAAATATTAGAAACATCAAGTGTATGAACAGAGCCCCATGGTACTGCTTTAATCCAATCTGAACTCACCCGTGGCATCGGTTGCAGTGATGTCAACGTTGTGTCCCAGAATGAGATTGAGACAGTCTAGGTGTCCTCGAGTTGCAGCCAAATGAAACCTGAGAAGAAGAAGAGGTGGAGAAAAATTAAGAGAGGAAAACAGACAGGAAATGAGACGGAGGCAGATGTCAAGAGTAGACAGAGTGCAGCAGAAGAAGGCAAGTGAAAAAGTGATAGGATAGGAAGAGAAGAGATGAGGGTGAAACAAGAAGGGGATTGCAAATGGACACCAGGCTCCTTGCTATCAGCAAGATCTGCATTCTCAAAGGAAATAACAAGAAACCTCAGGGTCTGTTATGACTCCATGGTAACCAAGAGCTACCCAAATAACATGTTCCTACTGTATCAGCTTCACAGCTTATTTTCACGAACACAGTCAAATTATAAAAAAACAACTCTAGAGTAGCAGCAAAAAACAAAAAGATTGCACATTTACTACGGCTTCTCTCTTTCATTTTTAGCTTTCTGCGTCCTCCATTCTTTTTTGTCTGTGAAGGCTCCACCATTGGAGCCTTGGATGGTCCCTTGGATGGTCCCCTCAAATGTAATTTGAGGGGACCATCTTTCCTTGTTACTAGGCCTTATCAATTTAGCAGTTCCCCATGTCTTTAATCACATTTGACTGGAAACATTCCTGCTCCCCTTCTCTGATTTAACCCACAGCAGCACTGCAGCCACTAGCCATTAAGGTCTGCAAAGCACTTGTATGTAAACCAATCTCAGTCTCAGTCACCCATCAAGCCACATGAACCTGTTTATACACTAACCCGAAGTATCTGCCAAGGAGACAGCTAGGCTGTCACCTCAGCACTGGCGTGGGTATTAAAAGCCGTGTTGATGGCCTGGAGATGCTGGTTCTCTGGGGAGCAGTGGAGGGTCCTGACCTCTCGGGGCAAACAGCAGATAGGCAGCAGACTAGAGCTATCCAAATTAGGGGGATAGAGTGATAAAGTGATATTACTTGCCAAGTTCATGATCCACAACATTTTCTAGAGGGAACTGAAGTATGGTTCTGAATGGATTCAAAAATATATAATTGCAAACTTGAACTGGGGTAGTGGACTTCCTCATGACTTTTGATGACTAACAAATGATGAGTTGTGTGATAATAAGTGGCTCCCAAGACATTTCAGGCTAAAAAAACTACATTAGGAGTGTACTACATTAGGAGTGTAAGCAGGTGGTATAAGGTTTGATTTGACAACTGTGGTCAGCATAGCTAACATAAATAATTTACTCTGTTGAGATATATACTGCTTACCCAGCTGGAGAGCTCAGTAAAATGATTAGAGATAAATTTTAGGAGACAAATGGGTCTGACTTTAAGAGAGCACATTCAGCTATGTGATTTCACCTTCACACCTGCTCCTTGGTGGCTTTCAGGTTGACAGCCTACAGGACATGGTAGCTATTTTTAGAGTGGACAGAGAAGAGTAAACCAGAGAGTACATGTTGGTAGCAGAGCCAAATATGATAATGTGCGTCTCTAAAAGGCAGTCAAACAGGCAAAATTCAGTGCCTGTTGCAGTTTCAAAAATACCTTGTTCTATAGATTACCAATCTTAAGTGAGATTCATGTCATTTGATGAGTGAATTGATTTTGTATGATAATGAAATTAATGGCAAGGAATGTGTAGTGGTTAGGAAAAACAAATCAATAAAGATTTCAAGGGGCAGCACTGGTTCTTGGTTAGATTCCTGGTAGGAGTGGCGTTTGCATGTTCACCTGCATGAACTGCATTTACTCGGTCTGTTCTTAATCTGTCATAAAATCAGACTAAACACCATGCAGATCCAACTGTGAAACTCACATCTTGCTATTGTTACACTTAAGACACTTGAGCATAAAATTCATTACTACTAATCGTGACAAACAATGGGCCAGTTTCACGCTGCAAGACCACGCGAGCGTCTTGAGCGGCATGCTGTCATGTGGACTTCTTTTGCTGCTAAGCCCCCGGTCAACTAGCGATCACAACTGCACAGAATGAGCAGCTCTGATGGGTGGGCTTACCTCCCTGGTAAACTGTTTACTCAGCTGGAAGCTGCGATAGAACAGTTAGAGCGAATTCATTAGTTGAACACAGTGAGGCCAATACAGGGCACACCAAATTATATATATATCAGGGGTAACAGTTTGTAATTAGTTTCCCCACAGAGGTCCATGATTACAAGGGATCGCTATTCGACATTCCTTTGTTGGCTTATGCAGAGGCCAGGAAGCCACAGACACGCGTTGGTCTGTGTGTGGCCGACTGAACTAAAAGCAGACTTGCTGAGTTGTGATTGTGGTTCACTTTGTTATGGGTAGACTTGGCAAAAGCATGACCTTGACTTTCCATAAATTTTCAGTTACAGCGATGTCTTGATTTTATGGTTAACTACTGTAGTTGTGGTCTGTCCGCCTTGCAGGTGAACGCTAAATAATAAGCATGACTGCGTTTGTGTTCAACTTCCTCGACTGTCTGTAACTGCAAAATTTGCAGCCACGTTCTGGCACCTTATTATGAGACCAGGTATTTATCAGGTTGTGTGTATAATAATAATAATGTTTATTTACACGCATGCATATCTATATACAATCATTGGTCTTTGCGGTGGTGCCACAAGAGGATTTCACACACTTCTGAAAATACTCTGCACCTTTGCTTCTGGGATCTGGCGCTCCGTAGTTATATGCTTTAAACAAAGCCTTTGTCAAAATAAACCTGAAGCACAGGCCAGAGACCAGTGACTTCTTCATATATCTAGGATTAAACTGAGGGCGCCTGGCCTCCCAAAATGCTGGTGTTGGAATCTGGTTTAATTTGGGAAGAAAACAAATTCCCCCTTTTTTATAAACAGCTCAATGCATTGTTTTCCAAGGCCAGGACATTATGACCATTAATATGACCAAAAGTCTGCATGGATATCTGCATGAGATACCAGAAATATCTGTGGTCTTTGATGGTGCAACATTATTATTATTTTTCCCCAATAACTTCCATTTCTTCCTCTCATATCTTTCTGTTGACCCAGTTCTTCTCCTGAAACCTTGTAAAAAGTGTAAATCCAAAAAAAACCCAAACCTGATGTTCCCACTGAAAAATCCTACTGTATAAAACATGGTCCTGCAAGATGTCAACTGATCCTGATAATAGCCTGCAGCTGGGCCTAAATGTATTAGTTGGTGTTGCAAGCACCACAGTGGATCTGATCTGAATCTGCAGGGAGTCATTTCCTGTGGGGACTATGTAAGTAGCCTCTGGCCAATGTGGTCAAGCTTTCAGTTGCCACAAACATTCTTTATACCAACTCCCACACTGACCTCCGGTCAGATGGACACAATGGGAAATTTTTGGATAGAAAAACAGACACAGCATGCAGTGCCTTTAATATGCAGGGCAGCTGGATGAAGGTTTAAATGTACAACAGAATCACTATAGCCATGGGAAATTTTGGAGAGGGTGGAATTGTTTTTGTTTTTTTGTTTGTTTTTTTAAAAAGGGTCATGCCAGGAGACTTGGCATTGATGTCATAAAAGGAGGTAAGAGGTAAAACTATTTTCAAGTAAGAGTGAACCAATTGTAAAGGAATTCCCTATAGATGATTTATCTGGGAATCTGGGTCAGGAATGTGTGGTGGGGAGACCACTACAATGTTTGGAATCTGTGATGATGATAAGCATTTTTAGATTTGCAGATATTCAAAAAGGCACGGTAGATGGTAACAAACAAGAGAAAACCAATACACAGTAAGTGAATGAAAGCAGCACACACAAGAGTGAGTAGAGTAGATTACTAGAGTAGTTTAGAGTAGATTAGAAGTAGATTATGTACATGTTTAATTCAATATACAGTTCATGTCTTATTTCTATCTGTTTAAAGTGTGTTGTAGAAATTCATCTGATTATGAATGTCAACATACTAGACATGCGTGTGTGTGTGTCTCTATATATAGGTGTGTCTCCATGTTTACTCACGCAGAGCGTCCTTCCACGTCGAGCTTGGTGGGGATGATGCCTTTCTTGCTGAGAACAGCAGCCACCTTGTCTACCTCCCCACGTTCCACCGCCTTCATCAGACGATCATCATACTTGTTCCAGTCTGTGTTCTGACAATGATGATAGTGAACATCAGACATACAGTATGTTTGACTGTATTTCCCAAACCAAACAGTTAAACAAATAATTTATTATATAAGTACTTAGTTTAAAAGTAGATAGTAATATGTCATTTTTGGTTCTGTTTTTTTCAGCTGATGTTAAATACATTAGTGAGGCATGATAAGCCAAGACAAGCCTATTGTAACACAAGAACAATGCCAATGTAATTTTTCCTTTTGTGGTACAATAATAGACCTCAGTTAATGGAGAATGTGCCAAGAATGTGCTGTACTGCAGTTCAACTAAATCCCTCCATGAGTGATGGTCACAAAGCATGAGAACAGAGCAGTCTTAAGGCTTCTGGGAAGCACTGGGGCACTTTAGGCAGGAGGTCAAAAATGAACAGAGAAGACAAGCACAAATCATAACATTAACTCAGATTCAAACACACAGTTTGTATGCACATAGCCAGAGTGAACTGAAATTCCCTTTTGATAACAACATGTATAATAATATACTGTAGTTATGAAGTAAATCATGAGTCACTAAACTGTTCCACCCACAATAATTGTCCCAACTTCCCTATTTGCCTCAGGAAGAATTCCTTCACTCTATTACCACTTTGTTAAAGCACGGCTTTTCGATTTGTAGATCACAGTGTAAGAACAGAAGAACCACCAGTAACCACAAATACGGCTTTTGGTGACAAACTGACAATGAATACCTACTAAGTGCATAGAGGTGCATTTCAGCCAGCGGCTCATCTTGGGTGAGTGGAGCTGGTCCTTGCACCGTGCTACTGAAAAGGTTGCCAGTGTTCCGGTTTACAAAAGCAAAAATGTAGAAAAACAAAGTGCTTAAAAAAATCCCCCCAGTCTCTCAGTGCACTCAACCAGTGAGTGGATGAGAAGACAAAAATGCTGAGCGTCTATTCTGCAGTGGAGGTCCTCCTATGGAAAACTCAACCTCTGGAGTTTCCCCTCACTCGAGGCAGAAATGTTCATTTGAAAGGATTTTCTAAGCATTCCTATGTTGCTCATTGGTTTTGCCTGTAAGTTCATCACTGCACAGCAGCTTGAGTGATGGTAAAAAGGGAGGAGAAGGAGGAGTAAGAGGAGGAAGGAATGGAGGTGGAGAAGCAGTAGGGCCAGCCCTGCCAGCCCTGGGACCTGCCCTGGCCGGCAACTGCAACTCCTCCTCTGGAGGAAAAGTCAGCTCAGCCTGGCTAGCTCTAGCCTCCCACAAGTGTCCTCTCCTCTATTCAGGCCTTTATCCTCAAACCTCAAATCTGTTTAACGGTCTTCTTTTGTTTTGATACTCTTCTTCTTTGGCCTGCGTTCTGTCTGTAAATGCTGCAAGCTTTTTATGAAGTAGTAACTGAACAGCTTCTCTCTTTGCCTCTTCTCTCCTCTATCAGTGGCCTCCAACGTCTTCACCCCACCAAATGGCAAGTCAGTCAGGCTCAGTGGGGTAAATATGTGAGCTCTCTCAGGTTTAAAATATCATCCCCTCCCTGGTAAACAGCGGTGGTGCAGACAGCCCTGCAGACTGGTTACCTCTTTATTTTTTGACCCTCCAACCTTTCTGTAGTGACTGATAGGAAGACAGGGGCTAAGAATACATTCTGGACATGCCTACATCATGAGTAATGGCTTTAGTGTCTATCACCACTGCCAGCATGAAACAAGGCCAGCCAAAAAGACCTTGCTTACATTGCCACCCCCCACTATGCTCCCTGCTTGCCTCCATCTGAAAATATTAATGTCAGAGGGGGATTATGGCTTGCACATTTGAAGTGGTCTTGGCACTGACCCTCACAGGACACTACTGGGCCAAAAGCTGCTGTTAACCCATCCATCTAAACAGGGTGGTGTGGCTCCAAAGCCCCCTGATCCTAGCAGCACGGTAGCAAGGTTAGATGTCAGTCCTTTTACAACCAGCTGTCTGAGACTGCAGCCCCACCAAAAACTACACTGCCACTTCACTGACACCAGTAGTACTCACTTGGTAAACACTGCAAAATCCCAACTTTCACTTTTATTAGGTAAAATATCAATATCAAAAAAGGTGCCGAGACAGCACTCCAAGGACCAGTTTAATTTACACACTGCATCAGCTCCTTGTGGCCTCGTGTTACTGTCCGCTGCCAGACTGGCGTTAACAGAGTGGTACTGATATCCACAAACATGCAAAAAGACCTCCTCCACATGACATGTCATATGAAGAAGTAGGTGTCAACTTACGAAACCTGCTCACCCTAGCATAGAGACAAAGGCGCCAAAATGGCACCTAGCCACACAGCATACTGCACATCAGTCACGTAAATATCTCACATGGGTGTTCTGGTGTGTGTGTGTGTATTTGCTTGGGAATCTGTTAATGTACTAGTTAATGATTGGGCTGTTAGCAAGAAAGGGTTGCCACTGCAGTAGCCCCTCACTTTCAAGGAGAGCTGGTCTATATGATACAATGAAGTATCTCAAGTATAACTTGATGTTTCTTATGCTGATTTGGTGCCTTTCTAAGATATTTGGTCTAAACTGTGTGGGTGATAAGGTCTGAGAAATGTTTTCTGGATAGGATTCCCATTTTCCTTTTAGTCAAATGATCTAAACTTGAATCATGTAAGTGTACTGCAATCTTTAAGACCAGTGACAAGTAACAATAACACGTGACGTTATCTAGTTTCATATCATGATATCAATATGATGTGTCCCTTCTTTACTTTCACATGTTGGAATGGGAATCTGCTGAAAGAATGACAACAAATTTACACACATGAATATGTGTTAAGTTTATTTTAAATTACTGAGCTCAACAACATTCAATCTGACATATGTGGGACTAAAGACTATTGGGGAAAAAAAAACAGATTTGGATATTTTAGTTTCCTTTGCAGAATATGTACATTGTGTTTTTTTTAGTTAAAAAAAGTATTTACAGGTTTTTATTTTTATAGCTTTACTTGTATAAAAAAATGAAAAAAAAGTCCCTGTTTTTGCTCCATGCCAAAATTAGATGCAAAATACGTAGATTTTATTGCAGACCGAGCCAATCATGCCACAGACATAATGATGCAGGATTCCCTTTAAAGGTCAGCAGTAAGACAAAGAAACAAGACTAAGAGTCTACAACCATGGTTATGGCTCTGTGAAGCTGTACTATGGCTAAGTGGTGCGGCGCTAAATGCTGCCAACCGCACGCTAACATGGTCACAATTAGGGGTGGAAATCTTTAGGCACCTCACGATTCAATTACAATTCAGAGGGGTGTTGCGATGCGATTATAAAACAATTATGATGCATTGTGATGCATCTTTTTTTCAAATTGATATCTGGATGATTACTAAGCATTTAATTTGGACCTTAAAATCTAAAAGAAACATCTCCTTTAAAAGGACTAACTTAGCTTGCTTCCCTAATTTACATTACTAAGCACAGCTCCTCCTGGTCACCACCTTCTTTTCGTTAACAACTATATAATTTAAATAGTGTCAGGATGTACAGCATGTGTACAGGACAGAGCTGTACACCAGTTTAACTTTTACCTAGTGTTCTCAACCCTGGTTAGAAACCTGGTAAGTAGTAATGACATACAACATTAATGTTTACTTTGTTACTGATTTAGCTGGAGTTACATAGCAACCAAAACACGTGCTGTACAAGGAAGATATTAGCTAGCGCTAACCACCTTCACTTTCCTGCTGTTGGGGAAACGACAGACTTTTATTAACGGTCACACTGTGGCCTACACTGGACGTTAAGTGCCAGACTGACAACTTACTGCTAATATCGCCAATAACTCCGCTGTCTTTCACTGTCACTTTCTGCCGCTCTCTCACTAATTTGTTCACCCACTCATTCGCAACGCACCCACAACACTCGCAGGGAGACAGCCAAGCGAGAAGTGTTACCGTGCTCAAACAGTGTGACAATGAAAATTAGAAGTTGTGCACTGATATTAATGTGTTCAATTTTAGAAGGGTGGTAGTCGGTTATTCATTCTGCAGCGGTGGTGTGCCGAACACAGAGGAACACTGGTCTCTGTTAAGTGCACAAAACAGACTGTCCAGGCGCTGCACTTCCGCAGTTCTGCCTTTTGTAATCCAGCAAAATTATTTATTAACATTTAAATAATCGATTTTTGACATTAGTTAATCGAGTCATTTGTTTCTCCCACCCCTAGTCACAATGACATTGCTGACATCCCTTAGGTGTCATTCACTGCAGAGTAAAGTTAGTAAAAATATTGTAATATGTTCAACTTGTGCACAAATGCAGGTAACTAAGAGGCTGGGAGACAAACTGGTTGGACTAACAACTCCTCCTGATTTACACTGCATCCTCTGCAGTGTTGATGCTGGAACAATATTCAACACCTCGTTGCATGCAACTCAAATTTCTACACACACAAGTTTCTATTTAAACACAGTGACCGTGGTGGCAAAACATCACCTGACACTGGATAAGCCAGGTTAGGCCTCTACCTGTCCTCACAGATTATTCTGGGTGTCTGGTAATACTTGAGTTCGAGACTTTTGTCATCTTCAGTTCAGGTTTTCCGTCACTGTCTACAGGCTGTAACTCTTCCCAACACCTCAGTTTCCCGTCTCGCTCAGCCCCTGGCCAGATTAATGGGTCTCTAATGTCCTCACAAGTGAAATCACCAGCAAGAAATATCTTACAGGTCATCTGATAACAGACTGACGCCAAGACCAAAACATGAAGCTATATGCCAATATGTTAAGTGATATTTGTGTCTAATGCCAAACTGCAGTTGATGACTGGGGTTTCGTGACTCATGGAGGTGACCATAGCAGACGTCTGTGAAGAGACATTATGTCATGAAATGTAAACCTTTGGGATTTTATGGGTGAAGTGGATATGTTTTTGAAAGTGCAAACCTTTTGCAGGGTAAGCAAAGAGACTTTCACATCAAGTTGTCTGAAGGACAGGTTCTATCTTAATACAATATGTAATACAATGAGTTACAGGTTGCTGAATTTTGTTGTTTGTGATGTACATCAAACTGCTCAATTTGGTTTCTTAGAAATAAAAATGACAAAGCATGCTATATCTTTCCCATTTTATGGGAACATGACCACACAATAAACATGTCCACCAACTTCGTCAAGTGTGTTAGCCTGCTAAGAGTTGCTAATTACCACTAAAGTATAACCAAGGCTGATGGGAATGTCATTAGTGTTGCATGTATTTGGTCACAAAACACAGCTCTGGACAAATTTTAAACTGATGGTGGCGCTACTTTGTCCTGAGTGGGGCATGAATGTCTGTACTAAATTTCATGGCGATAAATCCAATAATTGTTGAGACATTTCACTAAAAATCCAAAATGTCAACCTCATGGTGACGCTAGAGGTAAAGTATGGGGATCATTAAAGTCAGAGGATTATCATCCTCTGGGGAAATTATAAAGTTCATGGTAATCCATCCAGTAATTGTCAAGATATTTCAGTCTGCACCTTAGTGGTCGACCAAACGTCAGACTGACATTATATGCCTAGATAAATGTCATGTTTGAGTTCTCAACAAATACTGGCCCAATGTTATTATGGGCCAAGTAGTATTGGAATTACTAATTATTAAATTAATTAAAGACAAATTTGCTTCAATTATAAACAAATAGGATGATGGCCTTGCAAGGGCACCATTTAACTATCTAATTAAATGTTTATCTGAATAACTACATTTACCTATGATGTACTATCTGCTTTGTGTCATAACTGTCATGAGGTAAACATACCAATACCAATGAAATTAAACTTGTTCAAACAAACTTCAGGTGAGAAAAATGACTCAGAGCGGAGACATTCTGAAGACCTATATCACTTTCCAACAGTAAGAATTCAATCTTTAGGGTTTAGCTTCTTGTTTACGAACAGGCCCAAACACGACATCAATCATCTGTTTATATTTTTAACATTTATCCTCGGAGATACCTGTTTGTGACCTTAAAATAGCTGCATGTTGTGTGAATATCTCAGCGACAAGTTGATTTATTGGTGCAATATACCCTGGCAGCGAAAAGCCAAAACTCTAGCTGCATCAGTTTTCAAGAGAACCTTAAGAGCAAGCTCGAATACCAGGAACTCTGTCACAGAAATCTCTAGAAATTATGTAAGTTACAGCTGTTACCCAAGAAGGGGAATTAAATTACAAACACTACAGCAACAAAGAATGCCCAGAGTTGTTATCCATTAAGAAAAAAGAAAACACAGAGGAAGTTGCGAGTATCTGGTTAGCAATTGCCTTTAACAACATTTTATTTTCTAAGTCAGTCATTCCTAAAATGCAACTGACTCCATCCTGCTGCCACCTTCTCACAATGAGTTGGGTTTTTCTGGGACTGCTTTTAGCAGAAGCAATTTTACACCCAGCCAGACAAATACACCCCCCCTCAAATCTCTGATCATAGACCTATGCATGATGTGGTGAACTTGCGTAACTGTCTGGGCATGTAGAGTGTAAATGAAAACCCTCAGGGCCAGAGAGAGAAAGGGTTGCGGAGGAGAGAAAGACCAAGGTATAAGGTGTAAGGTGAACAAATGCGTAAAAGAACAAGTGGAGAGGTGAGAAATACAGCATGCTTGCAGTCAAACTGTCGTTACGTGACAGGTAAAATGACACTTCAGAGTGAAAGTCCCTCTTGGACCCAGTCCCCACTGATGGTTTAGGCCAGGTGTCCAGAGACGAGACACTCTGTTTTTGGTATGTACATGAGGCACTCGTTGCATATCTGGGTAGCTGTTAACACAGGACCACTCTTGTGGTCAGTTTGTGGACTGGATGCAGGAGGACAGACAGAAACACCCTCTGCTGGTGAACAGAAAAATAACAGGCCCAAATCACCATAGTTTGTATTCTGGGTCACAGAGGAAAGGGTGACCAATGTTCGTCTCCAGTGTTAATTCTCTCTATACAGGAGAATTGGTTATTTTGAAGCTAATTTATCTTATAAATAATTTTTGAAAGTTTCAATGATCACCAGTCCAAACTCAGCGCAAACCTCTCTGCAGCTTTGTGCACCATGACAGTCACAATTTTTGTGTAAATACTTGCAGGAGCCATGCTCTCATCCTTGCTGTAATTTCTCTCAAAAAGTCTTCAGGTATCTTCAACCAAGTCCACTTGATCTAACCTTCCTTGGATAACTGTGACCCGGTTGACTGAAATTATTTACAGCCTCTGACACTAGTGGGAGCTGTGGAAATATGTACAGCAAACACACAGGAATGCCACTGTTGAGCGCTGTGTCCGTGCGCCAATTGCAATTACGTAATTGCGGAGGTTTACAGAGTCTGCCGTAAGGACCACGCAGCAGTCCTTAGATAGGAATGATACTGAGGGGAACAGATTATCACAATATTTTTGAATAATTTGACAACATGCTGTATGACTATGGGTGGCACACGCTTTTTCTATATTAAAAAATTAAAAGAACCGAAATTACAGATTACAAACTACTATGCATCATGTGACTAGTGACAAGTGTCTATATAACTGCCTGTTAAAAGCTTGAAAAGGGACTTTTTTCATGTTCTCTTGTTTTACTACAATGAATCGAGTGAAAGCAAATGTGCATTAATGGAGCTTCCATAACACAGACAGGGAACTAATGAAAAAAAATTCAAAAGTAAACAAATCTCTAATAACACAGAACACAATTGCACTAATTGCACCAGAATGCAACAAATGTGCTTTGGCACACCTAATTCATCATCAGTGCAACCAGTGGATTTTGTAGTCTAATATTTATACAAGTTTGTGAAAAGTCAATTAAAAAAAGTATGCACAGCCATGTCAATCTGCCTAGAGCAGGCTGCCCTCCAAAACTGATAAAAGCTGATAACGTCGGTCTGTTATACAGTACTCGAGTTAAGCTTGAGCCTGTTAAAACCACAATAAAACCCATGTGGTAAAGTGGATTACTGAGCGTATACAGGCGAGCCTCTTAAGATATCCTCACTTGTGCTCCCCATAGATCCAACATGGAGACAACAGTACAGTGACCCAACAGTACAGCTGTTGGGTCACACCATTTTAGATGACTTATGACCCAGAGGGCAAAGCTGTTCCTTGCCATTTCCTTTTACTTCCGACACCCGCTGCCAGGGCAGGAGATTAGCTTTCCAGTTGCCCAAACCCTGTGAACTTTGCCCCTGCCAACTCCAAAGTTACCAGGATCATGAAAAACAGAGAGGCCATAATATACTTTCTAAAAGACCGTTCTAGAAAGAGTGTCATTCATGAATTATGTCAAACTAGTTCACTATCAGCTGTTGATATCTGAAAAAAACTGATGTCTATCACTGAATCTCTCTCAAGGTAATGATTTTTTTATCTCTATATTTTGATTTGTATCCCTAATGGATTTTGGAGATTTTACTGCACCCGTAATGTGTTTTTAGACATTTAGCTTATTAAAGAATTGTTTGAAGTTGCTAAAAATACTTGTTTCATGTCAGGAGAGAGAGAAAAACTACATGCCTTCAAAGTGAGCTCTAAGGGGAACACTTTGCAAATATTCTAAAAACATGGTTAGTCAGTGCACTGCATGTTTCTGAAGTCAGAATCATTAAGATAAAAGTTATAAGATGGAATTAACTGACATGGCATGAAATTACAATACTTAAAATTTGCATATTTCATGACAGGATGATTTTATTATATATACATACTCTATGCAGTGAAAATATAAGTTACATGAAGACAGTGACATAAAGAAAAAGCAGAGAAGATGCCACTTAAACTAAGAAGCTTAAAATTTCCATCTAAACTGTAATTGATCCACCAGTTTGGTCTGATCAATATCAAACTGATGGATTGGCACAACATTTTGTACAGACATTCAAGGTTCCCAGAGGATGAAGAGCAACAATTTTGGTTATCCTAGCATCATCATCAGGTCAACATTTTTAGGGTGTGCAATACTTATGGTGAAGTACCTGCAAAAATAATGACATTCCGTCAGGCTGACGCGTCAGCCTCAGCTGTACATTGTTTAGTGCTAATTATCAAAGGTTAGCATGCTGAGACACTATTGTGGCTGTATACTGAAAAAATTCAGGAAAAAAATTCCTGGAATTAAGATGAACAAAATAATAATATGATGAAGTGCTGACGATTAACTTTATTTTCATCACGGCGATATCAACATGCGCAATAAATTGCAAAAGACTGCCTGAAACACGATGAATAAGTAATTTTGCACACACACACCCCACGCACACACACACACACACACACACACACACCCACCCGTGGCCAGCACAGCAGTGGTGGAGAACTATGCTTGTTACTGTAAGATGCAAAAAAACAAATACAAGTAAAAAGCCAACACTTTATCAATACACCTGTTTAACAGCATTTTAATCTGCACTGTAAGCAGTCTCTCATCCACCGCCGCTGTGTTTTACACAAGTTAAAATGAAAGCTGTCTGTTTTGGAGTCTAACTGTTTAACTTAGTTTGACATCTTTCTAAAAAAACATAGCAAATTCATGTTAACTTAGCTGCTAGCTGAGACAAACCAGCCCCTCCTCCTCCTAATCCTGTTTTGAAGTTAAATACAACCAGGCTGATCCAAGAACTGTATAGGTAATATGCACACTGTAATATTTGTTTATTTATCACAAGTCATATTGTCCATTGAATAATGTTACATCGCAGATTTCCTCATATCGTGTAGGCCTACTATGAAGGTACCTGTTCTGCAGCTTTTGTGGTGAAGTTAAAGTAGCCTATCCCTTTCCTGTAAAATGTCAGCAGCTTAGCTGACACATTTTAATAGCCATCATTGAAATAACAATGTCCCAAAGCAAAGGAATTAAAAACAAGCTAGGATATGGACTTTGGCTTTAGATGTCTGCTGATATATGGCTGATATTATTCCAGCTGGTGCACTGAAGTGGAAATAAAAGAGAAAAAAAAACAGGGCAGACAGACAGCCGTGGGGCTATAAAATGATTTCTAATCAGCCAGTAATAAACAATTTAGGTCACTAATGCAGAAACACTACCGTAAATCAACTAGGTAGTAATTTTCTTTAAGAAAAAAAAATTTGCATTTTCAGTGCCATGAGAAACAATAAGGGAATACACACCAGGGTGGAAGAGAAACAGAAACATAGAATAATTGGAATGTCTACCACCCGTGTTTATATGTATGACAGTGTTACTTTAATGTCATGTATCTGAAGGGAATATTGCATTGAAGGCTGTTGTTTTACTCTCACCTCAAGAAAATGATGAGGCAATAATAGGGAAAACACCACAGGAGTCTTTTGTCTTACATGCCCGTATTAGGTTAAATGAGGAAGTCTTGGGGCATGCTGGTACTTGAACACAAATACTAGTGATGATGCTTGCTTGGCTAGCAAAACAAGTCATCACACACACACAGGCAAGGTGAAGAATGTGACTGGAGGAATGGTCAAATAGACTAGGCTAAGTAAAAATACAAACATGCCCATAATATAATTCTCATTTGCTATGTGGTAACAATATTGGTTACAACACAATAAGGTATGCAACCAGTTATGCAGCGTGTTGCATATTAAGAAACCTCAGTAAAAAGATCCATACAATCACAATTTGCCAACTGTTATGATAACTTATTATCTGTGTTTATTTAAAAGTAAATACCTCTGATAAGCAAACTAAAACTATGTAAATAAACACATTTATGTATTACGAATAAAAAATAATTAAAGTGTAGAAAATGACATTTGAACTGCTGTAGTGAAACTAGGAAAGCAATCAAATCCCTGAAAATGTGACTCCTGGGGTGTAAGATAAAGATCAGGTAGATACAGAGCAAGTAGTAACTTGCCAAATGCTCCACCTATTCTTTACTATGACCAAGTTCTGAGTAAGCAGGTCTTCCTGGAAAAGTCTCTTTCCACATCTCAAAAATGCCTTCAATATATGTGGCCCTTTAGAAGAAGCAGCAGACTGACGGCACATCACCCTCTTTCTAATTAGCAACAAGAACATCACAGTCAACTCTCAACAAAACTCAAACAGAGCCAAGGCGGCCATGATGAAGGGTTAGACTTTTTTTCGATTTTAGTACTCGAAGCTTCTACAGATTATTTAATTGATTCAACGTTTAAGAAATACTTTTGTTTGGCAGATGCGTGGCCCCCCACCCCGGTAACGGGATCAGCTGTGTAAGATGATAGATATTTATTAGCCCTTTCGGAAATTCAGTGTATCATACAGCAAACATCAGACCACAAGATCAACAAAACAACAACCAGACAACTGTTTTACCAACACTAACGTCACCCGAGTGCTATACAAGTTATAATAATTTGCAGCATCAAGACACCCAGTTAACTCATGACTCTGATGTTACAACCCAAACCAGGAGAACAACAAATGCACATGTGTACATTTTCAGCTGAGGACTGCGTTATACTTTGGCTAGCCTTAAACTAAACAATATAGATAGATATTTATTAGTCTTTTCAGAAATTCATAGTGTGTCATACAGCAAACATCAGACCAACAACCAGACAGCTGTTTTACAAACACAAACCTTACCCAAGTGCTGTACAAGTTATACTAAAGGCTCATGCAGACTACACGACTTTCGCTGCTGGCCGATGGCCGTGCCTTTCACACAACTTGCCGTCATATGACGGCAGTCTTGAAGTTGTTGTGGCGTTGACACTAAGTGACTGATCAGTGACAGGGGGTCACACACTACAGGAGCTGATCGCGGCTCTGTCACCCGACGCTGGTGCGTTTTGTCAAGAAAACATGTGAAATGTGAAACGGGAAATGAGCGATCCTGCACAGAAAACAGCTGTTTGTTATTATAAAGATGGCGATTATAAAGACAAAGAATATGGTTGAAAGGATGGATTAGCACACGCAGGTAGCAGGAAACGTCTGAGCTACAGAGAACTGGAGGTGAGTTAAAAGGTGCAGCTCCCCGACACCCAGTAACTCCTGACTATGAGGTTACAACTCACAGCCCAAAAAGGTGAAAAACAAACGCATGTGTGCACATTCTCAGTTGAGGACTGCAGCTTACTTTGGCTAGCCTTCAACTCAACAGTCAATCATGATTTCAGTTAAATGCTAAAGTTGCTGTTACGGTTACCTTATCTGTGGTCCACTGGCAGAACACCGGTGCTTTCTGATAAGGTGCCGTCGTGCTGTTGCCGTGGCATAAGTTTCGTTGTACAGAGGATAGAGGGTAACATTACAGAGGTGTTCTCTTTTGCTTGAAATAAGCCCATACTTTGGACACTTTCTTCTTTGTCCCTTGCTATTTTCTCTCTCTTCCTCCACTTTACAAACAAAGCCATCATAATCACGTTGTGTTCACACAGGTAAGCGCAATGTGCGACTAATAAATGTCCGTGCGAAACAGTGTGCTATCTTTATATGGATTAAACAAAGCATAGATGCAAAGAATTTGCCCCAATTGTAACTTTCGCAAAAACGTATCTTGTTTACCAAAAGTGTTACTGACTTCAAGTTACTAATAATGTAGACATTTTCTAATCTGCAGAAAGACAAACATACAAACACAGAACAGCTTGAGGAGGCTTAGTCTGAGCCATTTCACAGCAGTATGTCCCCATCAGCAGAATCTTTGTGCTCCTTTTGCTGACTGTACGTATGTGTGTGTGTTTGGGGGCTGATGTCAGATGCAGCCCACCCAAAGTCAGTCAATAAGCTCAGCCCTCTCTTACATGCTAACCTCCCCCAACATTGTTACGAATGATATCTTATCAACACCTGCTTCTGTCTTCTTTTTACTGCAAATTTGCAGTAAAACCTTGATGGTTAAACTTTGCAATCAATCCACAGTTTACCTGTGTGCCGAACCATGCAGATGGAGATGGGTGGTATTTTCAATACATGTTTAACCCCTTCTGTTTTTTACAAATTGCTATCGGTTATAGCCTCATAAACAGATAACATGGACAAAAATCCATATAAGGATTTGTAAGTACAGCTCGGGTGGAAGGGAGAGGGAAGGAGAAGGAGAGGGGTTTGTGAGTAGCCATTCCCTGTGACCTAACTATTAAAAATAACGTTTTTAAGTTTAAATTAAATTTACAAAGGTTTTTATTTCATGAAAAATTTCGCAAAAAAATAACTGTTACTATTACATTTTCCTATCACGCAGCCCCTATAAGCAGCTCCACACTTTGGAAATCGATGCCCTAACTCACAAGACAAAAACAAGATACCAACAAAGACACACACAAACAGAGTGAGATCTTTGCCCCATGCAGACGATCACTTCTGCAGCCTGGGAACAAAGACTGGTAACACTGCTGAAATGACCTCATGGCTGCCTCTATGGAGCCAGACATTAATCCTAAAAACACAGACCGTCACGCTACACACTCTACAGCCAACACAACGTCCAGCCTAAAACAAACTTCTGCTGATCCTGTCTGAGAGTTTGCCTCCTACAGTGAATATATCTATAATATGTCTATGTGGACAAATGCACCAAGATCTGCTCTAGAATTAAGGGAAGATTTTTTATTTTATTTTTCAGGAAATAAATAAAAATCAAATTGAGACAGTATGGGGATCTCAGCTGGTACTATATCCAAAGAAGACACGAACTACTAGGTAGAGTGAACAGACAGGTCTACTGACCAGACAGTCATGAAATTAGATATACGCCAGGTCCTATAATGGCTTTGCTGACCGCAGAGTTTTCCAAAGAGCCACCATCTGGCAACAATTTCCACTTTTATCAAGAAACAACTGAAACATACTGTAACAGGCTGATTGCCATGACATTAAACCTCTATTTGTACTTCTGCATTACAGGGGGTGACATTTGCAAGCCAGTAGCTTCTCTTTATGTGAAGTGTTTGGTTTACTGATTGTGATAAAGTGACTGCTGCTGACTCAGTCAGCACATTTCATGAACTGAAAAAGTAGGGCTGGACGATATGGACAAAAATGTTACCGCAATATCAATAATTATCACGATAAGTATGAAGTCTTTATTTCTTTTGAGTTTAAAGGCTGATTTTTGCTCTTGAAAAAAACAGATGGTAAATTGTGGTTTAAACTCTTCTTTATAGTCAACACTTGAGGCCAAACACTGGATCACTTCACAAATTTGAGATAGAACATTCAAAACAATTATGACAAAATCTTTGTTAACAAATATGGATGAGTAAAATTAAGTAAATGCTCTTTTTCTGTACTTTTTCCTTAACAAAACAAACATTAACACAATTAAGTCCTAATTCAGCAGATTAAAACTCTCTTTTATGACTGTTAAATAAATTGTTATACATCTCATATAAGCGGTATAAAAGGACAACATCACTGAATAAATGATTTTGGGTAATGCCATTTCAGAAATGAAATCTTTAGCTATGTGTCATGAATTGTACGGTTCATTGACGTGGATGAAGAGAAAAGTGCTTTTAAATGACAAAATTTGGTTCTATGAGATCCCTTGTATTGACAGCAGTTTTTGCTCCATTGTATAGCATGAACATCTTCCTGACAGTTCAGAAAGCAGATGAGTAATTTAGTCTGACAGGTCTTTGCTTTTCAGGAGAAGATTTGAACAGCATTGTAGTCTGACCTATGATTATCTAAAATGAAACATTTAGTCTATACCAATTCAAACCCAAGAGGCAAACAAAACGCATACTTTGACAATGACGTAGGAAGGGAGAGAGGAAAAGAGGATTTTTGAAATCCCAAACCTTCTCACCCCCACCAGCAAAGGGGTAAGGACGCCTGCTGGGCGTCTCCAAGTTGGAGTCTAATCCTGCTGAAGGAGAGGTTTCTGCTTGATAACATTCAGTGGGTGCTCAGGGCCATAACGGCTGCTCAACGGCTTGAGATAGATTCCTCAGGGGCTTAGGAGGCAGCAAAACATACAAGTTCCCACACCAGGGTGATGTTTATTATTATAAAATCAAAACTTCTCATCTTTCTGTAACACTGCAGTTTTGAAAATACTGATTCTGCTTCAGCAGACATTTTGTTCAGATGCTAGTCCTCTGTTTACATGAAAACTGTCTTAAATGTAGCACAGATATGGTTACCATTAGATAAGTCACAGACATGTTACATCATCCATGTTTAAAATCAAAAAACTAAATGTTCAATTTAAAAACATCTCACAGAGATGAGTTTTCTGTGTCTGAATCTCTGTCTCACATCTACTTGCTGAAAGAACATACTATATATTCTTTACTGACCTGCTATATTGCTATATACACTCACTGCTGGGGAGGAGTAGACTATTACAGACCTCTCCAAGCAGCTGCAGTGGCCCATTTAAAATGTTTCATGATGGTTTCAGTTCTGATTACCCATAAAAACTGTGATAATGTGAGTTAGGGATCAGATTTGTTGAGACACACCTGTGTAGATAAAATTAAGCTCTTGCTGTGGTCTGATTACACCAAAAATGTGACAATAATGGCTCTCGCCTATGTACATAGTAGCATATAAAATTGTAAAAAAATCACAAAACTCAGTGTTGTTCACAGAAGTAAAGGAGATTTTTTTAAACTTAAAAAAGGAAAAAGGCAAAGAAAAAGCATGTTTCCTAATGAATTCCAAATGTGTTGAGCTCATCTGATAAATATTTAAGCAATTATCGATTATCTTGTCACTAAATACAAAGACACACCTATGACAATAGATAGTGATCACTTCCAGAGGTTTGGAGCCATCATATTCGCTTTTCCCAGCCCCACCCCAAGCCTCCTTTTGTTAAAAACAACACTGAAATGACAGCTGTTCCAACTTCCCTACAATACAGTCTTCCATCTGGCTCCTCTACCTTACTTTGCCATTATCACCACCTCCAAGCAATTTTATCCATTTTGTAAAATAACACCACTTCAAGGGTGAGGTAGGAGGGCCTTACATTTCACCCTTAAGGCTCATGCCCACTCGATGAAAATAAAGACAAGAGGTACAAGTCTCATTCCTTGCTTGAACAAATAAGACTGTTAATGAGAAGTTGACGTAGTCACCGTGACGTCACCCATTAGTTTGTGGACTACCCTTTTGAAGCCTTGGGTTTGGCATTTTGGCTTTCGCCAACATGACCATATTTGAATGAGAGGGTGATGCTAGCTAGCTTGGTTAGCAAGGTGCATCTGTAATTTAAGTTCACTGTGATATAATAAGCTTTTTCAGTGGCGCAGATCAAATGTACACAGTGCAGTGGATACGAGTCGCCTCTATCCTGATTGACAGGTCGCCATGGTAGTGATGTGTCAATCACAAGATAGCCACATCCTGAAGCACACCCCACTGAACATCATGCTGTATTGAAGAAGACGTGAAACTTGCAATTTAGACCATGAACTCATTAGGAAAGTTATACCGATGTAACAAATCAAGTGAGAAGTAGGGTCATTTTAACATGAAGTCCAATTGGGGTTGGGCGATATGGACCAAAAATCATATCCCGGTATTTTTAAGGTGAATACCGATATAAGATACATATTGGTATTTCCTGCTAAGTGGGATTTGAGACTGGGAGGCGGGGTTGCTAGCGGAGTATATTTTTACTATTTGTAGTAGCTTGTTTCTTCTTTCACCATTTTTATTTAAAGCCCCCCTCCAGTGTATTTTGACATTTCTATGATATTTCATATTAAGTCATTTCCTTATAATGTTGATTACTATTATCACATAGTTCGACAATTATTTTTTGACAAATAGCCCAATATTGTGCTCAAAGTTGCAAAAGTTGCTTAGTTGTTAAAACGGGGTGGTGTGACGTATGACTATAGTAAATTCCATAAGTCATACATCATTCTCCAAGCTCTGTCATGCCTCATTAAAAAACTGTCATGCCTCGTTAAGTCAGAGCATCGAACCGATAAACATCTTGTGAGCTAGCTAACCAATTTATCATGTCATTTACTTACAGCAGGTATGTTCATTATGACGCCTGTGCATGCGGTGTTGGTGGACAAATGATAGAAAACGCGTCGCTCTTTCACCTGCCACCGTCTTATATACAGTCTGCAACATGCATTTTACTGACGGCCGTTTTACCAATGCAACGGTGGAGGCACCCTCCGACCTCCATGGTAAAGTAGGCGCACTATAAAACATAGTGGGAGTTATCGTGTGCAGTGCATGACAGGGCAGATTGATAACAGCTGATACGCGCACATTAGTTCCTATCATGGGTAAGTAAGAGCTACTCCTGCCAGACAGTAAAGTGTACTAAACTTTTCAGTGTAGTGATGTTAACACAACATATCGTTAGTGAACACTCCAGCTGGTCAGTTTTTGGTTGTCATGGTAATGTTATGTCCAACTATTAACCACACCCCCTATTCCCTGTTTGAGAAAGAATCAAACAAAAACAGTCAAAAACGGCAGTTAAAACTGGCTGGACGGGGGCTTTAAGTGTTTACTCAATAATCGAATCTGCCTCATTTTCCTTCAGATCTCTTTTCCACACACCCAAAGACCTAACGTACCTCGGTTGCAAACACATGTGTACCCCTGTGTATCTGCCCTGTTGACTTTCTCCATCAGTGGTGGGCTATGTTATATAAAGTCGCAGAAAAAAACTAGTCTTCTGTATTTTTTCACCCATGATTCCATTCTGATCATTCTCCTTATTACACCGAACAAAATTAGAAACCCAACACTTTTGTTTTGGCCCCCATTCATCGTGAGCCGAACGCAAAGATCCTAGAATTTCTCTACGTACACAAAAGGCCTATGTCTCTCAAATATTCACAAATCTGTCAAAATCTGTGTTAGTGAGCACTTCTCCTTTGCCCGAGATAATCCATCCACCTCACAGGTGTGGCATATCAAAATGCTGATCCGACAGTATGGCTATTGCACAGGTGTACCTTAGGCTGGCCACAACAAAAGGCCACTCGAAAATGTGCAACTCATGCTGGTCAAAAACAAAAACCAAACATACCTGGGGTGTGTGTGTGTGTGTGTGTGTGTGTGTGTGTGTGTGTGTGTGTGTGTGTGTGTGTAAACCAGTCTGCTTGGCTTCGCTTTTCAGACCTGGGGTTCCCGCTTACTTGGTCCACTATTTTCCAGACCGGCCCAAAGCTCTTATTTGCCTCCGAGGAGCGAGGATGGATCTCTGAGGAGCTTAACAGAAGTCTTTTACTGGCCGGCATGCGCCCTTATTGGATATCAGTTAAGGATTTGATGCTGCAGTTGACCCTACGGTTCGCAACTTGTTGATACGAGCACCATGTGTACTATAAGCTGTTGTTGGCAAAGGAGGGATGGGTAGTTGCTGGTGGTTGTTTCTTTGTTTCTTAGCCATTGAGCAACATGCTGAAGATTTTCAACTTGAGTTAGTGAGAGCATGCGCAAGGAGGGGACTGCGCAATGTGTGCACGAGCAGTGACAGCCACCGCGTTAAGAGACTCCTGGCTCTGATCGTTTTGACCTGCGAGTGGTGGATTCATTGAAAAGGCATTTTTTTAAAATACTGATTATCTGTCTCAAGTGATAGTGAGTGTTTTGGACAGAAAATAGAGAGTTTTAGAAAGATTGAAAAATATAACTAAGATTTTTTTGATTACCTACTCCTGAATATATGTCTGTTAGCAAGAAACCCTTTTTACATAATTTAGTGTCATTTCCATTCAGTCACATGTGAGGCTGATAATTGAGAGTTGGGTTTAATATGAGTTACATCGTTTCAACTGTCCCTTTTATATTATACCTAAATCATTTCCAAAACCCTAATCATCAATGTCTGGGTTCTTCAATAATAAATTCAAAATATCAGTAAATACAGATGCAAACAATGAATAAATAATATAAACACAGTGTGCTAGTAGGAATGAGCCAGTGCATCTGAGCAGAACACAGAATGCAGGCTGCTATTCACAAGCAGGTATTTGTTAAACAGGTAATGCCTACAGAGAGAAAACATGCAGCTCGGGCAACAATAACTGTGTGCCTTTTTTAGTATTAGCAAAGTGCACACACATGTGCAGACACAAACTCCATCAAGTCTCTACAGCTGTTAAAGCTGACTAACAGCTGAGCAATCTGTGAACACGCCACATGATGCTTCTGAGGAAATTGCGTCTCATTTCTACAAAAACATATTTCCTTGTTTCTTCTCTCTTCGCATGGTTTCCTATGGATGGACTAAGATGCAAGGAAAAGATGCAAGTGAGGGAAACATGGATGCAATTGTAAGACTTGAGATGTACCGAAGGTGTGATCAGGAGCACAAAGCAGCAGGAAAATATGCAAGCATACAGCACAAATGAAAGAGTTCTGAATCATGAATCCTGAAACCATACAAGTGAATGTTAAAGCCTTAAGAGAGGTCATGATGCAACTTATCAAGTCTGACATAAATCTTTTGATATTAGTGTGAGTGCCTGATATCCCTTGAGCAGCAAAATTCATTTTTGGTAGAGGTTTAATAAACAGCCCTGCTGCCATTAAAGAGTCACATTCTGCTTAAAGCTGTAATATAATTAACGGTCGAGCACAAGGCTGTCTATACTGGAGAGGCTGCAAATACCTGAATGGATGCTTACCCCTTTCATTACATTTTGCTGTGTCTTTGCCTGAGGGAAGCTTCTCTTTAGGTGAGTGTTCAACCTGTCACCCAATAAAGCCCTTCCCAACCAAATGACTGGCTTTGATGATCAGCCTTGGACTTATGCCAGGTAGCCGTAGAATACAAAACAATTGACCTTATGAGATAAAAAGCATTTTGGTAAAATACAGTGATACAGTATAAGACACGAAGGTAATTTACTTCCTTTAACTTATCTAAACACCAAACTAAATACACCAAACTAGCTGTCCTTCAACAGTCTGATCCAGTTTCAAATATCCCTCACTGTTGACGAATGTCAGAGGCATTGTTTACAATAATGGTAACCCTTCCTGGAGGTATGTAACAAAAGAAATGAACAATAAAATCTCATGTTACGGAAATAATGACTCTTGATTATTTTCCCACCATAGCTACAGACGGTGAACAAATGAAAGGAAAACTTGAATAAAAGAGTGGAGAAACATATCAAATGCAGATGCTTCCGTGCAGCTGGGCTCACTGGTTAGTTTGGTCACTTTGATAATGACGTGTATAAAATGTTGTTTCACACCTATGGAAGATGTTGGACCAAAGTGTAAGATAAGGCTCTCCACCACCATATCCTTAAGACCAAATGATTTACATAAAAAGATTGATATAAATATTCTGGAGGCTTCTTGACACTTCTTGTTGGTTTTCCTTTTAATGCACACTAATAACACACTCATAATGTAAAAGGTTGAAATATGACTAGGCTGGAACCATGGAAACAGAATCCTTTTATTATAAAGTTAATGTGAGTATGCTCAGATTCAAAGCAAGTCATAATCGCTGTAAAATAGGTGGAATAGTTGCATTACTCAGTGGCATTTTATGTAATCACCTAAATCTACTTTGTTCACTCTCTTTAAGTGCTTCCATTTTTGTGAAAAAAATTTCAAGCAAGGCAGCACTCTCTCTTTAACAATTAGCATTTACTGGAGCCTAATATATATTAATGACCATAACTGTAGATATAATGCCCCAAAATCAGTGTGAATATGATATTTTTTTCTTTATTTAAAATTTTTTTACCAACAAGAACCAGAAAGTACCATTTAATTTATGACAAATTACTATTCATAGGAGTCTAAATATGCGGATAAATAAGACGGATTGGGTGTTTTTATTGAGTGTGATTTGAGTTCATGGGATTTGCAACGAAGTGAAACCACACTTAATAACAATTCAACTGCGGCAGAAGCCAAAGATATCCTGGAGGTAAGACTCAGACTTCACTTAATCTTCCATTGTTCTGCCAAACACTTTCTGTGCTTCAAGCAGCACTGTGAAGGGTTTCTTGCCTCTTTGGTGTGAAACACTCTACTACGTTAAAGCTACCACACAAACTTCAGCTTAGAGCAAAGCTTTTCTTCAATATTTGCACAAAGACAGCCACGTCACCTCAACATAGCATCATGACAGAAAGATCACGGAAAACTAACACTGGTTACGTGATGTGGAGAGGCATCTTCACCCATAAAAAAGCACTCATGAAATTATTTTGATCAGAAAAATGTCTTTCTCTGCCTATTGTGAATGTTTTTTAAAAATGTAGTCACTGATCAGAGATCTTTATCATTAGCTGGAATAAATAAGCCTTTTTGTATCACAGGGAGTGCTGCACACATTCCAACATGTCTTTGATGGGATGGTTAACCCAAAAGGCAGCAAACCAAAATAGGGTGTGGCACTTGAATAACTTTCATTTGAGCCCAGTTCACTTGTAATCACACCCACCCACACACGTTACTCACAACTGCCCTCCCTCCGAGCCGCAACCATAACAGTTTCCATCACATTCTCAACATTTATACCAACACCATTAGCCCTCAGGGCTCAATAAATGTATTGCTGGATGATCACAGATATAACATATTGTTGTACGTTGGCTGATAGGGAACAGCAATATGGATTTGAAACGTAACATAATATAACAATATGGAGCTGATCAATTAAGCAAAAAAAAAAATTCAGTGACAATGAAATGCAAAAATGACCATTCCCAGTAAAATTGTGATTAATGTCGCAATTTGTGTTAAAATAGTGCAATATGATTTTTTTCTGTATATCGTTCAACCATCACAAAACAACAAGTTTTCCTAAAATGAAATGTTTTGGGGGATAATCCCCCAACAACTAATAAGACATTAGAAATCTAGCGACTTCATCACATAAATGCTCCAATATGTCTGACCATCTTACGCATTGATTTGCAACATTATGTTTGTTTGTGTCGGGGTTGCTTTTGGTTAGCGATCACACTAGATGCGTACCATACCGCATCTCTTCAAGTGGGCCCCGAACGATCAAAGTGGTCAAACGAACCGGACTTGGGGGGTTAAATGTGCTCACCCATGGTACGGATTGCCTAGTGCGAGTACACCTTAAAGCAGGGGAAACTGGACGTGGAAATTTACATTGTCTCACCGTATATATCATTATATTAGCCTGTCATGGCCAATAAGACAAACACTACACTACATGTTACAGGAGAAAAAGTACTGCTGGCAATATGTGTTTCACGTGCCTGAATGCGTGTGTAAAACACAAAGAAAACTCGTACAAACATTGGTTCATATTCAGCATGCTGTAGTTTCTCCAGCAGAGTGTGTTGTTAACAATGCTTTGCAGCTTATAAGAAGACAGAACATCACAGCTAAACCAACAACAGTTCAAAGTGTGTTATCCTGAACATCCACTGGGCACAGCTGGGTCACGGATGCCAGAGCCAATCACAGCCAGTCTTTCCAATCTGCCTCAGAAAGCCCTCATTTCATGTTGGCTGCAGAATAGATGAGTCACAAGTACAGTGTCTCCTTCACTGAGACAATAGTGTGAATCAGCTCACCTGTCCGGCAAAGTGGTTTTAGTGCATTTTGGCCATCCACACAAAACACAGCTGAGGTCCCCAACTGACAGGACAGATGATCACTGTGACAACAAGCTGTGACTGTGCGAGGCAGCTCAGACTAATCTCAAATCTAACCAGGAAATCCAGTTTCTTTTATTTTACTCCCTAAGCTGTCCTGTCTGCTCCTGTCTCTGCAGATACAGCTCAGAAAACCATCAGGTTTTGCTGAAGCTGAACATTTTCCACAAATTTGGGCTTGTGGTCTAAGGTGTTTGGAGAATGTGAATCTGACCAGTTCAACCATTTTCTCTTTATCTTGCTGAATACAATTCTTATCTAGATATTCTCCTTTGTTTTTTTTGATACTTATCATAGTCTAATTAAATTTTCAACAAAATACTGATATTATTTGAATTTCTTGCTAAAATCTTTGACAAAATGTATCAAAAACGAATAACAGTTAAACATGAAAGCTTAAGGAATATTTTAGGACTAATGTTTGGAGAATAAACAGTTACTCCATTAGTCAAACAACAATTAAACAGCAACTATTTTAGAAAGTGATATATGGGAAGACAATTTTATATTTCTCTGGTTCCAGCTTCTCTAATGTGAGGAATTTCTGGTTTTCTGTGTTTTCTATCTTTGTAAACTAAATATCTCCAGGTTCTGAACTATTTTTACATTAAACAACTAATTGACTATACAAGAAAATAATAAACAGATTAATCGATAATTTAAAAATTCATTAGTTACAATCCTGGTCATACATTTTCTCCTTCAACTTAAACTTAATATCATAAATTCTTGTTATCTTCTGTCTACTGGGAGTGCATGAGTGCAATTATACATGACAATGCTAATATCGAGAAATCTTGAAATTAATCACTCTTAACAGATTGTCTTCTACACAAGAGATTAACATAAACTCAGCCCGAACTAAAGACCTCACCCTGCCTTTAATCTACAGCTGGTATTGAGGGAGTGCCTTTGCATTTTATATCATGTTCACAAAGTTTTCTCGTCCAGCTACCTTAAATGGTTTGGAATGCTAACAGGTAGCATTCCCTGGCAGAAATAAGTTCTTGCCAATACTTGATAGGCAAACCAGATTGCAGAACAATGACAGAAAACAATGCAATTCAACAAGTATCACTGCAAGACAATGTCTATTGGAGTGTGAAAAGGCATCGTATGACTTGTGTCTGGAAATTCAGTTTAGCAAAAGTAAATCCATAAATTCTTACTTTAGATAAGTTAAAAATAATATAATAATTTAGACTGTGCAAGGACTGGAAGAAGATACAGTGTCCTAAAATGATTTGTTTTCTCTGGCCAGTTACTGTTTGCATATTAAAAGCAAGTGTCCTTTGAATTCCCCTTCGCCTCTCCTAAAGGGAAAAAAAGTATTTTTCTTAATTATTAGTCACCCCTCCAGGAAAGACTGAGTCAGTTCATCTCCCAGACATTGTGCACCAATAAGGGAAGAATGCAACCAAAACATTTGTAGCACGACTCACTGCTGTCAATGTAATGGCATGCTGACTGATTTAATTAACTTATGTTTTATGAACATCAAAAGATTTCAGGATGAAGCTGGAACAGGTAGTGATGATCCTATGATACTGTGCTCTCGTCTTTAGCAAGACACACATCAGAACTGTCTTAAAAAAAAAATTTAAATTGACTTAGAGCTATAGCGATGTCTGTAAGCATACTGCCATCTGTCTGTTTTTCCCTTGGTATTTGTCTGCACAGAGGAATGGAATGGGGATGTTATAAAATTATCATTGAGACCTCTATGTCTTGTCTGTTTCCTCAACACAACTTACATCCAACTTTTCAAGATGTAGTAGGTACAAAAAATGCCTGCTTGAATTTAAAATGGGTGCCTCTGCTTCCGGCTGAAGGAGTGAGACAACTATCAATGAGGATACAATACCATTTCATTCCTGACCCCCCCCACTGTTAAAATGGGGCAGATAGCTTACCACACACAGCTCCTCTGGCTTTGTGCCTTTCTCATGGTAATTGCTGGAGCTGAAAACAGAGTGCAGTGCCAAACACCCACTGCACGTTGAACTGTGCAGAATTGTAATGATTGTCCATTAAGCTCAGAGGGCCATTGCTAGATTGTAAAGAATTAATTCAAGATTAAGGCATATGATGGGGTTACTTAACAAAGCAGAAAAGCATAGACCTGATTAATTCATATACTGTATATCTAATTATAATGTGTTATTCATTGAATACTCTTGGCTGTAACACAACCTGTGAACACAGTCACTGTAACATTCCTGGAGGGACTTATGTGGCATCCATGGTGCCACGGAGCCTCGGTGACAAAGTGCAACAAAGTCTATAGACAGTTGAGGTTTTAATGTAATATTTTAATACAAGCATTCTGCTATACTTATTTTATGTAAGGATATATATACACACTTAGTTACCAGTTTATCAAGAACACCGAGCTAAAACCAATGAAGCCTAACAAAACAATCCTGCGAAATATGACCTCTATGAAGGTTATAATGTTTTTAATGAAGGGAGACGTTGAAGATTCAACTTTACGTCATTTTGGAGGCCGTAGTTTACATTTTAAGGGCAAAAACAAATAACCCTGAAAATAATTTGACAATTACTTCATCAAGATAATCCTTTATTGTAGCCCTAATTTGTGGTGATGTGGTGTTATACTGCGAAATGCCTCTAACATTCAATCTACCCTTATTGATATAAATGCGGTGGACAGAATATTTGAAATACCCCTCAGCACAAGGTATTATTCAGCAGCCCCATAAACTACAGCCTTAAAATGATCATAAAGTTGATTAAATACCTTTTCTTATAATGTCTACATTACATAACCACTTACTGTCGTATTAGACTGTAGTAGTTTTAGGCTACCTAGTTGTACCTAATAAACGAGTAAGTTAACTTAAAATATTAGGGCTAAGCCTTCCTCCTACCAGACATCTTATATCTGTTGGTGAGCTGCTGCTTCAATAAAAGTCACAATTTGAAACCCCAGATTCTTGGGGTCGTGAGGTTGTATTCCTAGTCACAAGAGAAGCCTCGGTGAAAAAGCACCACATTGTTTTTAGAGACCATGGGTGTCCCCGGTGACCAACCAGGAGGCCCCTTGGTGCACAGATTCACGGAGATTTCTTTCTGACCTTTGTGAATAACAACAACACAGTCAGCGGCCATAGATTTAGGCCAGATCAATAAAAAAAATGAACGTGACTGCACGCAGTGTAACAAACTATCAGGCCACCTCCACCACTCGCGCAAAGGCGCAGGTGCTTAAACTTGCTGGCGGTGTATTTTCCAACCACACTACAGCCGCCGTGGGAACATGACCGAGGTTAACGTGGTTGTTGAGGACAGGTCAGGGAAACGAACAATAACCTCACCGCTCTTAAAACACAACGTCTATCATTGGCCAGGTCGATTAACGCAAAGCTAATTCAATGGTAAGAGACAAAGAATCCTAGCAAAACTTAGTCAATAGAGGAAAAAACAACTTACTGTGATTGTAACTTCGTGCTTTTTCAACCGATACTTGAGGCTCTTCATCTTGTATCTTGTGTTGGTTTCTGGTGTTAAAAACTTCCTTTGGTGAGTAAGTTCATAGATAGTAGAATAAACTTTCCAGAAAGTTCAGACGAAGTCAGTTTTATCTGTCTCCTTTTCCTCACACAGCGAGTTTCACCTGACGCCTAACCGCAAACTATGCTCGCACTTTGATTGACAAGCGATGGAGCCAATCGAATTGAACCATGCCTGGTCCGGTTTACTTTTGATCCAATCGGCGACGTCTGAGGGCGGGACTTCCTCGCAAAGTGCAGTTTGAGACATCCTTGGATGGCGCTGGTGAAACCTGGCATGACGTTAGGCTTACCTGAAGCCCGAAACACCTGGAGAAAGTGCTTATGGAGCTATAAACAACCTGGAATAAAAGCTCTCCTTATGTTATTTACAGTAAATTATCTCAATAACTACACAAACTGTCTGTTGTCTAGTTAGCTGTCCGGTGTTAAGGAAACACCAATCTTAACCTTACAGTTAATAAAACTTACTAGGTCAGCCCAAATTTCAGGAGGAATATTCCTACCTTATTATCAGACTTATTAGGCTTATTTATTACATTTGGTACACAAGCCAGTGTCACAATCTGTGTTCTGATTCTTGTTTCTTGCTTACAGTGTTAGGTTTTGTTCCATATATTTGTGTTTGCTCTGTTCAGCCTTGTTTATGTTTATTTGCATCTTCAACTTAGTTCAGTTATCGGTTCATTCTGTGTTCCTATTTTAGTTCCCGTGTAGTCAGAATTCTATATCAGTTCTTTGTCTTGGTCCTTAGATGTGCTACTAGTTCTTCCCGTTTGGTGTCACATGCTACCTGTCTGCTCTGTTTAGTTTAGTTCTCTGTAAGTTTTGTTTATTGGTCAGTTCATTATCTGTTATTTAGTCTGTGTTTTGGGTTTCAGTACTTTCTGTTGTGGAGTTGTCTGTGGTGTTCTGTTTTCTTGTCTACTTTGTCTCCTGTTTTGTTCTAGAGGTTGTCTTCATCTGTTTGTATCCAGCTTGTTTCCTGTCTTGTCTTGATTACACCTCTCACCTGTAGATTCTCTCCCTGCTCGTTAGCCAGTGATTAAATGTTTGTTATTCCTATTGTGCTCTTGTCAGTCCATTGCAGCTTTTCGTGCTCTGTCTTGTGCTCTGTCTTCTGATTTGGATTTGTGGATTTGGATTTTTCCCTTTGGATACTCTGTTTGGATTGTTTATTATTTTGGTTTGCTTGGACTCAGCCGCTCTTAGTAAGTGTGCTCACTTTTTGTTGTTTAATAAATAATCTGAACTGTACCGGCTCTGTGTCCTGCATTTGGGTCCTCAACCTTTCAACTACACACCAAACCCTGACAGCTGGAATAATCAGCAGAGACATTCAAATGAGCAAATCTGTTCCTAACAGGGTAGAGCTAAGAAAGTTTGTTTCAGTGGTAGGACAATACTGGTTTGCTGTTCATAGAAACATTGAGTTAAGGTATGCATATGATATCATGTTTAAAACATTCAGCAAATGGAAATATCCAGACCACTGTGGAAAACCCACATGGTACCTTGTTGTTTTCATTTGACAAATATTTGTTTTATGCTATGTTTTATACCCTGCTATGATCAATGGCGGAATGTAACTAAGTACATTTATTCAAGTACTTTATTTAAATGAAAATCCAAGGTACTTTACTCAAGTATTTTCTTTTCACGCCACTTTCGTACTTCTAATTCACTAAATTTCAGAGTTCTTCTCTACAATTATTTTACAGTTGTTATGTTTAGTTACTAGTTACTTAACAAATTAAAGATTTTTGCATTAAAAACACATGAAAAGTGTATAAAATATGATGTGTTATAAATTTTCCAACAGTTTATACAAGTATAGCTTAATACAGTCAATTAACTGTTTAGCAACATTTTTCATAATTGATAAAGTAGTTTTAGATGCAAAAACAATCCATGATTCCAGTTTCTGAAATGTCTGCATCTTTTCCTTTTTAATCATTATAATTCATTATATATGTTCTAATTATTTTTAATTTTGTATTGTTGGTAGGACAAAACAAGCATTGTGTGAACATGTCACTTTGGGTTATGATAACTTGTCATGGGCATTTCTCACTATTTTCGTCTCCTTTACAAGCCAACCAATCAATTACTTAAAGTAATCAGGTTATTAATCCAAAATTAAAATAATTATTAGTTGCAGTCCTGTACAAATAGTTTTTTAAAAATAGTGCCACCTCAACCAACCGAGTATAATCCTTTTACATTGATACATGAGTAATAATAATTACATATTATTACAGTGTGGTAAGCTTTTAGTATTTTTATGCTGCTTAAGTAGTAATAGATCTGAGTAGCCTACTTCCTCCACCACTGGCTCTGTTCATATAAATAAATTAGTTGTCAACTACTGTCAGCCACATTGCCATAAACTTGAAATAGCCAACATATCTACAGATACAGGTTAAAACAGGTGGCTATTGAGTTTTTGGGAGAATCGATCACAATGAGGGGGAAATGCTGCCTCCTTGTGGTCTTTAATCATCCCGCGTTTGCTAGGGCTCTCTCCTCACTCAGAGGCAGCCTGCCAGTCAGTCAATCAACCAACAGATAATCGAAGGGTTAACGTGTAGCTGAGGGGATATGGTTTTTTTTTTTTGTTCCAGATGCCCTCCGTCTCCTACCGTCGTTTTATTGCGTGGCATAATTGACTTTGAGGAAATATTTACTTAGCTAAATGCTACATGCTGTGAAATGTGTCTGTCTGAGCAAACTCTGTAACACCGTTACCATGGAGGCATCGCTGCCGATGAGGTAATGTTTGTCTCGGCCGGAGGCGCAAAGACACATTGGCCTGCAGATAATTTCGGGACTGTAAATAAAGAACGCTACAGCCCAGAGGAGACGGTGGAGGAGTGGTGGGATAGGAAGTATTCGGATCCTTTATTTAAATTGAAGTACTAATACCATTGGTGGACAGCTACTAAGTATATTCACAAGCTTCAGCATAAAAATTGATGTAGCCTATTAAATCAATAATGATAATGCAAAAATAGGTTAAAATAGGCCATGCAATATTCTGAAATGAATTGATTCTGCATAATGAGTAGGCTACTTTTACTTTTTGATACTTTAAGTAGGTTACACGTTGATGCTAGCACTTTTGTACTTTTAGGCTACTTAAGTAAAAAACAAAAACAAAACATGACTTTTAGGCAGAGCCTACTTGTAACAAAGTACACCGTGGGATTTCTACTTTTACATAAGTACAAGCTCCCAGTATGTCTTCCATTACTGCTAATCAGACTGTAAAACACTCTTTTACAAGTAAACACCCTGCATTGAAAATGACACTTACATTAAAGTATGTACATATAATCAGGAAAATTTACTTAAAGTAGGCATGTTAAAAGTAAAAGAAAAATGGCCCCTGTGACTGTTATACTATTATATATTATCATTAGATTAGTAATACTAGTATTTATGTAAAAGCAAAACTTTACTTTAGTTGGTTGTGTGCAACTAATAATTAATTTCATTATTAATGTTCTTTGGATTAATTTAATTTGAATGCCCATTACAATTACCTAGAGCCACAGAGATGCTTCTTTTATCTAACCAAATAGTTAAACATTAGGAATGAATCAACAAATTAGAATTGTTACAATAATTTAACATAAATAATAAAGTAAAAAAAGAAATCATGACTTTATTTCATGAAAAGTGACTTATTAGTGGCTAATTGTTTCAGCTCTACTTTTATATTCTGTTGGGATAGCTTCAGATGTTTTGTTAGCAAATATCTGTAAAGTAAGCAGGATGTAAAGATATGAAATAACTGTTGTGGAGTAAAAAGTACAATATTTCCACTGAAATGTACAAACAAAGTGGTAGACAGACGGCTGATTCAGTGCATTGTCTTGATCCTGGTCTTGTCTGTCTGGACGTATTATTTTGATCTTGTCTGCCCTGTGTTTCTACGCCCTGATCCTGGTTTTAGTCTGTGTCCTTGTTTTTGTTTGGAGTTAGTCTGTCTGTATTAGTCTGCTTTTTTGTTCTGTGCTCTGAGTGTTGTTTTAGTCTGTTTCCTGTCTTGTTTGGTTTTGGTCTGTGCTTGTAATCAGGTTTGCCTTGTCTGTTCTGTGTTTTGGGTTTGAGAAGTTTGATTATTTTCTTGTGTTCTATAACCTGTTTGTTTTCAGTATGTCAATCATCGTGCTTAAATGTTTGTTATTTCTGTTCTGTCCTTGCTGGGCTGTTTGTCTCTCCGTTGCGTGTGTCTGCTTGCCTGCCCGTCTCAACTGCCATGTTTTGGATCATTCTCTGTTTATGGACTTTGTATTTTGCTGCCCTGTGAGTCACCTTTGTTTGTGGATTTCTTTTGTTTTCTGCAGTAAGTTTGGTCACTCTTATGTTAATAAATACTAAGACAGTTCTGTTCTGCCTTCATGTCCTGCATTTGGGTCCTTAACCTGGAATGGCCCAAGCACACAGCAAATCCAGACATGCAATCTAATAAAGAAAATATATAGTTTTTCTTAAATATTTATAAATATTTTTCTGTCACGGCAGGATTAACCTGCAAAGAACCCTCAGGCAGAAATGTGCAACCCCTCACTCTTTGAGCAATGAAAACAGTTCTAGTACTGCAGGAATACTACCTGGCCCCAGAGTTTTTGAGTGGTAATTTAATAAATTTATTAATTTAGAAAGATGCAACATAAGCACAAAACTAAAAGAAAAAAATAAGGTCAAGACAGCAGTGGTGGAAAGTATCGTACGATACTAAAGTAAAGTACGTTTACCGAAACAGTCTAGTTCAAGTACAATTAAGGTAATTTCACTGTACTTGAATTTTCCCATTTCATGTTCCTGTCTACTTTTCAATCCACTGCTTTATTTCGATCACACATTTACATACAAAATGTGTGATCTTATAAAATATTTACTACACAACAGTAGTTTAAATTTGCCCCACCTTGACCATCTACAGCAATATTTATACATAAAAGCATAATTAGTTTTCCAATAACATGTATAATAAAGTAGTAAAATTCTTTTACTTGTTAAGGAATAACTTTCCAGTGTGGTACTGCTGTTTACTTATGTGTATCTGGGTATTTCTTTCAGCACAACGAAACAAGGCTTAAAGATGAGGCAACGGCAGGACCCACCTTAAAGTCTGAATCATGACAGTTGATATGTTTTTAGTGTTGCATATTCCCAAAGAGCTTTTCTATTAAGTTACAAAAATAAAACCCAGCTGACACACAGTACACCAGAATCTTTCAGGTCCCCTGGAGTTCTGGGGCACTTTGCTGATGGGTATTTTTTAAACTTTCTTTTTCAGCACATATTCTTGTTAAACAGTCCACAGGGCCCACATACTGACCTGTGTAAAATGTTTTATACACAACATGTTGCTTCCTCTACTGCTGGAGAATGACTTTGAATAAACTTTCTAATTTAAAACATATGTATATAAAACCAGAAATTCCCCAAGAACAGCAAAAACAATCAGGTGCTGGTAGATAGCACGTCGAGTCATATTTATAAATATGTATGTGTTAGGGAATGGATTTCTAATGGAGGCTGTATTTGTTTTTATTCATTTATTCATACTGATCTTGGGATATGTATTGTGTAGTCTGTCATGTGTTGTTACATCAGTAACTCACTGACAGTAATGCCTCTTTAACCCCAATTGTTTTTTTTCCCCTCATTTTTTTTTCAGATAATGAACTTCTTTTTTTTTGTCAAACGGTAGAGTAGTGGGCATTTTGGATTTGAATTGTCATGATTACTACTCCTTCACATCGCTCACACTTGCACAATTTTATATTTTTCATGAACTGAAGATGTACATAAAAGATGGATGATTTTGCTTGCTGCCTTGTCAGATGAATATTAAACTACAGTCTACAGTGTAAGTCTTTGATGTCTGATGTTGTTCCTTAATGTGACTGTGAGCCTTTCCTCCATTCCCCCCCATCTTATTTCATCAGTGAGTGACACTTTGCAAAATGCATCTTGAAAGAACAGCCATGACCCCAAATAATTTACAAGATATGAACAAGAAAACCCAGCAAGCAATGTAGAGATTGTGTAGAAACTTTTTTTTTTTTTTTTTTTTACAAATTAATACAAATACACAAGATACAGATACAAAAACATGAACTGCCAAGTGTTGACCATGTGGTCCATTAAATTGCACCTCATACGGCAGAATAAGCACATAAATACACACATGCAACAGTAACAAATATCTATCGGATGGAATGCACAAAAACACCAAAAAGTTGCTTGTGGAAACTTCTCAACCGAAAACTTTTTTTTGTGTGTGTGTTTTCGAGGAAGTGAGAGAAATAGGATAAAGGGTGAGATTCTGCTAAAAACAGTTTCCTAAATTTTGTTTTACTTCTTAGTGGTGACAAGCTCCTGAGACCTTTAAGGAGGAAGTGTATCAGTTCAAGTGAAAAATCTCATCCAAGTCTGCACTCAAAAGGGTGGTACTGGTTATTTTACATGTGGTCTGGGAGATGTGGATGGCGTGCCTCAGTAGGAGTGCTGTGTGCTGAGAGCTCTCACACAGCCTTGCGGTGGTACTCTGGGGGTGCGACCTCGTAGTCAGTGGCACTGAAGAGGGTGGATAAATTCTTTACCAGGTACCTGAGGAAAGCATTACATTGATTGTCATTGTGGAGTGGGAAGAAACTGGTTATTGCTGAAAGATTAAATAAATTTGTCCCTCAACATTCCTCATACCAAGCTTGGTATCGCATTAACAACAAATATCTCAAATTATTTTTATACTAATAGAAGAGTCCGATGATCATTAACAGGATTTAAAAGAATAGAAAGTTATTACTCCACCCTCCATCCTGTCAGATTAGAGTCCTGACAGTAGTCTTGTCCAGTTCAAGTTCTACTGGAAACTGCATGTTTAATTCAGAAAATATCAGACAGGTTTCTTGTTTTCATAGAAAATGTATAAAAACACCATCACTACAGTTTTTTTTCCCAATACACTTCATCCACAGTGTGCCAACTGATGTGACCTTTACCATTGGTTCGTAAGCAACGACTACAGCTACTTAAATACATCTGCGACATGATTAGTCTTTTGATGATTAGCTTTTCTAGCCTGATAATCAGTCCATTCTTTTCTGCAGATAATGTGTTGTCTCTGCTTCACTAATGGTATGAATGATACTGGTAAAGGCACACTGCCATACACAGCAGTGTAGTAAGTGAAGAAAATAAATCCTCTGTGTGTTCACCATTTATCACTGTTGTATTCTGGTGCTCCAGCTGAAAACACTTCAGCTAGGAGCAAAAAGCTACTTGAGAGCTTTTGCTCATGTCACATTTGTTCACCATGTTTCTGAATCTGCGTCAGCTACACAGCCTGTTATTTCTGAAAATTGCACATAAAATGTCATATTCCTAAATATCATATTATGTCATCCTCCAGTACTGGACTTAAGTACAACTTGAAGGTACTTGTACTGAGTATTCCCATTTAATGGTGCTTTAAACTTCTACTCCACTAACGTACAGAGAGAATTATTAATTGAAATATTGATTTTACTCGAATACATTTATTTGATAGCTGGAATTAGTAGTTACTTTACAAATGAAGATTTTACATAAAACACATGCAGTTGTTGATCACTTGTTGAGATTTCCCCTCTGAAATTCTTACATACTTTTATCTGAAAAACTGTTTAAGGCTCAAAAAGGTAAGACTGTCCAATATTTAACAAAAAAGATCAGATGAAAAGTTCAAATCAAATTTGAGCATCAGAATGTTGTTTGTCTTCTTTCCTCTCCTATTAATCAATCATATCAAAATTCATCTTGTGAATCTTTGCATTCTCCGCCTGGAGCAGCTATAACAGAAAAAATGTTTTTTGAAATTAATAATGTCATATGAGTTGGTCTCAGCAAAAATATTTTTCGGAGCAGAAAATCGATTTGTTGGCTTATGTTTTGGAGATCTGCAACAAGCTTGGCTGCACTAACATGCATGTGGATGTAACATGACATTTGAGGATCAGTCGAACAGGAAATGGAGAGTCTGCCGGTGTGCTGGGAGTTAGACAGATAGATAAATAAATAAGTACTTTATTCATCCCCAAAAGGAACGTTCAGTGTTGCGGTAGCAGTGGTTTACATAGAATACAATTACAGTTACAAAACATTCACAACTTACACAAAACAAGCATGAGGTAGGTCAAAAGAAATTCAATTTATACATTCACAAATATATATTCATACAGAAGTTGAGTTAAACCTTACTTGAGGAAATCTTGGAGGTAACTGAGCAGCAAAGCCAGACTCTTCTCGTCCAGTGGAGTGTAGGCTAGCATGGCTCCAATACGAACTGTCAGGGGAGGGAAACATTTGTGATGAACAATCCTCCTACCCAAAAAGACTGAGTGCTGTAATAAAATCAAAATGTGCTTCAACAAAGTATTAGTCTAAGGGTGTGCAGGGTTTTTATTTTTCATTTTTCCCCCTAGAAGATTTCAGTTTGTTATTCTATTGAATTGTTCACATTATAGGTCACATTAAAGGTGGAGAAAGTTCTGATATGATTTATCTTTGTCTCATTATTTTACATCATAAGATCCTGGCATTTTAACAGAGGTGTGTAGACTTTTTCTATCCAGTGTATGTATACATATGTGTATACACAATCAACCGAGGCACCCTGATGAAACTACCACAATACAGTAAAGCTGTTTTAGGGATACAGCTGTCAAGTACAGTTTGTTATTTCCAATACCAGGATAATATATTAAGTATTTTTATACTGCAAAAGTAATATTTCCTATTATATAATTTATAGAAACATTCTATAGACTTTTTGATGAAATACTAAATAACAAAAAGGGGAATGTTAGTTTCTTGGCTAATCCAGTAAATTAAATACCTGACAAATCAAGGTACGGTACTCAATCACATCGCATATGCACAAATCTTGTACATATTTGTCATAGAGCAGTCTATTGCTGTTCATGCCGAATACAAAGAGAAACATCAAAGAGATAGCTACAGCAAAATCTCAACTAAATGACAAGTCACAGATGACATAAAGAGCAGTTATTATAATTTAAAAATAACAAACTTATTCATAAATTTAAAATGATAAATCCTAATTAGGTATCAAAGGACATAGTTAAACACTCACTGCTACTTTCATGTGGAAGATTCCCTCTCGCTCATGACCTTTTGAGTGTTTCCCAACTCAAGTCTAATGTCAGTATAACAAATCAATTTTTAAAATCCATGGTGAGAGTCACAGTGCAGGTGGTGAACTCATCTGAACCACCACACAAGCTTTGTTATGGTTCAAGATATCCCAAAATGGGATATCTTGAACAAAAAGCCTATTTAACATCAGACAAAACAGTGGAAACACAGAAACACTGTTTCCCATAATTTCACAAGCCTTACTTAAAATGTTAATGTGAAGAACAGCGATGCCTCTCAGTGTTCACAATGCTCATGCTTCTGGAGAGAACATTTAACAGTTCATTTACAAAAACACAGACAATAGCTAAAAATTTAATTTATTTCTGCAGCCACAGTAAATGTGTAAGATGAATTTTCTGGGAATTAAATTAAGTCATTTGCATTCATGCTGATTGCCTGTTGTGGTGTGTGGTGTCTAATGCATGTGTGTGCGCATGTGTGTGTGTTTTATGCTTTTATTTCCCGGTGAGGACTTTAACCTGAATGCAGACCAACTGATTGGGGACAAAAATTGACGGTAGAGATGGTTTTTGAGGGTTAAGACTTGGTTTTAGGTTTCAGGTTTCAATTAGGTTAGGAATTAGTTTAGGGGTAGGGTTAAGGTTAGGCATGTAGTTGTGATGGTTAAGGTTAGGTTAAGGGGATAGAGAATGCATTATGTCAATGAGATGTCCCCATGGGGATAAAGAACAAACAATGTATGTGTGTGTGTGTGTGTGTGTATGCGTGCGTGCGCACGTTTCACTGTGTGTCCCTACCAAACAGGCGCAGCAGGTGGGGAGCTCCGTACACCTGAGACATCGGCATGTCTGGGTGTTCAGCCAGGATCTCAGCGTACTGTGGCCTCTCAAACTTGTAAAGCAGCTGAGTGCCCAGCATGACGTTAAAGTACTCCCGAATCCCTGCCACCACTTCGTTTACCGCATACTCCCTAAGTGGAGGGGGAGAGAAAAGTCAAGTTTCTCTTTAAGCTTCCATAGACACTTCAGAGATCACAGTTTTAAAGAACCATAAATTATACATATTGGAAAACATGCTTGAGATAAATAACTAACTAACCTAACACCACAAACCATGATCTGACACAGAAGAAAAACATTAAAAAAAGGGATGCTGCAAAAAATACTTGGTGAATTTCATTGCTTTTCCCTCTGAAACATGACATTTGTCCTGCTAGCTTCCAAGAAAGGAAACTGTCAAACTGATTTGTAAAGGAGTACTTCATCACTCCAGTCTCACTACCATTTTCAAATGTGTCCCTTTTTTCAGAGCTTAGATTTAACTGGGCACCCCTTTTTGTATTCAAAGCAAGTATCCAATCTTAGCAAGTTGATTTCCATAATCTACTAAAATGAATAAAATATCATGGTAGTCTAGAAGACAGACACATGTAAATGAGTTATGTAAAGGAAAATAGCCAGCAGCATATATGGTTTGCTGTCAAAAAAAAAGTGGTAAATACAATAGTGCTGGTCATTTGTATACTTCCATCTGCAGGATGTCCAATTATAGTTGAGAAAATTCTACATAATTTAACACGCTGGTTAAATTGCACAAGATTGTCGAAACTGCCTGTAATCTATTCCATACTATTCCAAAGGAATTAAGGATACTGATGCAGAAAAATTAACATTGTGTGACAGGTGGCTTGATGAGGTAGAACAGATTATCACAGCATACTGATGTCCCTCTACTTTCACATGATTTGAAGGAATTAAGGTGTTTATTCTTACTTGTTGTCCGAGTTTCCTTTAGATTTCTTATAGTTTGCATAGTCCTCCAAGACAGTCTCTACGTTCTTCTTAGCAGGCAGATGAAATAACTGTTAGCAACAAACAGTAAAGTCTTCTCTTTATCCAAAACTTTAATTTAGTAAGCAACATTTACAAAAGAACACAGTGTTCCTCACTTTAAAAGTCATTTCAAGCATAACTGTCTCCACACATAAGTTTCAAATTATTTGTGACATTTACTGTCAATGCTAAATTGTACATTTAAAGCATCCTGTTCTGACAGTTTATATTTTGATGATACTTTGATCTTACCACACTACCACCTGTTGCACGGGAGTTTTCATGGCAATCTTTAAGAAGATTTTAAGCATTTTCTGACAAAAGAGTTGAAGACAGGCATTGGTTTTGACACAGTGATTCACTACTTGGTTTAGCCCAAAATCAATTAGTACAAAAACGGTCATTAATTGGATATTTCTATAATCCAGATTTGTCACAGGTAGATTTTAAAAGCAGGATGTCTATATGAAATTTTTACTATATGCACATTTCCTTTACTGTGGACATTCTAACCTCCACAAGTCATCATAGCCAAAGCAAATATACAGCAAACACACCAACTTGTTATGGTTTATATGGGTGTTTCTTTTCACCTGCTTCTGCCGGGTGATGAGGTCCCAGTCGTCCACCAGCCAGGGTTTCAGCTCCTCAGGGATCTTCACCTTCACCTCCACACGGTTGGTGAACATCTCCTCCTGTGCACAAACACACTGATTATTTCAATGGGTGTGTGGGAGTGGCAATGCCTCTCCTTCATCTCTACAGCTTTCAAGGGTCTGTAGAGAAAATTTCACAACAAACATAAAACTGCAAAGCTTTACTGCCACAGCTATTATACCTATACGATAAGGATTTCTGGGAAGTGAAATTTCAAATGATAAAAGTACTAATACACAGGCATGAAAACGAGTCAGGGGTGAAAAAGGTGAGAATGATATTACCCCTCTAGGGGGGTCCAGGGGCATGGTTTTAAATATTCCATATTTTAAAGCATCAATCTGATGCATTTTGAGATGCATTTTTGGCCAACCTGGGAGAGCTGGAGAAACTCAACTTCAGCCATGAGTCAAAAATATTATGGTCTCCTTACTAAGTATTATGCAAGCCATTTCATGCCGGCCTATCACTGGGTCTAACATTTACAGTATATGAGGCACAGTGTGGTAAGGGCACCATAAATGACTTAATGCATAACCCCCCACAAGAGATGGTGGACATGCTGTAACTTAACTTGTCTACTCTTCTATCGTTTGTTCTCTGCAACTCTTTTGTTGCAAACAAAAGACTATCTGAAACAAAAACAAATCTAAACACTGTATGAGAGCGGATCAAGAGTATGATTTTGTTCTGTTTTTCTTATAAACAAAGGGTACGTTAAAGGTGAGTTGAAGATCCCCAACCTGGATCCTGCAGCAATTTCTGCCAATGTGAGGACAGTGATAATGAAGAACAAAATAATAAACATGTTATACTCTTTCCAAGACTCGTTTTTATTTCTATATTGTTTCCACACTTGGGAAATCGCTGCAAATATAATTGCTTATTCTATTGTATTTTATTCATTCCCATGATTGCCATAACTATTCAGTTCAAAAACACCCAAGTAAGAGTAAGATAGAACAAACCAGAAGCAAGCTTTAATTTTGCAACGTAGAACGGGAGGCACCATGCAGGAGGGCATGAGACGGGAGGCTCCAGGCTGCAGCCATACAGTTTTGCGAGCGAAGTGCACTTCTTGCAAACCAATAAGGTAATGGTACTCCCCTACCTTCCCAGAGAAAGACACTGGTGATGCAATGCCCTTCGCGCAAATATTTCCATGCACGCACTTGTTCGCAGTTCACTGAATCTCTGGTACCCCCCAAAATTTCTCATCGAATCTATATGATTCACGTAGGTCACCTATTTTGGTTTCAAAACTTCGTTGAAAAGTGAGTGATTTTCATGTATAATTAATAGCACACGCAGTTTATGTAACTGTACAAGGTTAAAAATTGCAGTTGCAGTTCTTATTGCGCTGCAGGTATGTGTATGAGTGTTGTTTTTTATCATACTGACATTTTTTAAATATATTTACATTTCTTTTAATATAACTACAATAATATCAAAATCTTAGGTTATGAAGTAATACAGGTGCTTTGCATATAATTGTGTTTTATTTTTAACAATAATAACCCAGTACCCCAGCGCATCTTTCCTATTGTTAGAAACTGGCAGCAAGAAGAGAATAATGTGGCAGCAACCAACCAGGATGCTCACTGTGCAGTTTTATGAAAGGATTTCTTAGATCAAATACTCAGTTTCAATCTATGACTGTTCAAAAGCCTCAAAATGACTTAATTAAAAAAAAAATCCATGCTATGACCTGTTTAAGCTAAATAATCAGATAGTTATGTTTATTATAACTGATGATACGTACACTCTCCACAGTGGGATCAACCCGAGCCCTCTTCTTCCGTGGTCCCTGGGGCGTTTCTCCGCTGCTCGTACCTTCACCCGGCCCTGGGGCTAAACAAGTCATGGAGAAATGAGTTAGTGGTCTGAGATTGTTGTAGCACACAAGACAGTGCTTTTAGGCACAATGGATGAGCAGGTAAACAACAACTCGTTATGTATAAAAGGACAATAAAATAGTGGTTTACCCAATTTTATCTACTTATACGAATTGTTAATATCTTTTTTCCTAGTGATTTTCACAGATTCAGTGTGATTTACACCACGAAGCACATATTACACTGAACAAAATTATGTTTTTACCCCCATTCATCATGAGCTGAACTCAAAGATCTAAGACTTTCTGTATGTACAAAAAAAGGCCTATTTCTTTCAAATATTGTTCACAAATCTGTCGAAATGTGTGTTAGTGAGCACTTCTCCATTGCCAAGATAATCCATCCACCTCACAGGTGTGGTATTCAGGATGATCGGACAGCATGGGTATTGCACAGGTATTGACTTAGGCTGGCCACAATAAAAGGCCACTTGGAAATGTGCAGTTTCACTATATTGGGGGGCTGTCGTTTACACCGATCAAGAGCATCCCAAACATGCTCAATGGGTGACATGTCTGGTGAGTATGCTGGCCATGCAAGAACTGGTATGTTTTCAGCTTCCAGGAATTGTGTACAGATCCTGGGGCCGTGCATTATCATGCTGCAACATGAGGTGTTGGTTGTGGATGAATGGCACAACAATGGCCCTCAGGATCTTGTCACGGTATGTCTGTGCATTCAAAATGCCATCAATAAAATGCACCTGTGTTCGTTGTCCACAATATACGCCTGCCCATATCATAACCCCACCGCCACCATGGGCCGCTCGATCCACAATGTTGACATCAGCAAATCATTCCCTCAAGACACCATAGACGCTGTCCTGTCGCCATCTGCCCTGTACAGTGAAAACCAGGACCAGACATCATCAAATATGAGCATTTACCCACTCAAGTCAGTTATGACGACGAACTGCCGTCAGGTCGAGCATGCAGATGAGCTTCCCTGTTACGGTTTCTGACAGTTTGTGCAAAAATTCTTTGGTTATGCAAACCGATTGTTGCAGCAGCTGTCCGGGTGGCTGGTCTCAGACGATCTTGGAGGTGAAGATGCAGGATGTGGAGGTCCTGGGCTGGTGTGGTTACACATGGTCTGTGAGGCCGGTTGGATGTACTACCAAATTCTCTGAAATGCCTTTGGAGACGGCTTATGGTAGAGAATTGAACATTCAATTCATGGGCAACACCTCTGGTGGATATTCCTGCAGTCAGCATGCCAATTGGACGCTCCGTCAATACCTGAGACATCTGTGGCATTGTGCTGTGTGATGGAACAGCACATTTTCGAGTGGCCAGCCTAAGGTACACCTGTGCAATACCCATGCTGTCTGATCAGCATCTTGATATGCCACACCTGTGAGGCGGATGGAATACCTCGGCAAAGGAGAAGTGCTCACTAACAGATTTTGACAGATTTGTGAAAAATATTTGAAAGAAATAGGCCTTTTGTGTACATAGAGAGTCTTAGATCTTTGAGTTCAGCTCATGATGAATGTGAGCAAATACAAAAATGTTGCGTTTATAATTTTCAGTGTAGATACAAGTCCAAATATGAAAACTGGTTGAGCTGAAAATATACTGCCCAAATTATAAGTATAAATATCACCTAATATCATAAACTGATGGAACATCTTTGCTATGTCTTAGATACTCACTAAAATGGACTGTGAACATTTATTTGTGATATTTAAATGTTAGTGTGCCTCATGGGTGACTAAACAAACAGTCTTTTGAGGACAAACATGTGATTATGGGTTAAATAAACAAAATATGCTTGAGTTAAAGCTGCTACAACCATGTAGAAAATGTTTACTTACTCTTCTGTTTTGCCTTTTTCACTTTCCTAGGATGCAAAAGGAAACATTATAATTGTGATAAATACGTTATTACCCTTGTTTATGTGTGGTCCCCCTGCACAATGCCTACATCCAGTACACACGTATTACTCCAGTTAATATGTATTGTTTATGTTTATAATGTGTTTAAATATGTTGAGTTATTAGAGAAGGCAAAAAAAAAGGTGGACACTTACAGATCAACATTTTTCTGCTGCACAGCAGCAATCTTCTTACTTGGTGCTAAACCCCTCATCTTTCCCTCAACATAATGGTCCCTGGGGAAGAAAAAGTGAGTGAGGATCATTAAATAATATACTTTACTGATATTTGTTCATATACTGTACTGTCGAAGAGCACTATGTTCCAACTCATGAAGCAAATAATACATTCATGGTCAAAATTTAATTGACTAAGTGAAAATTATGTTACTCTTGTTAATGTTGAAGCTGTTTGGGAACAAAAGATTTAAAAGCAGGAGGTCATTTATTTTATACAGTAACAAATATCTCACAAAAACACACCTTTATCACCGCTACCCTCTGTGCACAAAAAGGGGAACTTACTGATTGGCCTTTTGAAGCTCTTTTTGTTTCGCAAGGTTGCTGTCCACATATTTGAGAACTCTGCTTTCAGGAACCCATTCATCCCAGCTGAAAAAGAAAAATGACAATTACCATAACTTTAAAAATAAAATTAAAAAAATGAGCACAGCAGTCTGAGAGAACTGCAGACAGGAAATCAAACTGTATCTAAACAAAGCTGCTCACTTTTTGTTCCATCCGCTGTAATGAATGAAGTATTTAATCTGCTTCTCCTTTATGTTGATCTTTACACACTGTAAAACAGAACACACAGGCCTGCTTCAGTCGTTGGCTGACATTTGTTTTGCAGTTAATAAGCAATTATTCAATAACACACATATGACGCTAACACTGAAACACACCTTTGCCTCATAGAGCAATGGCCCATGAAAGCACAGGACTCTTTCACCTGCGAGAAAAGAGAGACACAAATGAGAGGGGAAAAACGCAAAATGACCACAAGATAATCTAGAAGAATAACTCGTAAGACTACCATTAAAGTCCTCAGGTGGATGTTGAACTAATGTAGTTTGGACTGACATGGCTCCGGCGACTCTTTTGTTGGTCAGCGACTAACAAATAAAGGTTTAACGTTAGCTCATACACAGCATTTCAGCAAGCTAGCTGACCGTTAGCTTAACAGTAACGTCTCTTTTACCTCTTTTAGCTTTATTTCAAGGCGATCCGCTTTTAATATACGTTAATTGTTTTATGTTTTACATTAATTCCCCACATATATGGGCAGTAATAAAGACTCTAAAGCCGTGTCTCCCTCCCTGGAGACCACTATTGTCGAGCTAAAAGCAGCAGCAGTAGCAGCATCAACAAAAACAAACCCGCCCCCCTCACAGACGCTAACAGGGATCCATCCGTGTTGCTTTTCTGTACTTTACCTACCTTCTTGAAATTTAGGTTTAGGGTCCTGTTTTGGCGCCATTCACAGACTCAGCTGATCGGATCTCTGAATGATCAAATTCGTGCATTGCCAGAGTCCATTTCTTCCAGGCGCAAACACCTCCGACATTGGAGCCAAAGCGAAGGAGAAGCCGAGGATGGCCTGCCTGCTACTGGGTCACCTGACCACCACAGAGACCCGGGGCTGTGGTGCGTTCAGTTGCTCCTCGTGAAGCTCGTATAAGCAAAGATTTATCACACAGTTTGTACGGCTGCCTTCTGGGACCCTTTTTAAGATGCCTCTGGCATAAGGAGAATAGTTTTTAAAGGTCCATTATTTCAAATGCTAAAATTTTAATTTTAGACATAAAATTGTTGTTTAGTGTTGTTTTATATTACTCAACTTACTTAACTTGCTTTCTCGCAATGGTGTCATCTGGTATTTTTGGTAGAACGCACCACACGACTCACAAATCAATAATACTTGTATCAACACTTGTATGTCAAAATGTTGTTAAACCTGTTTCCTCTAATGCTCTCTGTGGCATCAGGGTATTGTCACATGGAAAATTTGCTTTAAAATAAATGAAACTTGTTTATGGTAATATTTTACCTTTTTTGACTGTGGAGTGGAAAGCAATTCACTGCTGATCAAGTTGCGGAACCTGTGGGCATGTATTATTCGTCATTTTAATGTCTCCTGCCAAAGATTGCCAGGTAACAGGCCTTAAAGCAGCATTAAAAGATTTTGGCCACTGTTAAGGACTGTATCATATATTATGGTTACTATGGTATGAAACGTGTACTGCAAACCATGCTGCACATGATTTATTTCACCTCAGCCACCACTTGACTGTGGCGATTCCACTGAAACTGTGAAATGTGAAATGGGCCACAAAGTTTATTGAGGATTTCTATGGAAGCCCAGTATTTATGTTAATGATGTTCTGACCCATCTTCAGGCCCTGCAGAGGTCATCAGGCTATAAACCTAGTGAGCCCTCTGACAGCTGACAGTAGTCCTGATCTAACATACCTTTTAAATGCCTTTGAATCCTACTCCCACTGAACGAGCACATACTCAGTGTCTTGACCTGGCCTTATATCTACGTTATCTGCTCAGGCTAAACCACGTGGGCTGGTCCACTTGGCTTGTTTATCTGAATGCTATGTTGCTCAGTTGTCCAGCCACCATCATTGTACATTCTATTCAACTGTTCTTGCTAATAGCCACTAATGAGCAACAGCCTCTCTGGCATGAGAAACTATTCCTTGGCAATAATCATGACCTTTCATCTGTCTTAACAAAGAAAAATTCACAATAGCCTTTTAGCTGTAGTAAATTTAGCTAGGTTGCTGTGCAACAGACTGAAAAAAAGATGACATTTTTGTGGCGTCACTACACCAGGGTTTCTCAGCCTTTTATGGCCTGTGACCATGTTTTATAGGTCACAAATTTCTCATGAAGATCACAACATACTTTTGTGTCAATCAAATATTATTTTATCAGAGTTTTTCTCTCCCGTCAATGGTGTGTAGGCAACACATGTCTCAAGCTGGACTACAGAACGACAGGCCAACTTTAAGATCCAAGACCTAATGTTATTTTCTCTGCATGTTTTGCCATTTCAAGACAAATTAAATAAAGACAAACGGGAACAACTTATCAACATGTGTAGTCAGAATAAAGACTGCTGCTTCAAATAAGAGATATAGGTTCCATATCCTGTGATGGAGCGTATTTATATGCTTTACTTGTGCAAAATAGGGAAAAACCCACTGAGTCCCCAACCAGCTGCAACTGTCCACTACCGTCCCCACAGACAGACAGACTACAGCCTCATAATGAATTATTCTTCCAAGACTTATAAACATTGTTTCAACCCTTCAAATTTTGTTTATTTGTTGCTGAGGCAGTCAAGTTAAAATGGGAAAAATACACTTAATGGATTTATCCTGTAGAGATTATTGATGGAAAAGGAAACTAATCATTATACATGTCAAAAAAGACTCAAGTGAGGCAGAACAGATATCTTGATGGTATTTTTTCAAGTGGTACAACTGTCCACAGCCCTTTGTTAATGACTTACCAACATTTTGCTCCTAAAACCAAGAGTTTTACTGCATCTCCATTAATGACATTTTTCTGCCTCTTTAAAGGCCTTTTGACAATACTGTAAATAATGTAGTCTACAAATTCAGTGCATTTTTGCAAATATAAACATGTACACATTTCTCAGCTAGATACAGTATTATGCACATAAATATCATACACGTTTATACAAAGTAAATAAATAATAATACATTTAAAAAACAATAAAATAATAAATGAATGTAAACCAATATTCAACAGTAATAGATAATAAAAATAAGTGAGAATTGTGTTTGTCTGTTTGTGGTTAGTTAGTGGTAGAGTTTATGTATAAGTTAAGTCAAAAAGAGATTTACTTTTCTGTATGTGATATGTACCCATTAAGATAATTAAATATGCAATAAAGTGGAATGTAATTTATAATGCCTTTCTTTTCAAATTGCAAAAAACTCTCAGCTTTATTGAAATTACGTTCCTCCACGTGGGTGCAAAAACTAACTTGATGAGGAGTCATCATAAAACAAGTGTAGAACTGATTCTAGCTTAGAATGTAGATTTATTGCAGACATCACTAAGTCACGGTGTTGTTACATTAAGCGTATAGAAAATGCCAAAGCATGTTATGGCAAAGCGTGGTCTTTATTGAAAGCGATTACAAAGTGCATTGTTGAAAGTGATGATGGCATTTCTGATTCTCTGCTGGAAAAGTGGTGTGTTGTTAGAATCTGCTGTTTTGTCACCAAGAGCATCACTACCCAGAGCCAGAGAGGTGAGAAACATTTTCACAAACAAAAGAGTCACCTGGAACAAGCCAAGGTCAAGAAAAAAACTGAAGCGTAGTGTCTCACAATTTCTATCTGCTAAAGTGCAGGTAAATTGTGTTCCATAGTTTTCTTTCTGTTGCTGTTGAACACATATACTTTGAGTCTGAAATAGATAAATACTTTCATGTAAATGTTGTCAGTAACATGACTTTATGTGTCAGTTTGCTGTTTGGAGGAGTTTTTCTTCCCCATAACATTGTTTCTGATCAAAGGAATCAAGACTATGCAGCTGCTCTTTTTTTAAATTTAAAGAGATCATATTATGCTAATTTTTAGGTTCATAATTTTATTCAGGTTAACATGGTTTTATTTTCAAAAAACATCATATTTTTTGTCATACTGCATATTGCTGCCGCACTTCTTTTCACCGTGTGTCAAATGCTCGGTTTTAGCTACGGAGTGATACATTTCACTTCTACAAGATCTTTGTTGGGAGTTGCACTTGCGCAGTACCTAGTCAAGAACTACTAGCCAATCAGAAGTATAGTAGGGCGGGTCCTGACAAACCACGCTTCAGTTCAGCTGTATATGTTCCTGAACCACCTTCATAACCTAGACTGGAGCTAGAATTTCAGAGTGGTGAGTTATTGATTTGTAACAAATTTACCGTTACTGTTACAACTTTATGTTCACTGTGTAAAGGCTGGACTACAATCAAGCTGTTTTCAGGCTGTTCAGAGCAGTGTTTTCTGTGGGAAATGGTGATTCCCTTTGGGGTAGACTTTGGGATTTTTCACATTGCTAACCTATTATTAGGGATGTCCAGATCCGATCACGAGATCGGAAATCGGGCCCGATCACGTTGTTTCAGACTCGATAGGAATCGGACGTTACCTCCCGATCAGGACTTGGATATAAATGTATATATTCTCATTATTTTTTTAACACATCTATAGTTATGCGGTGGCACAGAGTTAGACCCCACACAGAAACAGCAACGCGTGCGGCATGACATCACTTTGTTGCAGAGATGCTATAGAGGGTATATTGCATGATGTCACAGAACGCAATAACACAATAAAAAATAGGGAGCATCCTGGATCTGTTTTTTCGGTCTTCTTTATTCTTTTTTTTAAGTATTATAGAAGTATCGGATCGGGACTCGGTATCGGTAGATACTCAAAATCAAATGACTCAGACTCGGATTCAAGGCCAAAAAAACCTGATTGGGACATCCCTACCTATTATGTTGTTATGTTAGTATGTACAGTATTTATCTGTGTGTGTTTCTTCCTTATGCTGCTGCACACATTTCTTGATCTTTGTCCTTTGTCACGTTGGCCATTTATCTGTTTAAGACCTGGTAGAGTTAAAACATTCACTCTTACGTACGGTTTTGGGACCTTTAATCCAGTGAGCAAATACTCTGCATTTTTGCTTTCTGTTTCTCAGATAATTTACTGTCTGCATGACTATCAAAGTGTCTCCTTACTTGCAGCTTTGTTACTCAAGTACATCTACTCAAGTACTGTGGTTAAATTTGAAGATACTCATACTTAAGTATTTCTATCATCTGCTACTTTATATTTCTGTCCACTACATTTCACCTTTATTCATGACAGGACAGTTAAGAGACAGGATATGTAAGAGACCAGGGGTCGGACTTGAAACCAGGCCACTGTGGTAAGGACTCAGCCTTCATACATGGGGTGAGTGCTCTAGTGGTGCTCTATTGTGCTCTCTTTTCAGATTAAGATTTTGCATAAAAAGCATGATAATATAATAAAATGCAACTAACTGTTAAAGAAGTTCCCAACGTTTTGCCTTGTGACCTAAAGAAACAATTGGGGCCCCTTGTTATTTTTCAGGTGTCGCTGAGTTGTTAATACATAGTTCCAGACTTCTCAGAAGGTTTCATTTAAATAACTGTGTGAGACCCAAAGCGTTAACAATATCCAATATTTAATAAAAAAACATCAAAGATTAGAGAACATTAATTTTTATACATAGAGTTAATTTCAAGGGTGTTGCAATTGTTGATAATTATCTACCAATTGGCTAGTGGCAAATAGCAAGGCAAGGCAAGGCAAGTTTATTTGTATAGCACATTTCAACAACAAGGCAATTCAAAGTGCTTTACATAAAACAGTGCATTCTTATCTCAAAAATATCAAATAAATGAAAGAACAAGAGAAGGTTGTCACATTAACTGATATTAAAAAGGAAAAAACATATTTTGAAATAGCTGACATGAATAGGAGGTTGTTTTTTCCGTCTTTTTTTTGTCACGTTTGATGGCAAGAAGCACAATGTGGCATTTTAGAGCAGTTCTGGCTTTGTGTCTGTTGGTGGGTTCGATTGGAGGCAGTTTCCTGTGAGAGGGAGTTTCCTGATCAGGCCTTCTCACATTAAATACTGTGTTTTCTCCAAAATGTCATCATTGTGATGAGTCCTGGAGTGTCAGGAGCTGACCTTTACAAGACCTACCGTGCATCAACATGATTAAAGCGCCAGGAGCGTTTACGTAGGTGACGCATACCAAAATGTCAAAAGATTTATTTTTTCAAGGCTTAGTGGAAAAGGTACCTGTTAGACCACATATGCAGCTTCTGGCCAATATTACAAAGAATCACACAGACGTCTTTAGAGAGGTACACACCATTACTCTGGTGCTTCTCCTGCCCTTTAATCCCAACTTTGTTACATCAAAGTGTTGACACGACCTAAGATACACATTGTCCAGACCTTCCAACTCTGGTGAAAGAAGTACTGAGATCGTTTATGTGAGTAAATGTACTAATCCAACAATCTTGAAATACTCCACTGTATGTGAAAAGTTCTGTATTTTTACATAAAAGTACATAAGTATCCAAAATGTACTTGTGATAAATGTGATATTAGTATCAAACGTGACTGCTCATTCTCCAGAGTAACGTCCCCTCTGACTGATGTATTGTTATAAATGACATTTGTAGATTGTTTATGTTGATGCATTAATGTATACACAGCATTTTTCTAATATAGCTACTTGAGGTGGAGCTAGTTGGAGTTAAACAACTTTATATAGTACAGTTTGGTAGTTTAGTTCAGTCATACCCAATGTAGGGGTCCGCCCCCCTTTGAAGGGTCACAAGATCATTAATGGAAGATATAGCAAAAGAAAATGTTTTACTACACAAAATGTTTATCCAATCATATAAACAGTGTAATAAAACAAACAAAGACATGGAAAATAAATGTTACAGTTGTTATGGAGACTTTCCAAAGAACTTCATAATGCAGTAATCTACTTTTTTGTTTATGATTAGTCATAAAGAGTCTATGTATACATTAAATTCAAAAGGAGTTAATGTTAGTTAAGTTAAAATGTTTTTGTTATGGTTTGTGGTGTGGAGAAGGTTGGTGGACCCACATGCAGAACGCATAGCAGAGCAGGTACAGTTCAAAGGTTTTATTCAACAAACTAAAGGCGAGCACACTTACAAAGAGTGACTAAATCCAGGGAATCCAAAATCATACAAGAACAAACAAAGCAGGTGATCCAACAGAGAAAAATCCAAAATCCAACAAACCCACAGGGAATAGGCAGGCAACAGGACGAGAGAGAGAGAACTACTACCACAGACAGACAGAGCATCGACATGCTACAATGACCGGACAGGGAATGAACAGAAACACCAATCATTTATACACAGGGGTTAACAAGCAGGGCGGGAACAACACAGGTAACTGGAATTAGGGTTAACGAGACAACAGGGAAGACAGAGACACCAATAAACTAACAATTAACAGGGAAAACAGACTGAACTAAGATTAAATAGAACGCAGGGCAAACATGGACAAAATAATATCAAAGTACACAGACCAGGAGTAGACACTAAGACATGGATAAGAATGCAGGACATAACTACAACATCCGACAAGACACATACTAAGAAATCTTAAACATGCGAGTGAACAAAGGACTAGACTTAGCTACAAAACCCTAAACATGACAAGATCAAATAAAGCTATAGGTACACAGAATCCAAAAACAGACTAAAACAGGAAAGACATGAACACAAAACCACACTCCTAACAGTTTTCTCCACAAATGTACTGTAACTGAATTCCCAGTTAGTAAATCCTCTATATTTGACTTGATGAAGGGCATATCATAATCCAAGTGCATTTCTGATTCTGGGTTAGTGTCAGAAATGTACATTTACATACATACATGTAAGAGCAAATTTACATCTTCATATAAAAATGTATGTTTGTATAAATATATGTAAAATGTGTAACTTATTCTAATCTTATCTTTTTGTGAAATACTGGATAATTTTACATGTTTGGGTCTTAAACTGCAATTTAATTGAAACAATCTGAAAGGTTTAAAGGGGAAATTGAACTACTAGCAACTCATAGACATCCAAAACATGACAAGGGGCCCCAACTTCACACTATATGAAGTTGAAGTTGGCGTTGTTATTTTATAACCTTATCATAGGCTTTTATATGTAAAATCTTAATCTGAAACTAAATAACATCTTTAAAAACTTAAGTGGCTTAAAAAGTACAATATGCCTCTGAAATGCAGCGGATTTACTGTATAAAGTAGCAGAAATGGAAATACTCAAGTAATCCTACCTCAAAACTTAAGTGAGGTACTTGATGTTAACCAATTAAATGTAGTGAGTGTTACTTTTCAAATGTAAATGCTGTGGTGGTTCACTTTTTCATGCATGCAGCTAATGTGTACATTATTGTGTGTGTGTGTGTGTGTGTGTGTGTGTGTATGCTGCGTGTGTGAAGTGAGGCCATACACCAGTCCAGGTTTCAGCTGACTTGAATGATCCACTTCATGCGCTAAATAGAATCATAAATTCTTATTTTAAGGTTCAAAATCTTAATTAGGGTTTACCAGAACAGGTTTACATGGTTTAATTTTCAAAAAACACCATATTTTTCTCATACACTGCTCTTTTCACCCTATGTGTTGTACGCTCTGCTCTTGAGCTACAGAGTGATGCATCTTACTTGTACAAAATCTTTGGTGGTAGTTGCACATGGCAGTTCCCAGGTAAGGACTACTAGCCAATCAGAAGCAGAGAAGGGTGGGTCGTAAGAAACAAGGCAGTGTGATCCAAATCAAAGCCACTTCAGACCGCAAACCATAACCATAACCTAGCAGATTGGTGTAAGTTTTTCCAGTCCACAACCACATAAAATCATTGTTCCACATCTTACCATAAACCAGTACAAAAATCATCAATTTTACATAAAAATTGGCCAAACAATTTGAGGTTTGCTCAGTAGCTTTCACATCAGGTGTAACATTAGCATTATAGTTATAACTTTAGCTGTGTTGACCAACTTACAACAACTCCATACTTGAACAGTCTGTGAAGTTAAATCTCAGTGTTTATTTTAACTGTAATTCACAACCAATAAAGCACTTACAGGTTGGGATTGTGAATTTCTAGGCCCAAATAGAGTTGGAGTTGCATCATCTATTAGGACTGAACGTTGAACTGTTGGTGTTCTGATGATCTTTGCTGCCTTGCAGAAAAATGCTACCATAGCGCAAAGACTCGACTCTACTCGTTTTCCATTGCAGATAGTACCCAGAGATAGCGACGCCACACACAACTGCTGCGACGTAGGCCTAATGTTCAATGCGTCACACACACATGCGATCCAAACAGCTTTCTCTTTTTTTAAGTTAAAACATTTCATTACTCAGAATGCAAAGGCAGATAAGCGGTATGAAAACCTTCCAGCTGTGTTTTCCTCTGCCGTTGTTGCTGCAGCGGTCTGTGTGACACGGCGGGAGCCCTGGCCGGCCTCACACGCTCCTCCCATGGGTTGGCACAGGCATCCCCCGCAGCCACTTGCGGAGCTCCTCAACTCCGAAAATATTCATCACACTTTTGTTCCGCCATCACTTCTCATAAAACTGTCAATTTTCGAAATCTACACAGCTGATGTCTCACCTGAAAACTTCTCAGAAGTGGATTTAGTGATGAAATTCCATACAAAAACTGTTGAAGCCAATTTTGATGTGTGTTATGTTGTGTTAGTGGTAAGTTGCATAGGGGGGCACTCTTCCACCTTCTGTAAGTACTTTTAATCTGCATAAAATGAAGTGTTAACTACATACCATGGCAGACGTGATTGTTTTGCACCATTACGCGTTGGAGATGACTTCAAATTCCCTCAAGTGGCTATTTTGTGGTACGATCGCCACTATAAAAACTGTAAAATATTAAACTTTCTGTTGCTGGCCTCTGTCTGGTGCACGTAATGATGATGCAGTGAATAGTGAATATTCTCTCTGACCAATCAGCAGGCTGTCGTGTTTTCAGTTACATTTTAGTATATCCCGCAGCTCACTTGGAACCTTGACAGAGGTGAGGTGATAGGAAAAAAAGTACCTGGAAGCAGGTACAGGTACAACTTTTCTACAATGGAAACCCAAACAAAGGCGAGTCGAGCTGGTACTGTGCAGTGGAAAAGGGGCTTACCTAAAATCAAAGGGCCTCTGCTCAGACTAGCTTGGTTTGAGGGCGTGCTTGACACCCGCTAGCCGTTTGGGAAGCTTTATGACGTTTTTTCCTTGTGATGTCACAGGGAAGGAAGGGAAAGCTGGACTACCAGTTCAGAGCAGTGCTTTCTGTGGGAGATAGGAACTCCCTTTGGGCTGGAATTTGCGCTTTGCAAACCTATTATGTGCACAAAAAAGATATAACTCAATAAAGGAGAAGGGGAAAGCCGAAAAGCATAGTCATTCATAACTCAAAGGTGTTATCACCTGCTGATCAAATGTTATCACCTGTTTTGAACAATCAATTAATATTTATGAGGGAAACCAATTCATGTGACAACTTGAGTACATTTTTATTATCACACATAATGGATACAGTGTTTTTTTTCATATTTCCAACAATCACAATTCATACATTGTGAAGTCTTTTGTGCTCAAACTATTGAATTTGGCACGTTGTGGTCAATAACTTATTCATGACTTAAAAACATAACGGTGTATCTTTCCCCCTCTTTTCAGCAAGTGATGAGGTGATGGTTGCTGGTTCCATGGTTGTCTTATAAGCAAGCGTTACGTTATTTACTAAGATATTCACAGATGTATGTAAAAAGCGCTCAGCTACGTCATCTGTTCATTTACAATAGGAGCACACTAATGCGTGGTTAATGTGTCATGCGCAATTACGCACAGTAATTTAGACTGTACATCACATATATGATATATGATACATCACTCCTGGTGTATTTTTGTTTAACAAACAGTGCCACAAGGGTGATAAGCATAATATTTTCACACAAAATAAGAAGTTCCTATGCGTATACCCGTAAACTAGCTGCAATGGTTTCTCGATGGAAAATAGCCACATTATGCAAGCATTTAAAGCAAAGAAGTGCAGATGAAAGTCACATTTTCCAAAAGCAGAATTCTTGGAATGATGTTGCTTGTCTTCGTTGGGCTTCCTGATAGCTCTCATCTCTTACTCTATGCCTTTTTTGCCGCGCGCACCCAGTGCGTCTTGGATAATGTTTGTTAACACACTTCGCGCTCTGTCAACTCATTCATAAAGCTCCCGAAACACTATCCTCTGTGTATCAGACCTCTCAGTTTGTTCCTGAACTCCTTTCTCATGAGGCAGTAAATAATCGGGTTCAGGCAGCTGTTGGTGTGCGCCAGACAGACGGTCAGTGGGAACGCATATGTGTGTACTATGTAGTAGGCTTTGTCCCAGTTTGCAACGTTCAGTTTCACCAGCACACTCCACAGGGTGATGGCATGGTTTGGCATCCAGCACAAGAAGAAGGACAACACAACAATGGTGATAGATTTGGTAACTTGAGATCTCCGTTTGGGGTTGCTTGTTTTCATACTCCGAACACGGATGAAACGCAGCAGCATGATGTAGCTGATGGACACGATGGACATTGGAAATACAAAACCTACAAGTATTTTCTGTATGTGATAAACTGCTAACCAGTACTGTCCACCGGGAAACCTCAGCAAACACAGTTTTTCTCCGGTCACGTTGCTCACAGTTGAAAAAATCGACGTTGGCGCAGTTGCTAGAGTCGCCAGTGTCCAAATAATTGCACAGATCCATTTGGTGGAACAGGACCTCTGCACGGTTCTGTTGTTCAGAGCCGAGGCGACTGAGCAGTAGCGGGTCACACTCATGGCAGTGAGAAAAAAGACGCTGGCGTACATGTTCATCACGGTGACAGAGAGGATAATTTTGCACATGGCGTCTCCAAACGGCCAGCTGAAGTCCAACGCGGTGTCCACGGCCCAGAAGGGCAGAGTTAGCACGAATTGCAGGTCCGTCACTGCCAAGTTGAGAACAAAGAAGTTCACCCTGGACGTCTTCCTCTCTTGTTTGACCCTGATGAAGAAGAGGACCAGCAGGTTGCCCACCAGACCCGCAGCGCAGACTACAGAATAAACAAGGCAGATGAGGAATCTCAGAATCGGGCTCCCGTCAGCTGTCACGTCGATGTCCTCCAGGCTGCTGAAGCAGTCTATCTCAGTTAGAGACCTGTTCAAACAAACGCTCTCATTTCCTTCATTCATAATGGCAACAGCTCACAGAGACTTTTATATTTAAGCAAGATAAAAAAGATGTCCAAATAGAGCTGGATCTTTGAGTGCCACATTCATGATGCCATCCCAACTCCTACGTCTATATCCTCCCCACCCTCTTGGCGTCTCCCCTCCTCTATTCTCCAAGAAGCACAAATCATCCAACATCACTGCTCTGACAGTCTGAAAGACAAGCATTTAGGTTTGATGCGTCTATCAATCTCGTGCGTAACAGAGGCTCCTCGACTCGTGAGGCTTCCCCATCACTTTTCATACTAAAATAAACACCTAATTAATAATTACAGATGTTCATGTCAAGTAGCCTATAACTTGTCACAGCCAGGAAGGCACCGGCTGGAGGTGACAAAGAGTGCGTAATTGTTTTTTTATCATCACAGCAAGGGAAAAGTTGATCAAAACGACTCTTTGCTGCCACCAAGTGTAACAGGCTGGTAAAAAAGGTCAGGGCAGCAACATGTTCCTCTAAGGAGACAAACCCCATCTTTTAAAATAAGGGAAAAACACACCGAAGTAACAGAATGCATTTTATTACATCTAAACTTTTCTACATAAACAGGTAACATTCAATAAGTAAACAATTTCTTTCAATGCAGGTAATAAATATTTTTTTTCACGTAGTATATTTGTACAAACTGACAAGGGTCTACTGTACACTGTCTTTGCCCTCCTTGAGAAGCCTTTTATGATTTTTCTCAGATTGGAGCTGTGAAACAGAACCTGTGAATGTTTTAAGGCAGTGAGTGCAGATGTCAACTCGAGTCTGACTTTGAGATTATTTTAGTTGTGTAAGACTCTTTATTGGCCACAGTCCCTTTTTTTAATAATAGTACAAGCTTTCATTTTCAAAAAAATATATAAATTAATTTATTCTCTCACGCTGAATAGTCACACAAAAAGCATACAAATGGACATCAAACACCCACGTTTGGATCATAACTTTCAGTTTTCATGTTTCCATACAGACATAATATAGGCCTACACAATGTTGTCTTTTCCCTTTAATTTAGGGTGAGACATCATGACAACCTAAGAGTTGAGCTTCTTTGTCAAGGTT